>VYZM01000734.1:240343-291872 GCA_013398915.1 Dromas ardeola | reverse complement strand
TTTTTGGTTTTGCAATAATACTTCTCTCTAAAGTATGAGGTTCTAGAAAGGACCAGCAGATTTCCCCACACACTGTTCAGTTTGCTGCAGAGAAAGAACAATTTTAGCACTTGAACTTCTGCTTTGATGGATAGTGTGAAGTGCTAAACAAACAGAGGCACAAGCTGATCCAGGATTAACCAAACTAATTTCCTAATACCTGTGTCATCAACAAAAGCAACACTTTCATTGTTTGTAGCACATTGCGTTCAATGAACCAAAATTTCTCAGAAGTCTTGAAACTACAATGTTCATTCTGCAGAAACTCATGATACAAGATTCTTCTGTGGACTGAAAAGAGGTTAAACTCCCCAAAACCTCACAGCATCAGTTTTCAAAAGGATTCCCTTAGCCTTCAGTTGCTTAGATTTGACAAATAAAAACTTTTCACAGTGTCAAAACAATGGAATATTCATGTATAAATAGTTTAGTAGTATTGTAACACAGATATAAAATAAATAAGTCTAAACCAACGAAGACAAAATCACTTTGAGCCTTAGAAAATGTTGCTGGGAAAGATTTCAGTTGATTCTGAACTGAGGAGGTTTTCCTCAGTTGTATACACATAAGAGTAATATATCTCAACATATCTGTGAGGTGGCGATTGTCAGGCACTGAAAAAAGCATAGTCAGTCTAGAGCACTGCTGAGAGACAAGATGGGCTCTCAGCCCAATGTTTATGCTTGTTTATATTCTACTTGATGGCACCAGAAAGTTGCCTTATTTAAAGCATTGACATGGGCACACGCCTTCGAAATTACTCTCCATAATGAAGTATTTTGTTTCTTTGTAAGCGCGTAATCAATATCAGCCTTAATATAAGTCGGTGGAGGTGCAGCTTATCATTTAGATTTTAAGTTGTTTGGTAAGAATCTTGAAGTGTTTCCCTAAGAATTATTTGCTTTTGCTCCTTTTCATGGAATGTCATTTTATAGCGATTTTAGAAATTCTCTGCCAGGTTGAGAACAACAAACGTTTTATTTCACCAGCAAAAGATTTCAATCAAGTAAACACTCACAGCAGGCTTCATGAAAATTAGTTTTACAAGAGAGCATAGTCTGAGCAGAACCTGCTCATTTTTTTCTTCAGAGACTCAAAAATGGTGTTTATTATTTTTAAGATCCTAGCGTTTTGCCACTGCAGGCAGACATTTTGGAAAGAAAAGCGGGGAAATAGTGTTGTCAAGGTTCCTTGTGAAGCACCTCAGTGGCTGGCATCCCGAGTCACCACAATAGCTTATTCTCTGTTCACCGTTGGACACATACAAGTCTCTGGAAGGACATACTGGTTATGCACTATAGCAAGCACGCCACAACAGGCGCAGTGGCATGGCAAGCTGTGCCAGGTCGATGTAACACAAGAATACTTGTCTTAGACCAATATGCGTTAACTTTCCCTGTACATCTGCTTTCAGTTAGCCCCGTCCATACCTACATTGCTCTAAGCTCATTGAAGCACCACAAACCCACACCCCTGTGTAGGAACACCCATACAGACATTTTCCTCTCATTCCTGAGAAGCAGAAGCGGTGAGCAATTGTAACCTCCCTTTCCAGTGCTGCCCATCACCCTACTGATCTCCCCAGTTACGTTCTGCTAGTGCAAACTCTGGCCAAGTCTCATAACCCACCACCTTACAGGACCTACAGAGCCGCTCATTAAGCCGCATAGTTGTCATGCTCATGCTTGCACTCTGCAGTTCCCTGCCTTTTCTGGCACAAAACTGTTTTCTTGATGTTGCTTGCTGCTGCTCTGCTCATCTTCCAGCTTAAACTTAACAGGGCATGGAATGGATGCATCTGGAGAACGACTCATTTCTTGATTTTCAAAATAAAGTGCATAACTCATCTCTTCAGTAACTTTTCTACCTGATCAGCAGAGGAAATGGATATATATATATACACAGTACCACAGCAATCAAAATGGGCGACTTTAAACTGAAATTGCCTTCATACTGAATTCATACTGGAATTTATTTGCTGGGAGATAGTTGATTTGAAGTCTCCAGACCAATGTGACTAAAGCTGATCAAACTACATGAGCATTTGTCAGCTAGCAGCCCAAATAATGAAACTGGGCTGATACTTGGCTGGCTCATACCTCTTTATTCCCAAGCTTTCACATAAATGAAGCTTTGTAGGGATGAATGCTCAGTGAGAATGGACTGAGACACTACCACTGAGACCTCATCAAGAATCAAAACGAACATCAGATGGAATAAGCAATTAAAATGCTAACACAATCAGGGATGAGAGAATACCATATCACCCATGTGGCCAGTCACACATCCCCAAAAGAAAATTGCTTTTCCAACCTTTTGAACACTTGCTATAAATGATTCATGTCTCCAAATAGATGTATGTTGATTTGTTAATACTTGTTGAGCTGATCCAAAGAAATCAACAAAATCTTTATTCACAATTTGCAAACAGGCCAAAAATCGGCAGAGTGCATTACTTCTCATGAGTGTTTAGGTCAGTTCTCCTAACAACTGCGCGGCTTCCCAAAAGCACAAACATGCTTACCAGCTACCGAAAGCCCACAGGTAGTAGTAGATGTGTCAGGAGCAGTAGCATCTTTGATAATTCTCCACCTAAAATATACCTTCTTACGCACCACAGCTTTTCTTCCCTGCATGTCTAAAACCCTTGAAAGTTACTGCTCATGTACCTGGCAGAAGAACAGGGTTCTGAAGAGCTGCCTTCTCTCTTAGGCGTTTGAGTACAATTGAGCCAGTTGTCCTCAGCACTTAGTAGTACCTATTAATCCCCTTGAAAGCTGCCAGGGGACAGAGTGGAGAGGGTGAATAAAGAGGCGATAACCGTGACCACTGCCTCTCTGTTAGTCCCACATGCATTAGGGAGGGTGGCAGAGCACTGGAACAGGCTGCCCAGAGAGGTGGTGGAGTCTCCATCTCTGGAGACATTCAAAACCCGCCTGGACGTGTTCCTGTGCAACCTGCTCTAAGGTGACCCTGCTCTGGCAGGGGGGTTGGACTAGAGGATCTCCAGAGGTCCCTTCCAACCCTATGATTCTGTGATTCTATGATTCTGTGATTAGGCATGTGATGTTTTCTTTCATGATGGAACCAGTTTATGAGATTCCCACTGTCAGCCTCTCCTTCCAGCTCCTGCCTCGCACTTCAGCAATTCAGCTTTCTGTTGTGCCTGTATACAAATCTTCACAGAGCTAGGACGAAAATCAAATTGTTAACATTTTCTTGGTTAAAAAAGTATCCCTTTGAAAGAAAGACTTATCCACCTAAATTTTGTGAGAGACAGGAATTAAATAAACCCCAGGGCAGAAGTATTTCTTAAATAAAGGGACCAGGGAAGGTGGTGCTGTAATCACTAAGCAATCCTGGAACTGCCTGTGTAACAGCAAGCAGCATCTCTCACCGCTAGAGAGATACTGTGCACTATGTGCACTGACATACCATTTCCAAAGCACTGGACAGTGGGTTTGTTCATTTTTATACTGTGTAACTATGTGGCACCAGCTTCCAGAGCAGTACGGTTCATGGAAACCGGCACTGAATGATAATCGTTATTTTGAGGCAACTTGCTCAAAGTTGCCATTGCCACTGATTTTCTTCTTCTGCTACCTACAGCCTTCTTGGCTTCATCAGGGATGTAATAACAGTAACATTGACCTTCTTTTAATCCTAACTTTGTTTCTTAACAGCATTTTTATCCTTGGTGCTGCCAGTAACCCTGCCAGTTTAGTGCATGCACAAAGAAAACAATAAACTAAACTGGACACATAGACAGCAAAAAGACCTGTATAGATGTGTAAATCTATGCAATACTAATAGCCCTAAATCTAGTAGCTCTCAGCAGCACATGATCTGACATAGGAGTAGCATGTCTGATCTTCAGCTGCTGAAAACTGGCATGGCTCCATTTTTGTCAATTAAACCACCACAGCTCGCACTGTCTGCTTTTTTATTAGTTGTTTCAAATGTTTGTTCCAGGTGGATGGCCCATTCATCCGCCCCACCCTTTAAATTAGATCTGATCAGCAGAAACACTGTAAATTAACTCAGAAATGAAGATAAATGTTGATGACAAGAGTTTAATGCCTGTAGAAAATGCACATGACAATTAGGAATTTAAGCAAAAAGGCAAAGGCTGAATAATATACCAAGTCAAAGGTGTGCGTGGGCATGTAAAACATCTATTGTGCATTTAAAGAGGAGTACTTCAGTTGATCTACTTTCCTGCAGACGTAAATGCATGGCTCGCAGGGAGGCGCATACCTGCAGGTGCAGTCGCAAGCAGTATGACTGTGCAATAGAAACAGCAAGCAAAAGCCTAACAGATAAACCAATGCTGAGACACTAGATCATGGCCAAGATGGATCATGTGTTCTTCACACCATTGTTAAATACCCCTTTAAAAACCCCTGAACTTTATGAGCAAATCAGGATTGCTACCTGTTCTAATTCCACGTACAAGGACACTAGGGCTGCCGAGCGGTTCCCTCAACAGCATCCTTTGGAAAGCGTCTTGGTTAACAGATTTTACACTCAGATTCATAAGCATTACATGCTGCACCATCCTGTCTCCCTGTGTTTGAAGTCCTCTCTGCTTCCTTAATTTGGTCTCACTCATTCATCCAGACTGCAGCTGGACCCTGCATGGATGTGAGGTGAGAAAGCTGCTGCAAACTGCCCCCCCTCCTTCCCAGCTACCCCTCAGCATGAGCTGCAGGATCTCCTTCATCCCTAAAGGGTGGTAGGAAGGTGGCATGTGGATGAGTCCCCTCCCTGTCCTGAGGTGCTTCCTCCGCTCTAAACCCAGGAAGCTGAATACAGATTTGCCTCTCCACAAGCTCAGCGCTCCCCAGAGCATCCACAACAGCTGTGGCAGAGCACACCAGTACTGTCGCACGCACAGCCTGGCCCTCCCTTGAGTTCCCTTAAAAAGGGAGACCTACTCCTACTGCAGAAGGAGCATGCTCTAGAGGAACCAAGCAGTTCCGCAGATTAATTGCTCTTAAGCTACTCAAAGAAGAGATGAACATAGCAGTATTTGTGAGCAGAAAGGCAGTGAGTCATTACACCTCACGGGGATGCTGTGGAAATTAGCCAAAGACAATCCCTGAAAATCTAAAGTGCTAGGAGTTGTTCCTTAATAATACTTACCAGTGAGTAATTTTGGGCACTGCAAATAGCAGCAAAAACTACTGCGCTACACAGGAATGGGAAAAGAGCACCAAGAATCAAACACCGCCCTATTAGCAAACCCCTCCAGCAGAGCAGTCAATGCAGGGATAATACATGCTTATATTGAGCCAGCAGATTATTTTAATTTAAAAAATTACATTTCTAGCTTTCCCGGAGCTATCTTACAGGACTGCAGAAGCCATGTCTGCATAGCTGACAACCAGAGAAATATATACGTTTAGGAGGAGGAATTTTGGTTGCACACATTCCTTCACACACATTTTCACGGCTTTGCTCAAGCAGTTCACCTTATTCCAAATTCTGCAGCGGCAGATGGGGAGACCGTATCAGAGGCTTTACACCCGTTTCTGTCTCTAATACCATGATGGCCACTGGAAACTTATGTGTATAAAATCAAGGGATTTTATAACTGGAACTGCTTCATCAGCAGAGCTGGGATCTGTAACAATCCATTTCTCACAGATTAGCGTATACTGGGACAGGGGAGACTTAATACTTAGCTGGAGGTTACCCAGGCTGCTTGGCACTCTCATGTGAGCTCTGATGGATGTCAGCTTGGCAATTTATGATGTTAAATCCCCCAGCTGTTATTTCGGCTGCACCAGGTAGCCTCTGGCAAGGGCTACAACTGCTATGGCAGTTCACAACGCAGTGGCTTGGCACAAGCCCACTGTCCCTGGCAGCGGCTGCGGCAAGCTCTGGACCGGCGGTGGGTGAGATGCAGGCACACGTCTCAGCTGACAACGGAGCAGACAGAAGGAGGAGGCAAACAACCAGGCACAGTAGTATCGAACCGCTCCAGCCGAATCACCCAGCGCTTGTCTGTCAGAGACTTCTGACTGCTCACAGCAGCCCCCTCCAGCATCCCTCGTTGCAAATGCCAGTGCTGACCGCACGGCACCACCTAGGAGATAAGATGCGATGCTGTTATTACTCTAATACTCTTTGTCCCTTTGAAGTCACCAGTATCACACTCACGGTGTCACCTTGTGGACTAAGCTTGCACCTGGCTTTCACTCAGCAGAAAAAGAAATGACGTGCCGACAGCACCACTCCGACAATAAATTATATCCCCATTTGGGGTTTCTCTTCCAGCATCCCCCAAACTTAAGTGAAAGGTGTTTCACTGTCACAGGAGAGGGAGGGACAGGTTGCGCTCCAATTTGGCAAAGTTATTTACTCATTGGCAGGCTACTATGTGTTTTACAACAGGTCTGAGCAGATTACCAGAGCTGCCCCTTTGGTCTCAAAAATCTGTGTCTCTATGACAACTGCGATGCTGCAGCATGATTCAGGGATCGACGCTGCAACACTGAACCATGTGTTAGCCTTGTCAGCAGCACTCTTAGGAACCTCTTCACTTGTGTGGGAGAGAACTGAACGAGCCCACAAAAAGCTGAACAGAGCGAGTTGGGGAAAAGAGGAAGATTTATTTAGTTGGCTACAGAACAGAGGACGGCAATGCTGCCCTAACTCCGTGGTTTTTATGGCTGTCCCTGCTTCACATAGAAATAGACCTAACACTAAATATATGTAATGCTTGATGAAAGCACAACCAACTTAAAGTGCATCAATAAAATACTCCACTTGAACCTCTACATAGTTTGTTGCCAGAAAAAAACAACTGTGTTCATACCTAAACATTCATTATCACCTCTGTTGGCACAGAGTGGTCGGACAGAATGAGATTTGAACAGATTTATCACAGCTCCCTGCTTGAGACAAGATTGCATTGATCCAGGGTATGACTGCATTTGAACTACCAAGGATGTAAGAACCTGCATCTCAAACAAAAAGGGCTATTTTTATTAGAGATGAAAAACCTGTCTTAAATCCAAGCTTTCCCAGACAGCTTTTCCTTTGCCTGTCTGCAGGCACCAGATATCCAGTAATTTATTCATGCCTGGCAATAAAAATTCACTAATGAATATGACTGTGCTGGTACCTGAGGCAGCAGGAGTTTTGAGCTGGATCCACTCATGTCTTTTCCCTAAAGTATCCAAAACCACTGAAAGGGCACCTGGTCTCATCCTGCTTCTTCTCGCCAAGCATATCAAATTGCTTCCACAGAAGGCGTAATTTCTCCCCTCCCAAAGGAGCTCGTTGCTCAGAGTATTCTAAAAACCAGTTGCAAGACAACTGGTTAAAAAAAGGCTGGAAGGACGCACAACTCTATGCCTTTTTTAAGAGATTCCATCCTTCTGATGTTTCTAATGAGGGCAGGTCCCACTCCCCACAGTTGCTTAGGTTCTGCCATATCTGTAAATGAAGAGCTTCTCTCCCTCACCCACCTGTTGGACTCCCCTGCTCCCCCACAAGACGTGTCAGCCATAAACCCCTGTCCCGGCATGTGCCACTTCCCACAGGCCCTGCAAACCCTCAGGGGGTTGGGGGGTGGTGGAAACTCATTTTCTCCGCATTGACTTGTCTCTGGTTATTACACTGTAGCCCTGGGAATAAGAGCTCTCTTCGGCTTCTGGCCAATTCCTTTAACTTCTCTAAAATACATACTCAGCCTTAAATTTCTTTCAAACTCTGTAGACTATGAAGAGAGAGGGCAAGGTATCCGTTCTAAAACTCAGATCTCTCAAACAGTGGGATCTGGCTGAGATTAACTACCTGAATGCAAAAGGCAGAAGAGTTCTTGCCTGCCCATTGTGACTTAATCTGCCAGCCATAAGTGACACGAGGTTCTTCGCATTTCATCCAATTCACAGCATTCACAATTCACCAGCATGCAGGTGGGTCTCCATCCATGCCTTCTTCCGTACTCCCATTGCTGCCTGCGCTGTGACATGCACAAAATGTTGTATTTCACAAGGGGACTGCCATGGATCAAATGCCACATTCAAGTAATTGGCTCCCGCAAAACCTAGCAAAATAAGAATTAACACCAGAAAAACAGAAAAGCACACTTTATCACAGCACACTCATAAAACAAGCAAGACAATACCATAGGGAACACCCCAGCAAGAGCAGGAATGGAGATCAGCAGATACGGGCTGCTGGTGTGATCCCCTATACTGCCTGTTGGGACAGCAAAGTGACTGCCCTCTGGGCAACAGGTTTTGCAATTTGAAACACACTTCAATCATTTCTAAAGACATTCAGATAATACACCCCAGGGCACTCCGTATACCCGATGCAGAATACACACGCTGAGCTTATATCACTGCAAATTCACTCTCAGAAGGATCGCCCGTGGAGACTCTGCACGCACACAGCGACCTGTAGATCCCCATTAACTTCTGACATAGCCGAAATGCCACCCTTTTGAGCTGCAAACGACATGCTGGCAGCAAAACAGGAGTGGTTTTAAAATTACGGCATGAGCAGCCACAGCAGCAGATTTCAACATGACGGGGACAGAAGGACTAGCACAGAGCTGCGGAGCTGAGCAAGTTGTTTTTCAGATACTCTGGGCGACAGATTCACAAATAGCTTGTTGATACTGAAACTGAGAAATTAGCCAAATAGGACTGTGTGTTTCTTTTTTTTTCACATCAAAATTTAAAATGTATTTTTGGCTCAGTTTAAGTCATTCCTTACCGCTCATCTTTTAAGTCAGTCACTGAGCTAAAATAATTCATTCTTCACATTACAGTAGTGTTAAGCCACAGTGACTGCTCTGTTTCCACACTTTGGAAAGATTCCTTTCCCCAGAGGACTGTAAACCAGTTACTTTACTTTCACAATGTATTTTTACACCGCACACAAATTTAGAAGTTACTCAGATGCTGACAGTACAGTCTATAAGACTTTCCCTTTTTATTTTCAAAAAGATGGATGGCTTGCCGCCATATGGATGCGTAGATTTTAATAGCAAATACTTGACACTCAATGATTTCAGTGCATGAGCACATGAAATTAGCCGAGTCACCTATCTGGTATACCTTAAGCACACTTCTGTTGCACACAAAGGAATGCAGAGTTATTCTCACCAACTGCTTTTCTCATTTTATTGCCATCTCAGGAGCCTCAGAGGTACCAATACAAGGCCCAGGCTGTCCCCTGGTGACCACAGAGGACAGGAAAGCTGGGGCCAAGTCATTTTCCAGCACAGCCTCACCAGGTCTCACTCTTCAGCCTCTGACGGTCCCCAGCCAGGAGAATGGCAAAAGGAAAAGCTGGGCTTTCTTATTAAAAATAGGAGTTTAGAGAAGGGGCTGATTTCTCAGGAAACAGCTGTGCTCTTAAATGAGTCAGTATTTCTGCAGTCAGAGCAGCAGGAAAAATAATCTCTGCACCTGGTCATATCACATTTTTGGAAGAGCTGGCATATTGTTCATTGAGATAATGCAATTGTCCTAGGATGTTACAGCCGTAAGTACAGTTTATATATTTACTTGTCTTCTGCCAAGGTGTGAATTGCCGTATAAAACAAACAAAACCCAAAACAAATTGAAGATTCTGGTACACATGGATCCATTTCAATTTGTGAGAATGAAGCCTTGCCCCAAATACATACAAGTTTACAGATATTATAGATCTTGAGAAATTTTCTGTTCAGTGCCTATGATATATGCCCATTCTGTGTCTTGATCTAGACCTGTGGCTCCTTGGCATAGCAATAATACAAATAAACAAAACACAATGCCTCGAGTCTCTATGTGGAAAGACTGCTTACCTGACCTGGCACAACACTAGCACGAAGTAGTTTTATTAAACAGCGTATGAGTCCTCCAGCCCTCAGGAATCTACTCTGCAGAACTGGGAACGGAATGGAGTCCCTTCAGACAAAATTCTTAATGCTTCTTCCATTAGCTTTCTGCTACCGCTTCTAGCAGCTTTATTTATTTATTCATTGTCCTTGTAAACTTAAAGCAACAAGCATTAAGCGCAGGAGTAGCCTGTACAAAGAAACGATCATTAGGAGCAAAGCACAGTGTGTGGGAAACTTCAAGAAGAAAACACTGAGCATTTCAGTTGTGTGTGAAGAGTTCGTTCATACTGATAGGATTTTTCACTCAATTTATCCTTTCCGGTGATTGGCAGCCCTCAATTCATCAGGTTTCCAAATTGCAGCACCAGGTTTCCCAGACTGCCAGCCCAGACCTCCCTGGCCACGCAGGAACTATCTGTGCAGAGAGGTGCATGTTTGTCTCCCTCGGTCTTTCAAATACCTGCTGCCATAGCAGTGCAAGCCTGGTTTGTACAAGGGACGACTCGCCATCAGCACGTGGGTGGAAACTGAGTTAGACAACGATTCACTTCACACTGGGCGCCAGGATCAGGGCTGCATAGCCAGAGTGCTCATGAGCAGGGAAAATGGAAAGGCTGCACAGTAACTCTAAGTACAGATCCCAGCTAATGAAGCAGCACCTAAAGGTTGCTAGATTGCTATCCAGTATATCTGTTCCTGCTGGTGAGGCGCAATTTTGTCTCATAACCTCAATGACTTACTTTTAACTCAGAATATATGGCTAATCTCAGCAATCTATCTCCATTCTCATTCATTTATATGCTGTAAGTGCCTGCATACACTAAATTACCTACGGAGAGTTCTTCCTGAGAAAACACACTGTTATTTAAGATATTACCGTTTCTAATCCAAACCACGCAGAGCATGACTGCCATATTTGAATTCACAGTTAGGGTCAAAGCAACAGAACCCGTAATTCAAACATTTCACACACTTACTGCGGGCAGGAATTTGTATCAACAGGATGAGGCGCACAGAAAATTATTCAGCATTCTTTGATTGTAAGACCTTGAACCTTCTCTCTCTGTGGAGCACCTGCTCTTCCATTAACACCTCATATTAGTCCACTAATGAGCGTGTGCCGCATGCCTGCCTCTGCGCAAAGCTGCAGACACTAAGCAGACTTTGTACATCAACCGCCTAAAAAGCCTCTTCCTTGACTTTAGCCTGCGCTTTTAGCCACAGAAATCCCCTGCTCGTTCTTTAGTGCTTAAAGAAAAACGGCGGCCATAGCAGTTATCACGGACACCTTGGTGTCCAAGAAGCCGTTCAACTCCTTGGTGCAGGACTATATCCTGCTCCTGAACCCAGCCTGTTCTTTGCCCAAGGCAACGTGCAACCTTTTAATTCTGATTATTGGCCAGAGCTGTACAGTCATACCAGACTAGTAAGGTCTAACATTTCTCTACATACCCTACATAGGGTGAAATTAATAATGCAACATGTCGGTGAAGTGTGATATATTCCTTCTATACTTCCCCTTTAGGCACTTCACATCTCCCTGCAAAATGGAGATGGATTGTTTTTGTACAGCATTAAAGCCTAGAGATGAAAAGTGGTGTATATTTTCTTAGCAGCAACAGAATTTTGCTGTTTTCTACTGTAGTTTTGCTATTTTCTTCCTAGTCATTGTGAGCACAAAATCAGCCTCAGCAGCACAGACAGCCCAAAAGATGCTGGGAGCTTGCACTGCTTAGTCCAGCTGTGAACCGCGGTGTGTGTCAAGGTGTTGAAAATGACGGTGGCTTATCTCAGTATCTTAGCGGAGGCAAATCCCCTCACAGAAGCCAATGCCATCCCACCTTCATAACCAATGGGAGTCATTTCTGTAGAACCAAGACTAGAATTCAGTCTGAAGCTCCTTTTTCTTTCCTGTTACAGCTATAAATCTGTTACCAAGTACAGATCTGGATGTACTTTTCCTTAAGTTTTTGTTGTTTATAGGACTTTCTTGCTCCTATTTCTTGGCAGTACAGAATTAGCATTTACCTATGGTTTACAGAAGTAAAGAGGATCTGTGACAAAGCTTTAAAACAACAGTCAAATCCAAATTTCCTTTCATGGTCTTGTGACAATGTCAAAAAGAACAACACAGTATTTTTCAGGCAAGGATTTTTCCCCAGTGAAGTGTATCGATTCAGTAATGTGTAACTATTTTAGCAAAATATGCATGCAGGAAAAGTGTAATACATGCACAATACACGTGCATTGTAAAATATATTTTTTAAAAAGAGTCAATATTTCATTTTCGAAAGTCAAAGTAGTTGGCATTTTTATTTGAAATTAATATTGCTTAGAAAAGTTACTTTATTTCACTCAATTACTCTTAATTTTGTCTGAACAAAAATTTTCGTGTAGCTCAGTATAACTTTAAATCTTTCTACAATTGTTCATGAATTGAAAATTCAGCTATTTACATCGTCAGAACAGTGACCGAGACCACCATGAAAGCTTCATTCTCATCGTTTATCTAAAAAGCCCGAGTACACTGGCCTTGGGCTTAGGTCTGCATTAACCTCTCTGAAAAATTTAAGCACCTGAATGAAGTAATTAAAATTTTAAAAGGGGAACACAATATTGCATAGGAATATAAGGTGTACTTGCATAAGCCATGCTGGCATAAGTAAGAAACACAACACGTCCTCATTTATCTGCAGTCCGAGTCGTGCAGAAAGCAGTAGCCCTGCTGCCTTAAACAGGAGCAGGTTTTGGCCTGACACGATGGAGCACAAACCAGATGGACCTGGATTTCAAATGTCTTTTTCGCCGAGTACAACAGCTGTATCTGAAATTGAGGGAGCCTGCCTGGCAACAAAATGGGAGCACTTAGAAGTAGATCTTAATTAGTCAAATGAAATAAGTGCTCAAGGGCAAGATGTGTTTACAATACGAGCAAACAAAACTATGTACCATGCAATATTGACTGAACTAAATTAATTGAATGCTAAGCAGCTGGACCTCTGTTGCTAGTGTTTACATAATGTACTTATAAATAGTGCTGTTCTCTTTTTAACTTTGTAAAGCAGCTCAAGTCAGAAAAAACTTCCAGGATTACGGCTCAGACTGGGATACCCATCTATTGTACGGCACTTCTAGATGGCAAAGAAGGAGGAGGAAACCGAAGGGTGAAAGGGGTGATTTGCATCAGACTTAGAAACTACATAAAATGTGCTCCTGACAGCACTGCAAGCAGGTTACCTTAGTCTGGTTGATGAAGGTGTGGAAGTCCTTTGAGTTAGCCAAAGAGGTGAGGGGCTGCACCACTGGGCTTCCAGGAGAGGCCAGGTCCCTCTCGACATCCCGAGTCAGGCACTCCCAGCCGGCACTGCCAGAACCAGAGCAGAAACGACTTGTGATCTGCATTTTGGTATTCCCGAAGATGGATTTTTTCCCCCCTCCTCATCAAACAAGGGAGGAATGATGTGTAGAAGATAAAAAAGAAAGAGGAAAAAACAACCCAAGCAAACCTCACCGGAAGAGGTCAGGAGATTTTGTTCAACTTTCTGCAGGTTGAGATACAGACAGTATCCAGTGTAAGTGTCCAGTCAAAAGGAGAAGAAAGGGACAAGGAGAAAGCTTAAAAAAGATTCAGGAAAAAGGCATTGCAGAATGAAAGCAAGAGAAGATGACTGGGATTTCTGACACTTGCTACTGGAAGGAAACAACCCCTCTCTTCCTAACTCCGAACTCTCAAGGACAGTCTGGTACCAGCAGCAAGTAAACCTGGATGCAAGGCCAGGAAACTGGGGGTTAATCTCCTCATGCATAGCTTCTGCCCTGATCGCTGTTGACTAATCTTTAGACAAGAGCACAATGGTGTGACTTCAGAACTCTGCTGCTTTCAACCCCACAGGAGAAGAAGATTCAGGCAAAGAGGCAAGAAAAATAAAGGCAGTTGGACAAACAGAACTTCAGCAGTTGTGACTACCAAAGTAGCTGAAGTAATAGAATCATAGAATGTGTTGGGTTGGAAGGGACCTTTAAAGGTCATCTAGTCCAACCCCCATTGTGGTACCCCAAGTACCAATGGTACCCCAAGTGCCATTTTAAAACTTCATGCTTCCGAGCCGCTCAAACTAGATTATAAACTGAGAAACTACCTAAAGGTCTGTAGAAACTGATGTATGATGGCTGTACTTCCCGGGGCTGATCTGTTAATAGCAGTTGTCGATCTGTACGTTACACGTACAATTACGCAAGTATCTAGTCTACACAAGAAGACACCAGTCAGCAGCATATACTGCACACTTGCTTTGTTTAACAAGTTTAAAAAGCAACCTCATTGCTCCTAATTTTGACACAACAGGTCATCAAAATGTCTCAAGTCCAAAGTTAAATCACTGGCACTGCTCGCTAAACATTTGCATTTAGGAGACCTCTGAGTTTTCAGTGACATTTTGGCCACTGAGTTACTATGGGCAGGTTGCTTATTATTACAGAAAATGCGTGGGCATGAACAGGGTTTTCTAATCGCAGTTTAATTTACACTAATTACACAAAGATGTGTAAAGTCAGAGGCTCTCAACATCGAGCCAAAAATCATCACTCCAGTGATGAAGTAAAAATACGAGTAGTGAAGGTGAAAGAATCGGGACAGGCAAATCAGGCTGTAGTGTAACATATCAGCCCCTGAACTGCTATACTGTCTTTGATCAAACGTCCATCTCACCCGTCATCTTGTCTCTGACAGTGGCCAGCAGCACACGTCTATGAAGCTAGAACAGAGCATAGGATATTTCCTGTGCTGATATTTCCCGCATAATCTCCTCTAGTAAGTGTTCTGCCCTTTGCTACCTCAAGTCAGAAATGGTATCACTGTGTTTAATAACCTGGATAGATTTTTATTCTGTGAATAGATGATAGCTTCTAAACAAGAGCAAACTTCTGACACTTGTGTCACCTTGTGCAGTTATCTGTACGTTGTACTTCCCTTTATTTCTTCCAAACTAGCCACTAGACATACAATTTGTTGCTTTCTTGGCCTGGAAGTGTGAGGGATTGTGAATAATCATGTCCTGTTCAAGCTCACCATACTAACTTCGGATCTTACAGACTTCTGCCACAACCTTCCCTCAGCCACCTTACCTCCTCCAGGCTGAAGGGTCATGACTCAGTCAGTCCTTCCTTCAATGGAAGCAAGTTTATCCTTAATCATCTTCAGTGTAGCCAAGTTAGCACAGCTGTTCTGGGGAAAGAAAGAAAACTGCATATAATAGTCAAGAAATAGCACAACATGAATTGGAAAGCATACGAATATGCAAACAAAGAATTTTGCATTTGCTTTCCTTTCCTAGTAATTCCGTGGTTTGTTTTTTTTTACAGCTGATGAGGTTTAAACTCTTACTAATGAACAGGAAAAAAAATAAAAATACCAGTATGCCTTATAAGAAGTACTCTTGCACATGAAAGCCATACTAGATAAAACATATTAATGTGTATTTCTGATTGTGCACTGCATTATATTTATTTTAGGCTCAGTAGGTCCTTTGACATCACTGGCATAATCCATTAGAAGGAGACAAATAAACAGCAAAGCATTTTCGGTACAAGTCTGATTACTTATCCAGAAACCTTTAATGTTTCCATCTATTAAGGCTACAGTGATACGGAGAAGTCCTGCTGTGTTAGCCATTAAAGAGTTATTAAGCAAAACCAAACAACTCCTCTCCCAAAGGATTTTCAACCTTGCATCACTGGCAAATGAGATTTAAAAAGTTAGAGGGGCAAAAACTGATAACGAGTAACAATGAACCAATATTAAAGGTGTTTGCACGGTAAGGCAAGGTTATAACTCACTCTCTGAACTAGATTAGGATGTTGCAAAAGTGACTTTATGCTGTAATAACTTTTATTTTCTGCTTCTAATGGATAGAAAGTGATGTCTCCAACTGGGATGGAACAGATTGCCCCATATGTTAAATTTATTTTTATTTGAGAAACCTTCTTAAATAACTGACAATTTGTAGTACTCCAGCACTCTAACCAAGTTTTCATTTGGGTCGGTATTGCTTAGGCTAAATTCTGAATCGTATCCCCAGTTACAATCTGCCGTCTGCCTATAGAAAGTATTTCTCAGTGAAAAAAAAAAAAAAAAAGGTCACTTATAGCTCCAAACACCCACTCAAACACAGGTGGCAGGGAGCCTTTTCAAGCAATTCTGTCACCTTCACTAGTTAATTAGTGACATTGCTTTCCAAAACACATCTTCAGATCTGCGGTGCCCCGTTCACATGTTGGGTTTAAGCTGAAATAGTACAATAAATTTACCACTGTATGGACCACCTCGGTGGTGTGTGGAAGAAATGCTTTATCTTCCTGTTTGAATACAGTCATAGGAATAATAACTGGGTGAAACAAGAAAAATGATATTGTAAGAATACATCCAGCAACAAAGGCTAAGTTGTTAGGAAAGGGATGATCCAGTAGTGATAGAAGAGGGTTGGGTTCCAGCCTCACGTCCTTACACAAGGCCAAATGCTTTGGGGCACACAGAGTGGAAATACTCTTTTGAAATGCCCGATTTAGACTCAGATCCCTAAGGCAGAGACCCTGCTGCTGGGTGTTTCGGAGCTGCCTGCCCTGGAGAATCAGAAGGAAAAAGGGTCTCCGTTTGGACATCTCTGTGGAATTGTTAGTAATAGTAGAACCATGACACTATTTCTTGAGGTAACGTAATACAGATCTTTGTTTATCCCAGAGGTATTTGAGACGGTAAGTGCTGCGGTGGAAAATAAAACACCCTGGTGACATTAACATCTAATACACTGTTAACCTCGGCTATATCACAATGTCAGCAACATTTCTAAAATAATTTCGCCTGTGAAGAGCAAGATTTATACATAACCTATTTCTTGCCATGCTTGAATCCAGTTAGTTTTTAGATCTGTGGTATTTCTGCCTAAGTGTTCTCACTTAAACTCTCAGCTGCTGGTCTAGAAGTGAAAAAAAGAAGCGTTGGCACATCAAGGACTGTATTATCATTTCTAGACGTTATGTTCTAGGCAGCAGAAGTTTAATAACTCAAGGGGCAATTAAACATATTTTAATGGTTTTGAAGCCGGAAAAAAAATCTAGCAAGCGAACAAAGGCTTAAATAGCCTTTGGGAGCTTTATTAATAACAAAAAAAAATAATCTTTGCAATCACTTATTATTTAGGTCAACAAAAGCGCACACATAAATCCTAGGGAATATGTTTGATTAAGTGGGCTAGACTGCTGGAGATGTCAGCCCAGAAACCAGGCCACTTTTTCTCCAGAAATACCGGGAAAACGTGTTTAAATCCCAAGGCCCCCTCCTCCGCACGAAGCCCACCCATCCAACGCAGCCCGTGACCCGGCGCTCCCCTAACGCGTTCTAATTGCGGTGTCCTGGCCAAATCCGGCGGCGTGGCTAGCAGGTTCCGAGCGGGGTTGCCCCGCGGTGGGCGATGCTCGGGACCGGACCCGCCGCGGAGCGCGGGCGACCCCCGGTGGCCACCGGGAGCGGGGACAGAGCCACGCCGGAGCTCGGCCACCCCGAGAAGCCGGTTCTGGTTTTCAGAGTATGGGCATAGATTAACTCGTGATATTAAATCAGCTAAATGTTATTTATTTCATGGTCTTATATATTTAGGGAAATAATTCTAGACTTCTGCAGCGTGGTGGTTTAACCCCTGCCGGCAGCTAGGACCACGCTGCCCCTCGCTCACTCCCCCCAGCTGGGATGGGGGAGAGAATCGGAAGAGTAAAAGTGAGAAAAAAAACCCGTGGGCTGAGATAAAGACAGTTTAATAAGTAAAGCAAAAGCCGCGCACACAAGCAAAGCCAAACAAGGAATTCACTCACTGCTTCCCATGGGCAGGCAGGTGTTCAGCCATCTCCAGGACAGCAGGGCTCCATCACGCGTCACAGTTACTGGGGAAGACAAACACCATCACTCCAAACGTCTTCCCCTTCCTTCTTCTTCCCCCAGCTCTATATACTGAGCATGACGTCATATGGTGTGGAATCATAGTATCATTTTGGTTGGAAGAGACCTTTAAGATCATCAAGTCCAACCGTTAACCCAGCACTGCCAAGTTACCACTAAACCATGTCCCTCAGCACCACATCTACATGTCTTTAAATACCTCCAGGGATGGTGAGTCAACCACATGCCTGGGCAGCCTGTTCCAGTGCTTGACAACCCTTTCAGTGAAGAAATTTTTCCTAATTTCCAATCTAAACCTCCCCTGGCACAACTTGAGGCCATTTCCTCTTGTCCTAAATATTCCTGTGGTCAGCTGGGGTCAGCCGTCCCAGCTGTGTCTCCCAACTTTTTGGGTCCCCCCAGACCACTCGCTGGCCGGAATGGTGTGAGGAGCAGAAAAGGCCTTGATTGCCCAGCAACAGCCAAAAACATCAGTGCGCTACCAACACTATTCTCATCCCAAATCCGAAACACAGCACTACTACACCAGCTGCTAAAAAGAAAGTTAACTCCATCCCAGCCGAAACCATGACATGTAGTTAAAGTTACAACCACTCTGGACAGCTATTATGAACATAATTGAAATATTTCAGGTTCCCAATATTTGACTTCTATGAAATTTGTGTTCAGACATCACCGTCCAGTTGTAAGAACTGCTTTCTCTGTCACAAAAGCAGAGGCATCCCTTTAAAGCAGTGATATGGATACGTACACAGAGGGAAAAGATCACATGGAAAAAAAAGCTGCTGAGGAAATACCTGAGCAGTACAGATAAGTCCAGTGAACAAATCAGCATGTTAGAGCTGGCCACTGCACAGACTAGACCCACTTTTTCTATCATTGAAATAGCTTTTCTTCCATTATGTTAAAGGCATACGCTGCCAGAAATGCGGGTTTATCATTGCCTGCTAGCCAGAAGCTACTGCCGCTCCACACTGAATGTTTCTTAATTTACATCACTACAGCTCCTCACTGGAAAGCACCATCCACTTCAAAAAGGAGAAGGAGTGATCTGTCCTCTGCTAACCTTGTTCAGAGCTGAGATTGGTTCCGGTCTTTAAACTGCAGCTAACTGTGTTCCTCTCGGGTTTGCTAGTTTGGAAAGCAAAAAGCAGAGTCAACGCCTGTGGAACATGAGGGCCTCCAAGTCCTGCTCCTGTCAGCCATCGTCAGCCATGAAAGCAACGCCTCTCACACAACGTGCGAAGCACGTAATGCAGGGCATCACACTACAAAAATCATATCACGTCTGGGAATGGGTGGCCTGGGGAGAGTTGATACCTTGTTAGTGTCTAGCAGAGTTATTACAATGACTGTCAAGGAAATCGTGATTGTGCTGAGGTTGTCTCTGTACAAAGCCAGAAGAAGACGGTCCTGCTCAATTACTTTTCTAAAAAGAGAGCTAACAAATGTGAATGCTCCTGGTAGAAAAGCATCACTATCCCTTTCTCAGAATTTCCCCCAGCTTTAACCAGAGTAAATTCAAGGAACAAAACAGCATATTAGAAACAGTGGTACCTCACACTAGATCCAATTTTTGGAGTATTTGGAAATCTTTTTTAAGTTTGCAAAGGATAAAGACATGGCCTGCCATCAGTGATGGCTTGTCATCAGCTGAAATCTTCCATGCAAGGTTCTTGCTTTTGGCCAATTGACTTTATAACTTTGTAGTTCTACGTTTTATCTAGCAGCCAAAGTCACAGAAACCTTTCCAAGACTAGTGACAAGCACATTTGCCTATTTTAAAAAATTCCCATAATCTGTTTTTGCAAAGGTCCAGCATCACCACACGCTGTACCAATAACACGGTGCGATCCTTCTGTAGAAAGGTGTGCCTGTTTTCCTGTTGAAATCTGCCCTGTGATATCCCTGGTGTTTATTTGGAACCATTGTGGTTTTAGCAACTAAATCTAGAATAATTCACCTTCGGGGAAGGGAATTTTATCTGCAATAGCTATTCCCTCTTCTGTCAAGAAGGCAGAGGAACTGCAGAGAGGCTGGCAGAGGCTGCCTGAGAAGACCACAAATGAAGTCAGGACTTGTTGAGCACTGGAGATGACTCCTCTCTCTGCCCTGGGTCCCAGCAGGCACCAGCCAAGGAAGCAGCAGAACTGGAGGGAGGGGTGTGAAAAGGGCCCCAGGTGACGATGGCAGAGAACAGAAGAATCAGGTTCACCATTTTCTTCCAAATTCTGAAGCGTAATCCAGGATTCTCACATCTAAACCTTGACTTGGGACTTTGCAGCAAGTACCGGTGAAACTTCTGGGTAGTGCTGCACCTTCCTTCTTTCTAATTCCAGCCCCTAGAGGTAAAGAAATAGCTATGACTGCTACCTCATGTAGGGGATGTCTGTGTGGTGGCGAGTCTACACATAAATCAATACCCTTTCAGGATGAGACGCCAGTTTACCATTTCCTCTATTTTGCTGTATCTTTTTTAAAAAGGGAAAACATTCAAGAGAGGTATTTTTAATAATAGAGATTTGCAAGAAAACGAAGTTAGCACTTCCTTGGGCATCTTAATCTTGGCCTTTTAAACAGACTTAGCAGTCTTCATCACCTCCTTCAAGCATTCCATATGACACCTCACGTGTGGCTCATGTTGGCCCCAGGGCTTGTGAGCAGCGCCTTTAAAGCAGCCACTGAAGCCCCACTACCAAGCAGCTACCTTGACCTTTTGCAGTGAAAACCTTTCAGATTCTACCTGGAAGGAATGAAAACCAGCCATGCAGAGAGCCCTGTGTGACAGCCCCGGGATGGTTCATTTCCAAAAAATTAGCATAATTAATGGGAAGCACAGCTTTTAAGCGAACAGCAGCGATCCATATTACGCAGGTTAGTATGGTTTCGGGAGCAATTCAGACAGCAAAACATGGCACTGAGCAGTTCGCAAATAAGATACGCGAACACTTCACCTTGTTCAGCCCATCGCTGTGTGTTTGCGTCAAACGACAGCTCTTCAATACCTGCAGACTTCCCAAGCAGTCCCTTGGGCCCGGCAGTGAGTTGTGAGAGCTTCTCCGATGGTCACCAGGGAAACTACGGACCCGTTCTGCACGCGGTCAGCCTTCCAGACGTGAGGCGATTACCAGGCACTATCACAGGAAAAGACACCTCAGGACTAATTTCCCTAGCTAGAAATTGCATTACTGGTTGATACGAAGGGATAAGTTCCTAACTCTGTAGAGGCTTCTACAGTTGGCTCAGCTGGCAAAACTACTGTCGGGTTTTCTAAAGCTTTGAGTTCAAACACGTGTTTTTATTTGATCTGTGTTATATGATTTTAAACCTGATGATTAAATCTAACACCTGAAGGAAAAATGTAAAAATAGATGAGATCTTGTTCTCTCCTTTGGTAGATATCTGGAGAAAGCAGTAAAATGCAATAAATTGGAACCACTTTAAATATTAGTTCAAAAATGTCATCAGTTGTGAGATTTTTTTGGAAACTCAGTCACTTTTGAGTTTAATCAAAATGTTTTTGAAAATGGTAACAATAATGTTAATTCCCAGTAGTAGAATGACAAATTAATTTTTAATTAAATGATAAATAATCAACATCGCTGTTAAAAGGAAAGAGAAGAAACGTGCTAGTTTTGATGTTGATAGGAAATAGTTCTGTGATAACAGAAGATCAAAGATGGCATGGTCTAATTAAAATATAAAATGCTGCATGAATATCAAAGGGATACCTACAGCTCCGACAGACATTGTCAGGTAATAGCACAGGCACCTGAATTCTTCTGGAATCGTCTTTGTCTCCACTGGCTCCAAACTCTGTATTTTGTCACAGTCTGCATAGGAAATCAAATGCAAAGCTGGGAGCCGAACCTGTTTTTACTGTCGGGGCTCCTCTTAGAGAGTTTAAAAATTTCACTGTTGTTATATCAGTCTGTTGGTAAACTGAGCAACTCAAGCCTGAACGAAAAGTAGTAGTATTAGAGCTTGCTAAAAATTTATCCTGAATCTTAAATACCGTCCTTGTTTTCTGTCTCCTCCCTTTCCACACCGAGAAGCTTCCCCTGGGTACAGAGGAGGCTACGTGTCTTCTGTATAAGGAAATGTCACACAACAGAAGGCTGAATTCCTGGCTAATGGCAGCTCCTTCCACTTTAACCACAACTACTTGAGTCAAGTAATAAAAAGAAAAATCAATAATCAAATTGTGCCTCTCTTTCAGATGGATATACCACTGATGATATTGAATTTTACTGGAATGGAGGAGAGTCGGCAGTAACGGGAGTTAATAACATCGAGCTCCCACAATTTTCTATCGTTGATTACAAGATGGTATCAAAGAGAGTGGAATTTACAACAGGTAAGCACTGTATAGTTAAAAAAAATCTCCCCTCTCTTCCCCAACCCAGAAATATCAGTGTCTAATTTTTGTTAGACATTAGTCTTATAATGACTTCTTTCTTTCAGGAGCATATCCCCGCTTATCACTTAGCTTCCGGCTTAAAAGAAATATTGGATACTTCATTTTGCAAACTTATATGCCTTCCACGCTGATCACAATTCTGTCCTGGGTATCCTTTTGGATCAATTACGATGCTTCTGCAGCCAGAGTTGCTCTAGGTAACTTCTTTTCAAAATCACTGAACTACGTATATAGTTGTTGCCTTTGAATACAGTAGCACCAAATCCAAACAGCTGGTTGCAGCAGCATTAATTGTGACCTTCTTTGTGCAGCGTAGGGTCTTCGTTGTCAGGAAGGCAGGCAGGTGTCACCTTGCCTACATCTGAAGTTCTTGCCCCGCAGTTAGGTTGGGAGCCCGGCTTCCAGCTGCCATAATGGTCTTTGGATCAGGCCAAAAGTATCTTGCTTCCAAACCGAAGTGTAAAAGTCTAATTCAGGTATCTAAGGGTATCTACACTGTGATGAATCAACATTCCCTTGATGTTAAAAAGCATCCTTTCAGGCCAGATGTGTGGCTGGAATGAATACACAAGATCCTACTGACATCAAGTGGAGATAAACCAGCTTACACCAAATAAGCCTGTTTTACCTGTATAGTTGGTAATTTCCCGTACCGTGTTCCTTCCTACAACTTTCCATAAGAACCAAGACCTTCTGACACCACCTGCGCCTTAATGCAGATACGCTATTCAAATATTAATGCCAGAAAGCTGTTTTGTCCCACCTCTGTTTTGTCCCACCTCTCTGTAAATTCAACTCATTACACCTGTGCCTAGAGCTATTCTCTAGATGCATTAATGACCTGCGATAAAGCAGACTAAAAAATAATTTCATCCAGCTAAAACAAAACACACACACAAAAAAAATAAATAATCATGCAGTGATGGATAACATGAGATGGAAATGCTTTACTTGCCCCTTTACCAGGAAAAGCTGTTTTAGTACAAACACTTTCTCTTCGTCAAAGACCATGACTTCATCATAAAGCTTCCCGTTCTCCTTTCAATCCTCTGTTTTCAGTTCAAAAGCTAGATACTTATTCCAGTTCCCCAGAGCAATGCAAGCCACCCTATGGGGTCAAGCAGGGCTGCTGTTGTAAATAGAGAAGCATTTCCTCACATAGAAAGAACAGTGATCAACTCTTTGATATCCAGGTCAGCTAATACCATGTTCCCTAGCAGCGTTGTAAAAGTTAAGGGAAGCTAGCATTTGAAGGCTATTTTGTTCACCCTCCATTGCGTGGAAAGCCAAGGAAGGTGCCAACAGCAGGCTTGCAAGGATATTTTCCTTTCCAGTCCTGCAAAAAACCATTCCCTTGGCTGTTAAGAATCTGATCCCATAATTAATCCTTCTACCTGAGAAGTGTGTGGTAGCTGGGCAATGCTGCCATTACACCTTTCACGCTCAAACCTCCTTCCCAGTCGTGTTAGTCCATGTCTTTTTCTTCCTTTCACAGGAATCACAACTGTGCTGACCATGACCACTATCAGCACCCACCTCAGGGAGACCTTGCCAAAGATCCCCTACGTCAAGGCAATAGATATTTACCTGATGGGATGCTTTGTGTTCGTGTTCCTGGCCTTGCTGGAATATGCCTTTGTAAACTACATATTCTTTGGGAAAGGACCCCAACGTCAAAAAAAGGCAGGAGGCAGGGCAGGACACGCTACAGGCGAGAAGAGCAGACTGGAAACAAATAGAGTCCAGGTAAAATGTTCAAGTTAACTTTTCAAGCATTATTTCTGCTGTGACAGTGTTGATGTACATGATGAGAGATATAAATGCAGCTTGAACACATCAGCAAAACCATTTAAGATTGTCTAGGGGAAAATCGTATTTTAAGGAGATTACAGCAACATACGGTTTGTTTCGTCTTCAACTGAAAACAGAGTAAGAAACTACAGAAAATGCAAATGAACATTCAGAACAAGCATTTCTTTGCAGCACAGAAGAAATCCAAGGGGTACAAGGAAGTTAAATATTTACCATTTCAACTGTATATTTCTTTGCTGTAGAAGGTGGTATAGAACAAATATTTATTATATAGTTCCTCTTTACCCACAGAAACTTCACCAAAAATAGAAAACAAAGACAGACGCTGTTGCTTCAGTGAGTCTAGAATGAAGCCCAACACCATTGAGCTTCCAGGAACACAAGGAGGATGCTGCTAGGCTATAACAGCTTTCACAGATGTCAGGATTTTTCCCCTCAGGCTAAATTCAAGCAGACCACAGCTACGCCCTCATAAAAAACAAGCCAGACAAACTCCAGGAAAAAAATACTATGGACAATTTTTTAACAGGGAAAAGTTTAATCTAGCAGTACGTCACCGAGCACTTGCAAACTTATATAAATCTATTCTGTTCTTTCCCAGTTTTTCAGAAATAAAGACTTCCCTCAGGTGTATTTAGCCCAGTCTGACTCAGAAGAAAATACATACCCTAATAAGCCAAACATTTTCTTCTGTTCTCTGCTTTTCTTGCAATACATTACATCCAACTATTAATGAGATCCTCCCCAGGCTGTCCTATAAACTTCTGTACTGTTGTGGCCTGAGGTGATAACATTTGGACAAAACTATATTTAAGCCCTCTGTTCAGTTTGAAGAATGAGACCGACACATAAAACTCTTAACAGGCAAGACTTTATCTTGATGGATGGTTGTGATTTCACATACACGTCAGGATGTGGATTTCAGAAACTCCGTGATATTTCATTAGTCCTAGAGTTGTGTGTCTTGTGTCCCAGCCGCCACACCGCTACAGCTAAATATCATTAATAGAGTCGTCATGTCCTCAGTTTCTGTGAACTCGTGAGCCCATTAAAAGTCCTTACCCGTGTTTGCCTCCCGTCCCAGTGCGTAGGAGATGCTTTTTGACAGTGGGTGCACAAATTCAGTCCAGGTTTGCAGCAGTTTCCAAGATCCCACAAAGTATTGTCCTCCACAGAGCAGAGGAGATAAGCCACCCTGTTACGGATTGTGGTGCACAGACACTGTCTATCCATTTCTATGGAAGATAAGGAAGGGGAAAAAAAACCAACAAAACCCCAAAACTCTGACCAGCCACCTCAACAGCTCCTGAGATAACCTGGCCTAGGTGAGAAGAAACACAGCAAAGGTTCATGACGAAGAGGGAAGCAACACTTCTTCAGAGGTCAACCTTGGCTACATGTGCCCCGGTGCACTGAACTGAGTAAAGGATGAGAAAGTGTAAAGGATAAGGTGCAGGTAAGCTCTTTTTCCTACGTATTTGGAGAGTTTGTTTAACTACCAAAAAGCCCTAACTCAAAGCTTTTGTCTAAATGTTACGCTGGCAAAGATTATGCTGAGACCAGTATTCAGAATGGGATGGAAAGTATTTACAGCCACACTTGAACTTTTCAGAGCACCACATGCATAGAACCGGCAGTTTTCTGACAGAAAACGGAAGGCATTGTGCCAGGATTTGTAAATGTTCACACTTCAGACTGCAATTCCATTTCGAGAGTGAGAATGCTTTAAGTGAACAGGTTGCTTTCTGCCTGTACAGTGCAGGGTTGTGATTTTAGATACATATATATATACACATACACACAGACACACACTTGTGTATGGATATCGATGGATTTTGTTATCCTACTGGAGATACACTGATGTGGAACTCATTTTACTCAGCATGGAAATGCTGATGTCCAACAGCCGTATTTCTGTCTTCGGCAGGAAGAATGCATGCGACCGCAGCAGTGGGACACAGGAAGGTTATGTGGTCTCTAGTGAAGACATCTCCAAGCCCCTCCCCATCATGTTTTGAGATTTTTTCACTGGTATGATGACGTCTGTACCACAGCAGGGGAAATTTTTTTTTGGAGCACAAAAGAAGTACAGCTGTAAGTATATACAGCTATAGGATATTTTTTCCCTTTTAATCTTGACCCATACCACTCATCTGTACAGGGACCTATAGCCAATAGAAGATATGTAACAGTGCTTCCTCTCTTTGTGCCAGGTGAAGATATTGCTCATTCCCTTCTGACATACAACTCCCACAACTAAAGGGGTTCAAATTCCTTCACCAGATAACAAAAGCGTTAGACATATGAGCGACATTCAGCAAACTGACTGCGATATTAACACAGTATAGAGAAGACCAGATGGAAAATGAAACCATTTCATACGTGGCTGTTCCTTGCTCTACAGACTGAAGAAGGTGTATGTAAAGCCTCTCCAGCTTCACAATTTATGCTATTTTATTTTTTAATATGCAAAAAACTATTAACTTGTAGAAAAGATCTTACTGTTTCTCTAAATAAAGCATAAAGACTGTTTATATCTCCTTGTCTGTTTGTCAAAGCTAGATGTCACTGAGGAAACCACCATAATTATGGATAAACAGGACAAACCACCCAGCAAGAAAATATTTAGATAGTCCACGCATGCAACTGCTTCTGTTTCCCCAGAAAATTATAATCACACAGAATCACAGAATGGTTGGGTTGGAAGGGAGAGATCTGGAGATCATCTAGTCCAACCCCCCTGCCAGAGCAGGGTCACCTTAGAGCAGGTTGCACAGGAACGTGTCCAGGCAGGTTTTGAATGTCTCCAGAGACGGAGACTCCACCACCTCTCTGGGCAGCCTGTTCCAGTGCTCTGCCACCCTCAAAGTAAAGAAGTTTCTCCTCGTGTTTAGGTGGAACTTCCTACACTCAAGTTTGTGCCCATTACCTCTTGTCCTGTTGCCGGGCACCATTGAAAAGAGCCTGGCCCCATCCTCCTGACACCCACCCTTTAAGTATTTATAAGTGTTGATAAGGTCCCCCCTCAGTCGTCTTTTTTCCAGACTGAAGAGACCCAAATCCCTCAGCCTTTCCTCATAAGAGAGGTGTTCCAGTCCCCTAATCATCTAGGTAGCCCTTTGCTGTACCGTCTCCAGCAGTTCCCTGTCCTTCTTGAGCTGGGGAGCCCAGAACTGGACACAGTTACTTCAGATGCGGGCTCACCAGGGCAGAGCAGAGGGGGAGGATGACCTCCCTCGACCTGCTTGCCATGCTCTTCCTGATGCACCCCAGGATGCCATTGGCCTTCTTGGCCACAAGGGCACATTGCTGTGAATAATGTGAATAATCATTACAAAGAAGTTGTCTCTTAAGCATGAGAAAGAGGTAGGATGCAATCATACTGTAAGTGGGAACAGGGCTGAGCCATCAAGAGGTTCATAAAGGGCAACACAAGGCAGGTGACAGATGGTCTCTTGCTCCCCAGTTCTGCACAGCATCACACCTTCCTTTGAAACCTTCTGTGCCCCACAAAACACCTGGGATGGAAAGCCAGAGACCAGCCACAGACTCCAAGGAAAACATACTTTTTTCCAGTACAGCGGCTCCTGGAAGGAGAAAGAGGAGGGATCACGTAACCACACAACTAGCTCAAACTTCAAGTAAATCCACACCTGAATGAGTACATCCCCGCCGAGCACAACCTGTTTCTTTGCAGATCCGATTGTGATAACACTACTGCATTTGTTCCGACAAGACAGCTTGCATGAGTAACATGGCCCCGAATCTTTCATCTTAAGAGAAAGAGAAGATGTTTTTGTACTGAGGCAGAACAAAAGTTCCTACCTTTTATCTCCCAACAGTTAACACACAAAAAAAAGCAGGTAGGTAAAACCCCATTCCAGACAGCACTAAGCATTTGAGACTCATCTTCTGTCAAGGAATGCCAACATGCTCTTCCCCTGGAGCTGACTGACTCCTTTTTATGTGTTGTTTTGAGGGGGTTTTATCACTTTAACTATTTTACACTTAAAATATCATTTGATGCTCCTAAGCAGGAAACTCATTTTCTAAGTAAACATATAAACCAGATTATTATTTCTTTTTATGAAGTTTCTTGAGCATACATCAAGACTTTTCCATCACTGATGAAGATTTATATGTATGTACCTGTGCTGATTTAGGCTTTAGGTAGTTCCAGTGCAAACGAAGAATTAAAAGATCTATAAACTCAATATAGACACAGACTCAATATAATTACAAATGTCATTATAGGAAGCATCACCACATACCTGCATCTGAAGAATATTTAATCTTTGATAATTATACCAGATGAATAACACAACATAAACTTTAGATACTTTGACATCCTCCTTACATAGTCTTCATGATATGCTCAAAAGACAAAAAAAAATAATTCTTCAGCTTTCTACAACTTTAAGCAAAATTTATGCATTGTACAAAAAAAGCAAAGTGTGTATGTTCATGCAAACACTCATTTAGGCTCAGAATATCTGTTAAGCAGGAAATCCTGGTTTTATCTGAGCAATGGTTGGTTTATGTAATAAAATTTAGGGCATTCCAGCTAAAGAACAACAAAGTAGTATTTGAAAGAATAAACGCATTATATCCAAACAAGGAAGAACTACTCTGGATCTGATATGGCTCATCTTTCATACCTCAGGAGGGGACTAAGCAGGCAGCCAGCTAGTGGGCCAGAAAACTGAGTAGACAGAGATTTGTCTCTTCTATCCCCATTTTTTGTCATGCCAGCCAGTGCAAATGTGTCAAAGACTGCGTAAAACTGTACCTGATGCGGGGAAAGAGCCTCATCACTGAGACACGGGGTGGCATGAGTTAAAGCCTGCTGGCTGTTTCTGATCCACAGGCTTCCTCCACCACAGGACCAAGAGGAAGCCCCAGGTAACCTTGTATTAACTAAGGGAGAAAAGATTTTAACACAGAAAATTTACAGCTTTTACTGTGCATATATTTGCTGTTAATCCACTTTAACATTAACATAAACAAAACTAATCACAAGTCTCTTTTGGGGATCGGTTGACAATTTGCAGGTTTTCCAGATTCCTATGGGAATGTGTAGAATTTCTGTGCTTCAATAACAAAACCTCAGCTGCACAAATTTTAAGAATATTTTGGAGTGAACTTCAACGAATTCTGAAAGGGTTTTAAATTATGTGGGAACTATTGGTCCAGCTTCATGTTGCACAAGCAGCAAATTTGACCCAGGTACTTAAGAAGAGCTCTTACACTTCTCTGAGCTAATTTATTCAAGATCAGTGTAAGGTCCTTTGCTCTGAATTGCAAAGGCTGTAATTCAAAGACTGAATTGCTTCGTGATGTATACAAATCATCCTGCCCAAAATGATTTAAACAAAACTCTTTTTAAAATATAACAGGTTCATTCATAACCCTTAGAGCGGGAATCCATATACTGCTTGGCTTATAATAAACTGACAAGGCATATTAGTTTAAGAAACATCCCTATGAATCGCTTTAGATCGTAGGCAGTTATGAGTTGTCTTCACAAAAAAGAAGCCATAATAACTGCTTAATGATGCTTGCACTACTGTTACTATTATTATAACACTAAAGTCAATTAGTTTAAATGTTAGATTATGTAATCAAAGACAGCTCAAAGGGCTATTTCGTAAAACTGGGAAGAAATGTTAACCTATCAAAACTTCTGCGAAATAAAAAAAAACAACCTTGTTTTACACAGAGATAGCGCTGTGATCGCTGCTTTTTCCACAGAAAATGTCAGAACTTAGGAGTAATGAACATTCCCATAGTTATGGCAGTCCTCTGGAGAGTAGGAAACCCTCACTCAGATCTCCCTTCTGCTTGAACTTGAAGACTTGCCCTAAAAAGTATAAACCGGGTAGCCCGTATCTCAAGTAAAGATTGCAAACGCCATGCTGGTTTGTGACCAGCGGGCCTCTCTAACCCAGAATACGTGAGCTTTTCCCACCAAAACAGTGGTGGGAACTGGGGCGTTCCCACTGAATGCTCATTCCAACGTGTACAGAATCTACTAATCCTGATGAGAGCGTTTTCTATCTGTGGTGACTTACTGCTCCTTTGAGAAGACTTTTTTTCCCCACAGTTCTCCTGGGTGGCTTTTATACAAATAGCCCCTTCGCTTCTTTGTTTTCAGTTAGTAAGTGCTTAGTCTGGCACAGTGTAGATACACCATCAGTCACCACACAACATTTTCTCCTTCCAGCGATGGGAAGGAACGTCTTCCACGCTGCCAGGCGGACCTGAGGCTTTCTCTGGCTGCCAGCTTCCCTCTGCGGTGACCCCCAGAGGCTGGGTGCCTCAAGTTCCCTGTGTGCACTGCTTGGAGTTTTTTCCTGGAACGCACTTCAAACCTGCTGTAGATTATTATACCATTTCCTAGCTCTGCTATGTCTTGCTAAAAATTTAAAGCTTAGAGTGCAAACAAAGCATTGCATATCATTGGTGCTTCACAAGACTAGATATTGTCAATAAGTAACTTCATTCTTTTTTATTTGATATGAAGGCATCCCCAGACAGCCATGGTATGGATTGTAATATATTTGGAGTAAGTCCAATGACACAGTTTACAAAAAACAATTTTAATACTCAAGCCCCAAGGCAAAGTCTTTGAAGTTTCATTTAAGAGGTCTGTGTTCCTGATGTGTATTTCCCTCATACGAGCTACAGTGGATGTTTAAATATCTGGGAATTTGAAACATCCAGGGATTCTTTATGGAGAAGTCAGGAGTCATCCCGGAAATACCAAAAAACTTTTCCTAAAAGAGGTTTTGCTACAAACATGTAGAAAACTAAAGATAAGTGAATACGTAAACACTTCGATGTAATGCAGCCTTTTATGGTTAATTACATTCATACATAAAAAAGGCAAAGACATTGAAATATTTTTTATATATATATAATTGCTTGTGCTAGACATATACCTATCGGTTGCAGCTTCCAGGTCTTTGCTTAGGTACTTAAAACGGTGTCCTGACTAACAGCACAAAAAACGTGAGTGATAAACAGATTTGAAACAATTGCTTCTGGTATCGACATGTAAAAATGCAACTGAAGCTTTCAAGGTTTCATGGAGTAAAATGAATTATTCTATCTGCACATGAGCAAGTTAATGCTATGCTGTGGGGAGGAGGGTTTTCCATCTCTTCAATATAGTAATTCTCCAAAATTAATTCTCACACAAGCATTGTACAATAACTGATAAAACGCGTGTGTACCTAGGCCCTCTTCATATGATGAGCCCATTGTTACAAAACTGTTATTGAAACTAACCTACAGCAGTAAAACAGTATAAAACTGTATAAAATGGGCAAAGACAGCAACATTTTCTTTTCACCTTGAGGACATGAAATCTTGGGGTGAATGGTCACCAGACATTAAAAATCAGTATTTCATGAAGACCATGATCTAAGTTAGAGATAGAATTAGGGAAGTCTTGATGAGTAACTAACTGAATTAAAAGGTCCCAGACGAAGGAGCCAGGTCAGGATGGAAGGTACTTAGATGCTTAATAGCTAATTTCATGCTAGTCAGGAAACTGTATTCAGTATCTTTTCACTTTTGTCAACACTGTACAAGACATGGCTGTCACTGCAGCCCCAGAAACACCTTGGCGGTAGAGCCAGAAGGTACTCATCCATTTGGGAAACACCTTGGGCTGGCTGAGGAACTCGTCTAATTCCCATTCCTTCCTTGACACAGGTTGACCCCCAGGGAAACATGCTGCTTAGTCCACTTGAAATACGAAATGACGTCAGCAGCTCAGAGGTGTTCCCGAGCCCCTGCGACCCCCGAGCCACCACGTACACGTACGACAGTGCCAACCTGCAGTACAGAAGAGCCGCTTCCAGCAGAGACCTCTACAGCAGGAGCGCTCTGGACAGGCACAGGCTTCATAACAAAGGACGCTTACGAAGGAGGGCGTCCCAGATCAAAGTCAAAATCCCTGATTTGACTGATGTTAACTCCATAGACAAGTGGTCCAGAATGATCTTTCCCATCACATTTATTCTTTTCAATGTTGTTTACTGGCTGTACTATGTCCACTAATTTATGCAATAATGTTACCATAGACTAACATAATTAGACTTGTTTCTTTTCCTTCTCAATTTTGTTAACTCTGAAGAACTGCACGAGCCATAATGTTACATATTCAAGGTAAGATACCCAGCCACTGAATACTTCTAGATTTGAGCTTTCAAAAAAACCCTAAAACAAAGCAAATGCAGCCTCACCACATTCAGATCAGAATAGTACGGATCTGCTCTTAAAGAGCGTCTTCAGCAAAAGCCCTATACCTCGATTTTTACAAAGAGTTTGTGCATCACCCATGACCTTTCTGTACCCGCCTTTATGTGTTTTTTTTTAAGTGGAATAAAAATTAGTCCTACTGTATTTCTTACCACATATCAGCAGCCCACAGCAGCATGCTTCCAAACAAGACAGTGAAACAACTCCAAGTAGTAGTTATGCCACAGTATTTCAGCATTTAGAATGCAGAGAAATTCGAAGTAATAACTGTTTGAAGGATTATACGTATTACATCACACATCATTGCAAAGTTAATAGTTATACGAGGGAGCATTTCCATAGTGTCTGTGAGAAGTAACACTCAAGGAGATGTAAGTCAATTCACATTTTCAGAGAGGCAGGGATCTTCAGAAGCAAGAAAGGGCAACAGAGACAAATCCTACTGAGTTTCCAACTAAGGAATAGGCTGACTGGATCTAACTGGAATTTTGTTATTTCCACAAAGTAACAAAGTTGAAATTGATGAGGACAATTGTGCCATCTGTAGTTTTGTATTAAAAAGTAGAAAACAAACGTGTTCATTCCTGGAAACAACTTCCAAGGGATACCCCAGCCCAAGAGTGGCCACTTTTCTTGACTCCTGTGGCTGGTAATCGCAACGTGTTCTCCCAAAAGTTGGCAGATGTCAGGGAAGACACCTGAGGAGAGTTCTGCACACGGTTTCCTACAAATTTCCTTACTCTGCTGAGGAACAGGAGATACCTCTGAGTATTATGGCACTCTGGTGATGTTGGGTACACTGCTCCTGAGGACTTGCCTCTCCCTACCCGGCTGCTTATCGCCCGGCACAACCACAGCCAAGGACCTGCAGGCAAAGTGGGCGCAAGCTGCATCCATCTGAGGAGCGATAGTTCATGTCCTATCTGTATCAAATCCATTTCCCTTCTCTACTGCCAGTTTTTTCCTAGCAGTGTTTAGACTGTGTTGCCTAACATAGCATTTTACTGAAACGGAACTATTATCGATTAAATTTTATTTTGCATTGAAAGCGTTTCATATTTTTAGGAAAGCCACGATATACAACCCGAGTCTATGTAGGTACCAAGATGATTGTTATCAATGCCAGCTGGTACAGAAAGAAACATTGATCAGGACAGCAGGCAGCAATGCCCGCAGTTAGGAATTAGTAGGGAATACAAATGAGTGATGTGTAGAAATTCTTCACCAGTTCCTCATTGCCTGGCAGGAAGGTCAACTGAGGACCTTATCGCCAGCTGACATTACAACTTTTTAATCAGAATGTAATAATAAATGAAACACTCCTACATGTTAATGTTTGTCACACCCTGTAAGACCTGGACCTCCTAACAGATCAGGACCTGCTGCCCCTTCCCTTTGTGCAGCAGGCTTCTGCAGAAACAGTCTGGAAAGATAAATCACCAAACAAGAAAGGGAACAGGTTTAATCTACTCGTTACGAAAAATAAAAGGCTGCAAAACAGGCATTTGACATCATTGCTAATCTAAGGGGGTTCTTGAGACTATCAGACTGGCTCCAGCGTCCCAGTCTCATCCCAAGTTCAGTGGAGCACAATGGTGGTCTCCTCAGCTGTCTTCTCTCTGCTACAAACTTTAACCGCCAATCTATTAAACTGCACAATTTTACCACATTAATCGGCCACTGGGTACAACTTGACGTGATTCTGGACAAATATTAATGCAGTCAAATGGCTCTTCTGAATAGGCTACAACTTACATGCCTACCCCCACCATAAAACACCTCCAAATAATTTTTCAACATTTGCACCATATCGGCAACCAAAATAAGAACTGCCACACCTCATCCCACACGTGACATTTGGATTAATTTTTTAGTCAAATTTAAACAACGTTTAGATCAAGAATATTTTAGTGGCAACTAACAATAATATTTTGGTATCATAAAATAAACAACACATAGAACATACGGAAGTCTGGCATGCTAAGCAAACCGAATTTTCCATAACTGCAAAAACTAGCCCCAGGAGGGAGACAGCAATAGCGCCGTGTGTGCTGCCCGTTCCAATGCACGCCCCAGTAAATGGATTTGAATTCAGCAAACTGGCACCCAACTTTACAAACAGAGAGAGTAAGTCCATGAGCCAGTGAACTTTCTAGCTTTGCGGTTATACACAGAAATCAATTGAAAGCAAGCAACACATTCTGCAGATTTGCAGTGCTAAATACTCTGTGAAAAATGACTGTCAGTAAGCCATGTTTTCGCACTAACTGATTTCACAAAGATATTCACAGACAGACCACAGGTCAGTAATACAACCCAGCCGTTCCAGTGTGCGCAGATGTTACAACCCCTCCTTACAGCTACAGCGGACATGTAGGAAGAGCCAACATCCAACACGATGCTGAAACAAGACGTTAGGTAATAGAAAAGGATCCTTTGCCTTCTATTACAACAGCGAAGATCAGCTGTACTGGTCTTCAGTTTTTTTTTCTTATAGACTCCTAACATCTGCACACACATAGTTTCTAGCTTATGGATCATCCAGCTAGTCTGTGCACAGATGTTAGGCACATGGGCTAAAAGCAGCTAAATTGTACAGTTCCAAGCAAAAAGAAGTGTATGGAGCTGAGGAGGCGCCATTAACAACCCAAGGGCAGTAAAAGCGCAAAACTCCTTCAGAACGGCACGTTCCAAAATAGGAGGGTCCACAGTTGTGCATCGGGAGTCCCACAACACACGCCACCACTACAAACCCCAGCCCTGCTGCCAGTTCTGAACGACACGCACCAAGGCCTGGCTGCATCGAGAGCTGGAAGGCACGATCTTGAGCAAGGAAACAGCTGCCAGCTCTTGGCACAACGTTTTGCGACAGGGGCTAATGACCCCACCACATAGAGACACGAGAGCCACTTACTGCAGGTTGGCAGCATCTTAGCCCAGAGTGGGGATCGCCGGCCTCCCACTGAGCTCCTGTCCTCACATTTAACCACTAAGTCTGGTAAAGAAACCAGAATTTGGCATACGAGCTTGCAAGGCACAAGGATTTAAAATAAAACCTCTTTCAAAGCCTCAAAAGAGAATTAAAACCAAAACTAGGGAACAGGGTGTATAACCATAACTAGCACGTTTTCCCTCTTTCTACTACTTTTAGAAAAAAAATCAAAGAAAACATTTCTCACTTGAGAGCAATAGCCTGGCAGCAAGCAAAAGGCAGTGGTTATTAGAGGCACAGGATGGAAAAATGTGGCTATTTATGGGTTACCCATGTACATCGCCATCTGGAGCTAGGAATTAGTGAGTACAAAAGCAACACAGCCTCTTCCCATCAGTAGGCTGGAGTCATTTGGCTGTTTTTAAGTGATAAGGGTGAATAACGCTGTAACACCAAGATCCGTCACTCTTGTATTTCAGGAGTTAGTTTGCCTGCCCGTAGGAACCAGCCTTCAAGCTCAGCATGGATAAGGTCCTATGGCTAATTAAGTTTCAGGTAAACCCCCTTACAATTTGTGCTGCTGTTTCATCCAATTTGTGAGTTTAAATAGATTATTTAAAGAAACTTGCACTGGAAGTCCTCTTTAGCTAGGTTTCCCAAAGACAGGAGCTTCTAATGTCCCTGAGCGTGTGTGTTTGTGTGCCTATCTCAGTTTCCCAATAATATTTGAATCCATTGGCAATTTCAATCAAAAGGTAACAGAACAGTAAGGATCTGTGAGATAACATTCTTATAAGTTTCAACAAAGCAGGTGGCTGAGCAGAGGACAAAGCCCCTGCTAATCCATCCCTCTTCTCTGGGAGAAAGGGACGCAATGAACCCCAACCTTATTAATCATCAGAGAATCCACATGGGAGGGCAATTCAATACCCAGGTCCACGGGGAAAACAAGGTTCATTGGTTTTCGTGCTCTTGAAACTATTTATTTCACACTTAAAATAATCTTCTAATCTCATTCTAATCTTACCTCTCATCAGCAGTATCCCACCTGATTACAAATGAAGCTGTCAGTGGCTAAATCGGCAACATGTTCGGAGCATGTATTTCTCCCAGGGCAGAGTCAATTAAATAGCTCCTCCGTGCTTGTCCAGGGCTTCAAACTGGGATGGAGCCAGCCAGGAGGCTGCAGTGATTTTGCTCATCTCTCTAATACCAACCCAGCTGGGCAGCCAGCCTGTGAACTCTCCTCGGATGAGCAAAACCACGGGTTTACAAGAGCCTTACCGCTGTGACGGCAGGCACGAGAGCTGGGATCAGCCCAAAGTAGTGTGAGTCAGCTGCGGTCACTCCAAAGGATAAACTGAAGTCCTTTCACTTCATCTATATTCCCACACAATTCAAAACAATTAAGCAGGAACAGCAACAGTGGTAGAAAAGGTCTTAGAACACCACAAAAAATACAACATTTTCAATATGACAGGAATATTTATGACAACATTCCTGCACTTTATGCTACCACTGAACAGAAGTTGCTGTTTCAGAGTTACCTGCTGGTTCACCCTTACAGAAAATGTTCCATCCCTTCGTACCGCAAGTAGAGGATTTCTTGAGATAAACCATGAGGAAAGTTATCCAGGGCTGGGATCCATGTTCCACCGGCTGCTGCTGCTTCCCATCACCGACGAGCTTCTCCCCCTCCTCATGAATTCCCACATCCTGAGGATGCATTGCTAACATCGCCTTGGGAGTATTCGTCAAAAAAGGGCTGTGTCATACCTGTTGCATACAAAAATGTTTTAAAATGGTTCTTCCATTGAAAATCCATCTATGATTGTGTAAGTATGTTTCTTCCTACCCCCATAGGCATCCACCCTGCAGCCCAAAGAAGGCAGGAGATCACAGAAGAATACTGAATTTCAGCATGTGATGATACCGAAATGCACATCCGCAGGGTGAAAGAATTAAGAGACAAGTGAGAAATCTGGCATTTTTTAAAGGAAGAACAGGTGATTTTGGGCTACTTACTGTCTTGGAGTGCAGAGTGAACTCTAATTATGTTGTCTGCTCGTTGGCATGTTTGTTTCTCAATTATTTTGTAAGTCATTTTGAATCTCCAGGTGTTATAAAAACATCGCCATTTGTCTTCTGCTGGTGTCAGTCTAAGAAATGGCATGGTAGTCATTCTTTTACACTTTTTTTCTTGGCAAAATCCATTGAGTATTGTTACCAATAAGGAGCTAAGATAATTACATGGCCACAGAACCATGTCATCTCTCTAGAGACGGCCTCTGATCAATGTCTTTTAACTCATCACTGCCTACCTGTATATGCACAGTCTTAGAGGAAAGTATAAAATATCAATCACATCGCCAAAAATGTTCATAAAGATGGTTTCCTTTGGCAGATTATGCATTTCAGTGAGAGCATCAGCAACCCTGTTTGCATCTGTGAACATAGCAGTTTCCTTGTTCCCACCTCTGAAACATCATTTGCTGTCTTGATCTAGCTGGCAACTTATCACTTGATTTTTTTAGATTTTCAGAGGCAACTAACTTTGAATATGGTGTGCTGCATAAAATAGCAGCTTTACAAAAAAAAGGCGGCAAATCATCATTTCAAGAAAGAGCTGAATGAGTCTTTGGCATAGGTAAAGAATTCAGGATTGGGTTTTACAAAGGCAGTTAATAGCAGTTCTCGTCAGATCATCCATCTAAATCAATATTAAAAGAAACATGGGAGATCTGAAACCTCTGCATTCCCAAGAAACAAAATTCCTTCTTTTACTGTAGCCATCAAAAAAAGAAGTTTTTTAATCTGTATGATGCTAGGAATCCTTCCCCCCCAGATAGTCCACCACCAAAGCAGTACCTGTGGACCTGTAGTAGTTTCCACTTAAAGTCCCCACACTTTCCAGTGCCTTTCGTTATTGTATTAGCTAAATTACCTGACTAATCTGATGCTAAAAAATAGCCAAAGTCTTCTCTATGTAGGACTCTCACTGGTGCTAGCACATATGAAGGGTACTTTTGAGTAAAATTGCCAGCCATAGGCAATGAGAAGAATTGAACATCCAGTACGTCCTCCACAAACCAGCGTAAAACACAAGGTTCTGCTCCTGCGATGACCTCTCCATGGAGCAGCCTGATGATGTGAACCACATACACTTGCGAAAGTCCAAAGGATGAATCTTTGTGGGATTTGCCTCCTTTTCTACATTTTGGTAGTGGTCTGTCTGTCTTTCTGGAGAGGTCCTGAAGAAAGTAACAACTATAAATTTACAGGGGGAAGCATAGTATACTGCCAAACGTAATTAAAGTGGATTTAAAGTAAAAAACTTTATAGACTATCTTGATGCACTTACGAAAGCATTCTCCCGTACCAGAAGAATAAAAATCCCTTTATTTCTGCTACTTCATTATAATTATTCATTCACAACTCAAAGCGATAGCAAAGTGTGCATACTTCAGGACACGGTGTTACTGGTTCTCAAAATCACCTTTCAGATAACAGCATAATTATGTTTCAGCATGTTTCTTATCAGAAAGGCTTGCTCCAGAACTCAGAAACATTCTACAGGCTTATACAGATCTTTTAAAAATGCAGCTTCTGGACATACACAATTGCTTTGTTGCAAAAACAGTTTTATTACAGTAGTCACTTCCATACCGACAGTTTTCTAGTCAGATGCAATTCTGATTCACTTCAGTGTGCCAACATCGAAGCTGAAACAGTTGATCATGGGTTTTTTCGGAAATCAAGGGAAGATTTCTATGAGATGGAGAGAAATGCAATGAATGGCAATGGAGGGCAAGTAACATTATTTTTATAATTCACTTTTATATTTTGTATCAAGATATGCTGCATTTTCTGATTCAAATTGCAGGTCTGTTTATGCAATATGAATTTCTGCAGGTGCTTTTCACATGTTGAGTTTAAAACTTCATACAGTGTGTCCATTATATCTACTATTTTTGTTAGTTCCAAGAGCCTACCTCACAAAATTTTGTTTCTGGTCTTAATTACATGCTTAAGAGGTTTGTACATAGCACCTGCAAAACCACAGAAGTTTCACCAATGTATTTATCATGGTTGTGTTCCTTTTTTTTTTGGCCTACACGACCACGGGACCCAGAAGTGAGCTGCTCCACAGGAGCAGGCCTTAGGAGAATAGGAAGACATCTCCCTGAAACAGGACAGATGGGGGAGCATCACCTGGGAACAACTGTTACAAGTTAGCGTGGTGGGATGCGCAAACATCAAAGCCATTCCACTTCCCATAACCAGCTAATTAGAAAGAGCTCAGGCCTGGAAGAACACAGGAAAATACGGATATGGGCAAAGTGAGCAGATAGGCAAGGACAAAATTAAAAGTTATCTAACGTTAATGGAGTCCCTTTAAACTCCAGCACCTTTGGTCTAATTCAGAAGGGCCTTCAGGAGATTTCCCTGATTGCCCCCTAAGTCATGGACTCAAGTGGCTTTGTGCATGATGCTCCCCACATCACAGCCCTCCACGGCTTTTGTTACCGGTGCACTTCTTGTATTTCACTCTGGTCCCAGCATACAGTTCCTCCAGGGGCTGCGACCTGCACTCCAGTGCTCTGTATGAAAACCTCGGGGTGGAAACGTAATGCCAGCTTCCTTACCTAACCTCACGTTCCTCAGCCCAGAAGGGAGCACAGAATCATAGAACCATCTAGGTTGGAAGGGACCTTTAAGATCATTGAGTCCAACCATCAACCTAACACTGCCAAGTCCACCACTAAACCATGTCCCTCAGCACCACATCTACCCATCTCTTAAATACCTCCAGGGATGGTGACTCCATCACATCCCTGGGCAGCCTGTTCCAATGTTTGATAACCCTTTCAGTGAATACATTTTTCCTAATAACCATCCTAAACCTCCCCTGGCGCAACTTGAGGCCGTTTCATGGCTGGGCATACTTGACAGACATGCTTCTGGCCCCATGAGCTTGTTTTAGATGTTTCCGTTACACATACGTTTTTTCCTATTCACTACCTTTTCCTATTTACCTGCGCATTCATCAAAGCGTATGCCGAAGCTGACACCAGTATAATGGGCTTTGTGGAATCTCTAGCTTTTTGCCTGTTACGGCCTCCACAAATGCCTTCTCTGTCACAACTGGAGACCTTGCTTGCTCCAGAAGTACCTCATTCTCAGGGCAGAGACAGAACGAACCCACTTTCTGACAGACGGTACAAAGAGCAGCAAACTCTCTTCTCCCTTCTGCTTGGTCTTTTTCCTTTCCATCTACTGGAGGCCGTTGCGTGCCGTATGAGGACGGTTCGTTTCCCTGCAGAGATGCAACATCAGGGTGCACGTGTCAAATACAGTTCCACGACAACGATGTTTTAGCTGCTCAACGGCTCGTCCGCTGGTGCTCCTCTCCCTCTCCAGCCATTCACACGGTGGTGTTATGCCCCCTGTCAAAAGCATCATTTCGATGGTTATATAAAAGATACTCAGACTTTCAATAAAGTCTAACACCCACAAAAAGCAGCTCATTGCACATTTATTGCTGTCACACCATAACAGTAACTGTCTTGTCTTTTTTTTTAAAGCAAAAAAGAATCATCGAAGAATTATTCTTCAGCCTTTCCTGTTCAGTGCTGCAGTAAAGGACAGGACAAATACAGGATGATACTAAAGATGAAACACCACCACATACTCTTAGAGTAATTATAAATCCGTTTTTACATCACTTGCTATAAAATTTAGAATGAAACTATGTAAACTTTAAGTCTCTGCTACTAAGAAAAAGTCATGAATATTTTTAAAGAACATATCCATTTAAAAAAAATTGCTTTCTATCAGCTAGATATCTGGCAGATTTTGCAACAGAACTTTCATATGTTGAACATAAAAATGGCGGTTATCATTTGTGGCCTTTTATTGCTGAGAAAACGCATAACTTTATTTTGAAGGGTTTACTGTATTTTTGAACAATTGATCTTTGAAAAGTAAGAGGTAGCAAGACAAAAGCTCTCTTCAGCAACATAGGGCAAAGTAAGTTTTAAATATCCGCTTTGATATTCTTTGAAGTACAGACTTTGTAGGTATCTGCTTTCTTAAATGTGTTCACATTATACATCTATACGTGGTACAAATAGATCAGCACGTGTGTCTTCTATCCAAATGACATCCCAAATTTGATGGCGTACACTCATATGAAATGAATTATTTCTGCTATTGTAAATAAAAGGAGTAATTTTCAGTCCTTTTGCGCTAAATGACAAAAACGGTGTGCTAACAATAAAAATCAGTTAAAAAATCAGTTACCAAAAATGAAGCCTCTTGTCTCTACAAAAGCCTTTTAGCAACACATGCTACCACGGTGTAACGAAAGCTAACGCAGCACCTTCAGTATGCATCATGCGATCCACGAAGCACTGAAAAGCGTAAGACCGCATCGAAGCAGTATATTCATTCTTCTATAAAGTGACTACATCTAGAGGAAAGGGAAAAGCGGAATCAAGACAAATATACCTATGAACAAAATAAACAGACCTAACCAATTTATTCATTAAACTCACAATTTAAAAAACAGCCTGCTCCTGAATAGGCTACTGGACAGCCTGCAGTAACTCCTTCCAGATTTTTTTTTTTTTTATAAAGCTAAACAAATATCAATTCCAACCTGAATTTTTTAGCTTGAATTTGGTACCATATATGCAAGGTCTTTATCTGTTATCTGACCCATTATCAAATTCTGCTGCTTAGGCATATTCAAGAATATCATCAGGCCAGATCTGTTAAAGAGTTTACAGTCCTGTAAAACACATTTTCCAGTCTTTCATTCTCATGATTCTTTACTCCTTTCTTCACTTTTTCTGATCTTTCTTGAACTGCTGACACTGAACAACATGCACATCTTACTAAATGTACCAGTACCAAATAAAAGGGAAACAGACTACATTTTGTACACACATTGAAAAAAACAAACAAAACAACAAAACCAACAAACAATGTGCTACTTTTAATATTAGAAACATGTATTTAGGTTTCCTATCCATGAAGCCTATTAAAAATCCTTAGAGGCCTTTCTATGAGAGCTTTTGTCCTCCTCCTCTTCTCCAACCAGTCCTCTGGAGTCCGATTTTTTGTACAGATGTATTATTTTACACTTTGCTTACATGAAAACCTACAGCACAAAAAATATAGACCCTGATTTTGAAACTATGAAGAAGGTAAGTCATCAGTACTTTGCCTTTTTATATATACAAAACATGCGTTAAGACAGATGCATGTTGAGAAGTCCACATTAGTATTTCTGTAAGCATTGCAGGTGATTTCTTCTTTGCATATGGTAGAATGCTTTAACAAATAGTAGAAACCGCGAGATTCCTGGTGTATTCTTCTCTACTCTTATGGCTTCTAACTTTTGTTACATACTGCAATCAAAACCCAATCTGGTTTCAGAAAGGTTTACACCAGGATTTACCAGTTATCTGCTGTATTAAGTGGGCCGGGAATATCCTTGTCACAGTCTACATAAGTCAACTCCTCTCCAGCACTGCACCCCCTTTTGAAAACATAAATATATTCAAGTGAAAAGCCAGCAATTAAGATACAAAACCAAAGATAAAACCCCAAACTTTACTCTAAGTGAAGCCCCAGTGATCCTCAGCTCCTCAGCACTCAACAGGTTGCCCAAAGAGGTTGTGGTGTCTCCATCCCTGGGAGACATTCAAAAGCCACCTGGACACGGTCCTGTTGCAGCCTGCCCTGGGTGACGCTGCTTGAGCACGGGACTTGGACAAGATGACCTGCAGAGGTCCCTTCCAACCTCACCCATTCTCTGATTCTATCCTGCTTTTGTTTGTAAAGCTGATTTTTCCCAGCATCTAAAAAGAACGACTGTAGTGATTAATAAATCAAGGAACAATTTACTGCAATTATTCACACGCAAAGCCAAGTGTTTATTTACAAGTATAAATACATGAATGCTACAAGTACTCTGTCATGTTCTTCGTTATCATGGCACCTTAGGTCAGGATAACATATTATGGAAGTAAGACGCCTTAGTTTTACTAGGCACCTGTGCAGTCACTGCCCAAGTTTAAGCAAAACAAATATGGCACATATGTCATAAGTGATACTTTTCCATAGTTCTATAAATCCTGAGTACTAAAAGCAACTGTACATTGGATTTTTATATTTTGGGTCATATACAAGATTTTATTATTTTTATCAAAGGATTAGTAGTTTATTTGGTCACAAGTCATAACAGCCTTCTCACTTCAGTATTTTATAGCATCAACAACTTTTGGCTTTGAAGAGAATGTCTCTTTTTTTTTTTTTTCCAAGTCAATGGGGAGCCATTGCCAGCAGATACTGTCGATGACCTGAATTCCGTCATTTCAGTTGCAAGACAACCTTCAAAAAACAGAGAAGGAATGAGATTAAAGTTGGATCACACCAAAACTTCAGCAGTCTAGGAAATACAGCTTTTTGCTTTCTGTTACAGTACAACATGCAATTGTATAAACATGCCTTTCTTCTGGAAAATACACCACCCCTCTCTCAGCTCTCTTTTACAACCTCACACAACTATCACTTCCAATAACTTACTTTAGCATTTACTGCACGCAAACCATCCCTCAGCTCCCTGTAATCAAAAAGCAGAATGGTAATTTCCAGGTCTAGTGAGATTCCTTCTGCACAAAGCGGAACCGAGGGACCATTTCTAGAGTGAATTCCTCCTTGTGCGCACATAAAACTAAGTAAGGAGATGACAACATCCCACCCTTCCATACAGACCTTCAAGCAGAACAAAAGCCACATGGAGACTCAAGTCTGTCCCGGAAGAATCCTTGTTTGCATAGTCTAGAGTTCATGACAAGCTACTATTTTTATTTAGTTTTGGAGGAAAAAATCCAGGGGAAAGCAAGCTGTTCAGGGCTCTCACTTCACAAGATCACCACCTGTATCTGGACTAATGCATTTATCTTACTGGGAACTGTGTAGTTATTCAGAGGTCTCACATCAGCCTCATTAAAGCAACTCGTAGACACAATGTCTTTTGTAATTCAACATTTTGTAGCACTATTACAGAGTTAAATACTAAGTTATGAGCTACAGAACTTTTATTTTCAGTTGTTATATGCTGATTTTTTTCTAAATGTTGGTCTACAGATTCCAGCTACAGCATCATAACATTACACAAATCATCTGAAGAAACCCCTTACTTGCTAAATGTTATGAAGCAACTAGAAGCTGCTAACTTCTAAAACACATTGATGCAACACTCCCATCCATCCTACAAGACAGAGAATTTCGTCTCCCAGATAACAGACTTAAGTATTTGAAGACATTTTCAGATTTAAAAAAAGAAAGCAACAAAAATCCCCCCACTTCTGTTTAGAACAGAGCCAGAATGAATCCTGAAAGGTAACTGAACAGCGAGAGACTCGAGGGTCTGCAGTTATCACCAGGGTGCAAGTCAGATGATGCTGCTTCCCCTAACAATTTTTCTTAAAAACCTCACTTCCCTTAGTCTTTTCTATTAAGAAATCTGAGACACCCCAAATAAAGTTTCACTTGAAATTTTCTTCTTGAGTTACTGTATTGGAATTTTTGTAACTTTCTTCCTGATTCACTACGCCATGGAAATTAAAGCACTCAATTTGATCGAACAACTCTCACGTATGCATTCCCAGCCACTGACATTTTGTGAAGGTGGGGGAACACTGGAGTTCTGTCCGACCTTTCGATGTCAAGTCTCATCTGACGTTTTGTCATTTCATTTGCTTCTCCTCCTATTCTCACAAGGCTTTTTAACGGTGCTTTGAACAGACTATTATGCTTATCAGGATTCTAATTACATTTAAAAATTCTAGACTAACCTGTGCTAAAACACTCCTGAAGTCTATCCAAGATAGCCTGCCTTATGTAAGGCTTTCTGTAACTCTATAGTCATTTTGCTGATGAATTATTTACTTTGCGTTTTCAGCAAGACACCCAAAGCAAACCATTTCAGATAAAATATAGTCACTACATGAGAAGTTAGGAACAAAGGATGGTATCAGTAAAAGCTACCTTATTAGCGGCTTCCAGTGCATTTATGAGGTTCTGCAACTCTTCCTTATTCATCTCTATAGAAATTGGTTTAATTTCACCATTTTCTCTCACATCCAAATCAAGATTGAGAAGTGGCATTTGCAGCATGGAGATCTTATCACTGGAGAGAGCAAGCTATGCGGATCAACAAAACAACAGAGTGTAAGGTGGAGGCATTAACTTTTCAGTCTTTCACAGCCTCACATCTGAACTTTATATTGAATGTGTACTACCAGAACAAACATCAACATGACAAAACAAACTTCTCACAAGTCATCCTGCAGGTTTTGGGTTTGCTCCCCACCCCCCCCGCCATTGTTGGGATTTTTGTTTGTTAATACCAACAATATAGTGAAATACTAAAACCCCTCTTCATAGCAATAAATTTGTCAAATCAATTCATTAAAATTACTGGGCTGCTGCATTTTTGTATTCTAGGTGAAAAGAAAGGTTGCATTCGATCATGGCTCTTTAAAAAGTGAAGTATATGAATTCTGAAGTCACCGTATTCAGATAGTTCTGGTAATCAACAAGTAAGAAGGGTCTTACAGAAGGGGGCAGCTGGGAAGAAGAGGACACCTTTATGCATTTTTCAACTCTACAGCTGATCAAACACCGTTTGTCAGATATCCTATTTGACAATCACTGATAAAGAAGATTACATACCAATTGTGCTTTTTTTTGTTTACTATTATACTCAGTCTAGTATAAATAAGGCTTTAAAATATATTAAAATCAAAGATCAGTTGATAATACTGTAGGTCAGTATTGTACACACCTATCTTATTTACTTAGAGGAATGTGGTACAGCAGATGGGACACAATGTCCTTGGCAGGATTCAATTATCATAAGTGAAACAAAACAAAAAAAGTGGTTTAAAGTAAAATGAATACCATACTTCAGACATGTACCAGAAATTTGTATCACAAAATAGAAAAGAAACTAAAAAAATCCTACAGAAGAAAAAGCTAAAAGAAACCACAAGCAAAAAACAAGAGTTCACATCAGACTAGTTTATATTTTTGTCAGCAGTAAATGCAGTTAGTGAGAGATCAATCCCTAGTAACAGCTCATCTGAGGCACATTATGATGCCATATTTGCTTTTGCAAAATCTCATCTATTGTGGGCATTGCTCTTTGATTTCCAAAGCTGTTTGCTGCACAAATTATTTAACACTTGTTGAAATGGAAAATTATTTAGCAGCTCCACAGATCTGTTTAACAGCTCCCATGGACTAACTAAACAACATTACTTACACTGTTTATATTTTAAGACTCTGATAGAGCTTAATTTAAAGCAGCTGTGTCTTTGTAACCCCAAAGCACCATCATCATTGGCTTATTATCAAAATAAGTCTAAAGATTTAATAATTAGTTTGAAATCACTTATAACTGTTTATTGCAGGAATCTAAAAATTTGCAAAAAGTCAGGGAAAGGCATCCTGACTCAGTGTACTACTCTTAAAATTAAGCAATATTTCTTCTTCCTTTGAGTAAAAATACTGTCTATTCAGGCCTCAAAATCATCACAGCATGTGAAACTTTGAGGTGTTCCTGAATAAAGCTCAATCTCCTTTTAGGAAAGAGACAGGTATTGCAGCTTTAAAAGAAAGGGCGGGGGGGGGTTGGAGAAAAGAAGAATTTTACTTTTACAGTTTATACAAATTTGTGGCAAGTCTTTGATGTGTTATCATGAATGTGCTTTTCTGATACCTACAAAAATTGAACCACGCCCCAGGATGAGCGGGCCTAAGGGAACTATATCAATAGTTACTTCTGTGGTTTGGAACGCTTCTTTCAAACAACAGCAAGGCAACACTCTCACCTTTAACTGCCAGTCAAAATCCTGCAGCTGGGCAGAAGAGATTGCATTTACTCTTTCCACTAGTGCATTCCTGATTTCTTCCTTCCTGCCTTTTAGACATTTTGTGATTGCTTCTTGATAGTTTGGATTTAACTCACTTATCTGCTGAGCAGCCTACAAAAATAAAAATTAAAACTGTGATTGCTTGAACTACGAACCACAGAAATAACATAGACCACTGTAACAGCTGTGCTCGGTGGATATCCAAGCTTCTACACAGATAACTGTTATACGAGACTCCATAGCCTCATGTTTCTTAGACTGCCCTCGGCGGCTGCTCTCTTTGATAGTTTACAGCCAGTATTTACCACAGTGATGTATTAAAAAAAAAGTAATTTTCTTGTAATTTAAATTAAGAAAGACCAGATAATTGAGGCTTTATTGGCCTTCTTTGAAGCCACCCTAAAATCAAAGCAAACAAAAAAAAAAAAAAATCACACAAACACACACAGGTTTAGCTCTGAAAGTTTCTGAACAACAGAGCGAAGACAAAATTCGCTAGCTTCGCTGAAACAGTCATACTGATATACAGACTATCCTATGGCTAAGCAAGTATCTTTCTTTGATCTAGATATTAGCAGGTAGTCAAAATACGAGCAATGGGCAAAAGATGAGAATTAACATTTCTGATAACGGAAGAAGTTTTTGCGAACTTTAGACATATGGGACTGCCCTTTCACAGTCTAGGTTTGTTTTGTTTTTTTTTTTTTTTTTTTTTTTTTTTTTTTTTTTTTTTTTTTTTTTAATTTACACTCAGTCAATATTTTAAAGCACTTCAATGCAGTGGTAATGAACAAAGAAAGCCAAACAGAGTGTAAATTGTTTTTATTGCTAATGAACAGTAATGACAGGTTATGTACTTTAAGGAAAACAGATTTAATTTGGTGGTGCTTAAGTTATCAATTTAAATGACTAAAACAGTACTTTAACAAATATTATCCAGTTATATTTTAAAAAAAAAAAATAGAAAATCAGTGTCCAATTTCATTTTTTCTTTTAAAAGTCTTCACAGTGTATTCCTAAATGATGCTAACCTTCTACCTATTTAGGCTTAGTCTGCTCCTATTCAAATGCTACACTGTAAAAATACTTTAGTACTCAATAAACTACAAGACTAATCACTCTAATATGATCTCTCAAAGTCAAGCCCACCAGTGATGAGCCCTTACCTCTTCATCAGATATGTTTTTGCCAACTGCAGTTTTGAAATACGTCACTGTTTCTTCTAAAACCTCCATCCACTCCGACAAACTCCAAATACTGCCATAATCCTGGTATCGAGGATACGCACGGCCACATATGCCATCAACTATTTTATGAAGGAACTGAAACAATGTGATGCATAACTTAAGAACATAATTCTATCACAGTTAACCTACATCAGGTGCGAGACTGATCAGGCAATTCAGTTATCACCCCTCCCTTCAACTGGGTACTGTCTCAGTGCTTCCTCAGAGTGCAACCCAGGGACCATTCTAAGAAGTCACAGAGAGGTAGTCGCTGAATATGAACTGTCCTCCACTCTCCCCCAAAGTCAATTCACAACGTTTGGCCACAGAAATCACACCGTGATTCAGATTAGACTTACATTTGGACTTAATTTGTGCGCGACTGTAATCATAGAATGGTCTAGGTTTAAGGGACCTTAAAGATTACCTGGTTCTAACCCACCAGCCATGGGCACTGACACCTTCCACTAGACCAGGCTGCTCAAAGCCCCATCCAACCTGGTCCTGAACACACCAAAGGCCACCTCGAGTCATCCCTGCACTGGGCTTGCCTGGATGCACAGCACAACTCAAACTGATGACCTTCAAGCCTGTGGATCTCTCCAGCCTCCCGAACCAACTGTCCTCTAAGCACTGAGGCTCTTCCCTACGCCTGGCAAATCCAGCCGGGCCGCCGCTTCGCCGACTGGAAATGGCTGGAGCCTCTCCGGGAGGGGAGAGAGGGCCCGCAGGCCGGCCATCCCCTCAGCACCGCCTTACAGTGCCGAGCCCGCACTTCTGGTTCGGTTCTGAGGAGGCCCCGAGAGGCCGCGGCGGGAGGGCAGGGCGGCGGCCGGTCCCGGGAAGGCCGCCGAGGGGAGCGGCACCGCCCTGCGGCCCGGCGGGCCCGGCCTCCCTCCCGGCTGCCGGAGAGCGACACCGCGGCCTCCCCAGCCCCGAGGGCTCGTACCGGACACCGCCCGAGGGGACACCCGCCTGCTCCCACCGCGCCCCTACCCCCGGGTTCGCTTCACGGCGACCCCACCTCGAGGGCCCGTCCCAGCGGGAGCTTCTCCAGCAGACCCAGCATTTCCCGTCCCGTCCCGTGCGGGCGGCGCCGCGCATGCGCACGGGAAAAGACCCCGCCCTCCCCCGCTCCAGGTCGCCGGTTCGAGTCCCGGCCCCGGCGCCGCGGGGATGGAGGGTAAAACGCCGCCCTGTGCGACCTCCAGCCAGCTGGCCAATGAAGCCGGAACCCCTAAAATTTTACGAGCTAAGGCGGCCAATGGTCTCCTGGGGTGCATTAAAAAGAGGTCGAGGGAGGTCATCCTTCCCCTCTACTCTGCCCCGCTGGAGCACTGTGTCCAGTTCCGTCCCGCCCAGTTCAAGAGGGACTTGGACATCCTGGAGAGAGACCAGCAAAGGGCCACAAAGATGATGAAGGGACTGGAGCATCTCTCCTATGAGGAAAGGCTGAGAGACCTGGGTCTGTTTAGCCTGGAGAAGAGAAGACTGAGAGGGACCTCATCAATGCTTATCAATATCTAAAGGGTGGGTGTCAAGAGGATGGGGCCAGACTCTTCTCAGTGGTGCCCAGTGACAGGACAAGGGGCAACGGGCATGAGCTGGAACACAAGAAATTCTATCTGAACATGAGGAAAAACTTCTTTACTTTGAGGGTGGCAGAGCACTGGAACAGGCTGCCCAGAGAGGTGGTGGAGTCTCCGTCTCTGGAGACATTCAAAACCCGCCTGGACGTGTTCCTGTGCAACCTGCTCTAAGGTGACCCTGCTCTGGCAGGGGGGTTGGACTAGATGATCTCCCGAGGTCCCTTCCAACCCCTACCAATCTGTGAGCTTTTATATGTAAAAACACTTCAGCTATTTTTACGTTCTGTCCGTTGTGCAGCTTTGCTTTTCACTCACAACAGGGTAACTTTCCAACCGGCGGCAGGGGAGGAAGCTCAAGGCGTACAACAGGCACCACGCCTCTAAAATTAAATGAAATCGAGGATGCTGGGAGAATCACTAACTACAGAAGTCCATGCTGCCGATACAGCGTTTACCAGGAGCAACTACTTTCTTGTTTCTGCTTTGCCAAAGTGGGAGTTCAATACTAACCAGACCACAAAACAGATTTACGGAACAGATTTTAACATCAGGAATTACCTTTCTGTGCCTTAAGTTGAATTGAATGTGGATGTAAAGAAGCAAAACCACCCTGACCACTTGTACAAGAAAAGCAGTATGAATTCAAGTCGCAGCAAGACACAAAACTGAAATTCCTGTAGGCAGACCTTATTTCACTGAAATCGCTAGGCTAATTCACAGGCAAACAATTAAGCAGATGTAAGTATAACACTGGGCCGTAAGAATATGAAAGCAGCTACAAGTCCATACTGGTGGATGTAAGGTCTGCGGAAAACCCCAGGCTGGCTAAGTCAGTTTGCAGCACGTCTTCTCCAAAGACGGGTATGTGGCCGTGTAGGAACAGTGTGGTGCGTGGGAATTTTGGGGAAGAAACAGATGGGGAAGAACCGATTTCATGTTTTGCTGACTAACCTTTTAGATCCACACAAGTTCTCTCAGGGTTTGCTACTGCTGGCAGATTAGATTTTTAATAAAGGCTTCTGCAAAATGTATTCAATTTTATTAAGGAGAAATTACTTGAAGCTGCTGTTAAATTCAGGAATAACAGAAAATGCAAACAAAAAATTATTTTATATAATTTTCAATAATAATTTCATTTATTCCCCTGGAATTTGCTTTGTTAGATAACTGGAAACCTATCCAGTTTCTTTGGACTGTACAATGTTGCACACTACAAAATAGAGCAGCAGGGGGAGCTTCTGCTCCAAACAAAACAGGTCCAGAGACAACACGGGAGAAATACGAAGGCGATCCAGACTTGCAAAGGAATAAATTAGACGGAGTGAGGAGAAAAGTAGTGAGTGTCCCACTCAGCTGAAAGGGATCAAACAAGTGGCAAATGCAAGAGAGCAAAGATGTAACACATGAGAGACAGGAACACATAAAAAAGGGCAGGGAACCACCATTCTGTCTGGCACAATCTCAGTGAACGCTTTCAAAGCAGCTTTTTTTTTT
>VYZM01000734.1:210996-230114 GCA_013398915.1 Dromas ardeola | reverse complement strand
GTTCCCCGGGGGGGAAAGACCAAAGCGGGAAGGAGGCGAGAGGAGAAGGGCGGTAAGGGCAGGGCGAGGAGCTGCAGGGCGGTGAACGGCGCCGGGGGCGGGAGGCGGAGGAGGGCCGGGCCGGCGGAGGGGCCGGGCGGCAGCGGCGGGGCGGAGCGGCGGCGGAGAGGGAGCGAGGGCGGCGGGGGGTCGCGGCCATTAGGCTGGGAGTGCGCCGTGCTGCCGGTAAGGCCGGCGGCGGGGGCCGGGTGCGCGGCTTGGTGGGGCGGGAGGGTACCGGTGCCGGGCTGCCGGTCCGCAGACCTGAGGGGAGGGAAAGGTGGAAGCAGCCGCCGTGGGGGAGGAACCCGGGAGCCACCCGTGTCACCGTACGGCCGTGGGGACAAACGAGCCGGCGGGGAAGCGGGGCTGCCGGCTCGCTGCGAGGGCCTCGCCGGGGGAGGCTTCCCGGGCAGGTGCCGCCGCTCCCTGGGGCTGAGGGGATTGGGAGGCGGCCGGTTCTCGGCGTGGAAAGGCAAGGCCGTCCCACCCGAGCCGTCCCGGTTTCCACCCCCGCGGTGGGACGCGGGAGGTGCCGCGGTGAAGGCCCCCCCCCCGGCAGAACCGCGGCCGTGATGGGCAGTGGAAAAAGGGTGCTTTTCAATTTGCTTTAAATTACGCTTTTAAACGTCCCCTGGGCCAGGAGGCCACCCCTCCCTGCGTTAATCTCACCGACTGAGCCGCTCTGGAGGCAGACCAGAAAGAAAAGGTAATTAAGAGCTTGACTCCAGAAACAGAAGGCTTTGTTTTAATAGTTCATGGCAGTGATTGAGGGAAAGGGTGTAAGCTTTGAGCTGCTTTACAGGTTTATGGCATGGAAGCGGACTTTAGGTCCATGTGAGTCCCAGGGAAATCCCTGAAGCTTCAGGAAAGTACGGAGGGGCGCGCGGTGCGCTCGGTCGGTTGCGGGATGAGGCCGCAATAATAAATACTGGGTTTAGAAGTGAAAAAACGTTCACAAGGATGGGAATGAAAAATCAAAGTTCCTAAAAGGAAGTTATTGTCCTGTCAGAACTACAGCTGCTGTCGAAAAAAAATGTACTTTTAATACCAAAATTACTATTATTTTCATACTAAAATAATACTTACAGGGTATTCACGTGTCACTGATGACCGTAGTATTGAGAAAGCTCTTATTTAAAAATATATTTGTCTTCGTATCATCACCAAGAGATAACAGAATTGTCATTATCCCTGTTTTCATAAGCGATGACTGCAGCAGAGAGGCGCTAAATGGTTTCCCCAAGATCAGAGTGGAATTTAATTCTCTTAACTCCTGCCCTACAAGCTGGTCTGAAGCCGTCATTTTAGACAGAATCTTTACAGTTAGTCTGTGGGCAGTTACTATTTACAGGAGCAAAAGCTAGGACTGACAGACAAGGATCACTTTCTTTTGTTAATTGCCACTTCGTGGACTTCAAAGGCAATAGCCACAGCTGATACATACTAATGAAAACTAGACCAAAATGAGGACTGAGTGCCCTACGTAAGTACTCAAAGACACTCTAATCTGACATTCCTGTCCCTCTTCCCTGTGCCAACGTGAGTACTTTCACAGCTGTAAACTGGATCGGGAAATCCAATAATGTTACTGTCTTTTAGTTAGGGAAAGGTCTTGCAGATCAGTGAGTTGAACCAGGTTCAGTAAGTACCAGATCGATTACGAAGGAGGGGACAAAGCCAGGGGCAGGAGGTAGGAGGAACAAGAGCAACTCCTTTCAGTGTTAGCTTTTAAATCAGTTCAGCTACTCGGGGCACTGCTACTTTAGTGTCTTAAATAGTTTTGAGTTTACTAGGGTCATAATTTGAGCCTTCTTAACCCTCTGCATTTCTTTCTAGGCTTCTGTATCTTTTGGCTTAATTTTTAATAATAAAACTTTTAAAGATAAATTTTTGTAGTTCAGCCTTGAATTGCTGTAGGACACTTCTCTCTTTTAGGCGTGATATATCTTCTCAAGAGGCATGTTTTGTAGTGTTGCAGAAGCTCTCTAGTGGTTAAAGTGGATTCACAGGTTATTCCTGTCAAAATATCCCCAAGCAGTAGACAGGTTTTATTGGCCCATGATAAGTATCTGATTGTATTCCCAAGGTTATAGAGGAGTCAGTTTTGTCAAAAATTCACTACAATGTTGGAAAATTACATTCACTGCTGTCTCGAATTCTGTTGAACAGGGTTGTGGCTGATGATGACCTGTATCACACCTAACTGTGGTTTCCCTAATGACTTTTAAAAGCCCTGTCTTGTCCGTATAAAGCCAGAAGCCATCAATATATACTGATATGCTGTTGAAAATGGATATAAATACTGGCCTGATTTCTGCTGTCATATTAATGAAATTAAAATACATTTATGTCTTCCAATTACAAGGACGATGCATAGTTCCTGTGTTGGACAGGAACAGCTGATAGTTGAAATCATAGTCATGAAATACTAAGTGAATTCTGCAAGATGTGAGCCTAATTTTAGACCAGAATATAATAAACAGTACTGGAAGAGAAGTAAAACGATAATGACTGTGGAGATGAGTAAGAAAGGCAAGGGCAGAAGCAGCAATACTAAAATTAATGGAAGTGCCACAAAGGTTTTCCTGAGGCTGAAATGAAAACTAGACACCTGCATAGCCTGAGTCTGACCCTCAGAACTGCCCCTCCCGAGGGATCCCCCACAGAAAATCTTAAAATCCCAAGGGAAAAATGCGATGCACAGCTTATATTCCAAAACAACAACGGAGTGCACGTGAGAAGATGCTTTACTGGTAGAAAATAGGAGCTGTGCTTGTGCGCAGCAATTGTTGCTGAACCTACAACACAAATTCACTGGTTCAGCACAACAGCATTGACAATTAAGGTGCTGTCAGCTGTAGCGTTGCTATCCCTTTGAAATATGCAGGTATCTCCCGTCTGTTGTAGCTGTTGTTTCAGCTTCTAAAAAATCAGAGGTCTGTATGTAAATTGTTCATATTTGAATTACACTTTTGGTAGGTACGATTGCAGTATGCTTAAGGTAGCTTTAATCTGCTTGGCTAAAAGACAGTGAAGCTGCACTGTTACAAGCCTTGACATGAGCCATCTAAGTCTGCACAGTACTTGAAGACCTTCATGGAAATCTGTACTTTTCTAGCTTAACTGCTCTTAGTTATCTAGTTATTAAGTAGCTCGGGTTATGTCCACGTGTAGCATACACATTTCTGGCTTCCAGTGTTGGCAGAGAAGTCTATTTAAAACCAGAAGGTCTTTAAGATAAAATAAAATCTAGTATATTCATTTAAACTGAGCTGTGGAGGATTTTTTGTATTTGGAGTTGTGCTCTTTTTGTAATCATATGTATTACCTCCTTTCCCAGGTCCTTTGAAGAACCCTAGAGCATTAAACCTGTCTGGATTAAGCCTGTCTGGATGCCTTGGGAGTATCTGGAACTCTTGAAGAGCTGATAATGTGAGTGTCTTAGAAAATGAGAAGAATAGGACTATTCAGAGAACTAATCTAGGATTTGGGGAACTCAAGTACAGTTTCTTGCTGTGACAGGTACTTTCAGTATAAATTTTCATGAATAATTTAGGCCTTGTCTACGCAACAGTTTTGGCCCTTTAAAGAAATCGGCACAGTTAAAAACCAGTGATACTGCCCATATGGATCCATTTCCTTTAAAACTGTTTACTGTAACTTAGGGTGTGTACACTGAATACAGAAAAGTCACTTCATTTTGCATCATATGAACACCAGTATAAATATTTTTACGTGGCCCACACCTTAAGTCTCACTGTGAAATTAACGTGAATTTCACACATATCAGAGCATCTGCAGTGATTTAATGCTGCATGACCATAAGCTAGAGATACACTTGTGAGAAAGGACGGTCATAAAAGAGTAAGACTTAACCCTGAAGGTTTTGTTTTCAAGTTTTGAGAGACCAACATGGCACATGAGAACAGGGCACAAAGCGGAACTTTTCTGATGAATGGAGAAGAGGATGGAAAATGCTGGAGAGCTATGATTTGTGCAAACAGTCTTCAGGTTTATTTTGAAACTGGTTACCTGTAGCAGAAATACACGATTCATCTGAGTTTTAAACCTAAAATGTGGTATTGTATGGTTCAGTTGTGTCTGTAGGTGCAAGATCTGATTGGCATCCTAAATGACTTTACCCAAGGTGGAGATTTTCTGCTTTTATGTACTGCTCCCACGCTGTAGCACATTAATCAGCACTACTGCAGGTATGGTTTACTATTAAGTTACCTTGCGATTGACCTTGTGTCAGGGCCTTGGCACTTCCTGTGTTTTAATTCATCCCGCTGATTGTTTTTTAGTTGTGAAGAGCTGCCGGTAGCTGGCTTAATGTACTCACAACCAAGAAACATTCCAAGATAAGGCATTTCAAGGCGTGCAGGTTTTCAGTGTTGCCCGTGCTAAAACAGGCTTTGTAGGTAGAAGTGCATGGCAAAATGTTGCCGTAGCATTTCACTTTCCATAGTAACATCTGCCTTCCACTCTTAATCCAAATATTCTTAGCATCCCCTTTATGAATATAACTCAGAATATGTGTGGTTGCAAATAACCACATATTTTCCTTAGAATCTAAGTTTTGATTCCTGCAGGTTTTTGGCTGTTTGTTCCATAAATTGGCAGCACGAGTCTCTTAATCAGATCAAGAGTCGTTTAGATGTGGTGTTGGGGGATATGGTGTAGGGGAGAACTTTGTAGAGTGGGGTTGATGGTTGGACTTGATGATCCCAAGGGTCTTTTCCAACCGGAGTGATTCTATGATTCTATTTGGGTGTCTCTGCAGATTTCAGAGTGGCTTGCAAAGACATATTACAAACTTGTGAAATTGCATGTTACAGAGAAAGTAGTAGACCTTAGGAGAAAAGAAGTATTTGTTCTTCTGAATGTAAATTAATCTTTAGGCTATGGCTCCCTTAAGCTTTTCCGTTGTCTAATAGCTTCTGAGTTTTCAAGGATGATTAGGAGGCGTTTTTAACATTTAGCTTGTATAGTTCTGGTAGTGTACTGCAATCGTAATGTAGCAACACAAGTGCTAGTGAGCCTGTGCAAGTAACACACGCTAAGAAGATTAAATGGGACTTTGCGCGGATCAGGGATGATCCACTCTTCCACAGCTTTGTGTAGTGTGACCTCCATCTGGGTTAGCATTTTTTATCTTCCCTGGTCACCCCAGAACCTCAGACCTGCAGAATATCCTGAAATATTCAGGTAGGGAGCTAAGCAAAGTGGCGTTGCTGAAGAGATCCATTGTCTGAATTGCTTCTTTTTTAGGTGCTGTAGATAGTTTTCAGGTCAGATAATGCAATTTTATTGATTTCAGTTATGTTTGCCAAGAATCAATTGGTTGCTTCCTACTGGAAACAGGACCAGGTGACACAGGCGGCCTCCTGCACATTATGTCCAAAGACTGCCTGAGCAGGAACAGGATAGAAACATGCACCATACACGTGCGTGTGCCAGAAGTCTGAGGAGCATTCTTGTGAAATATGTCACTTACCAAGTGTATTTAACAAAGAATTTTCTAAAAGAAGAATGAGGACTAACTATTTGGAGATCACAGCGAAAGAGAAGGATGTTGTCAGAAGGGAGGAAGTGGTCAAGAGGAGCCAGGGTAAATGGTAGGGCACTTCACATGACATGCGAACAAATGACCACAACATAATAGTAAGGTGCAGTTCCAGAGCAGTATAAACATTGGCTAAATTATTTACACATCTGTTTAGCAGACAGTCTCGAGGAAGAATCTGGTATGGGGAGAGGTCAGTGATTGCCAAGTGATTTGCCAAAGGCTACTGAATAATCTAACTGGAACTGTGGAATTTTTAGTCTCGGGTCCGCCCACCTGCAGGAAAGCTAGGGGAGAAGGCTTGAATGCAGATATGAAGGTGATACTTCATAGAATTGGAAGATGACGGAGTTTATGAAGAGGACAGAATTTTAGAAGAGGAATGCATCGGAGCACGTGAGGGAACTGAGGTAGAAAGAAAGCGAGTAGCATGTCCAGTGTCAGATAATTCCCTTCCACATTTCATCATGTTCATGTGACTTTAATGAGCTTGCTACAAAAGCTTGCCTTTTTGCATGTGAGACATATCTGGATTATCTCTATATCAGCTATTGCCATTTAGCAAGATTAAGTAGTGTTCACTTGAGTGTATAGTGTGAAAATGAGAACAGAGTCTAGCTTGTGTGATGCTGTCCTCGAGACTTGGAGCGTGATCATTTAGGCTTCCTGTTTTCAAACATGTGAATGTTATTCTTGGGTTTTTTTAAACATAAACTTATTTTTTTTAAAATAAACCTTTAAAATACTGGTTCGAAGTTACTCATCTTGTGGGTCTGCCATTGTTTAAAGAAACATCTGCCGTGTTGTATTACTACTTTGAATTCACATTAGCTGGAGAACTCTAGAGTTTACGGTGAAAAATGACATGACAAGAGGGTCAAGTAATGTTCTAAAAGAAGGGTGGGTTTTCTTAGAAAAATTGTTGAAAACAGCTTTTATTTGATCTTTGGCAACTTCGTACTTTACAATATCTAACATGAGGTTGCTGAATCTCCTTTTGACCTCCTTCTAGCTAACCAAAGAAAAGATGCTCATTCCTTTGTAATCCAAATATAGTGAGGAAGAAGAAGAAAAATATTCAAAAGAGGGCAAAAAAAATGCAAAAGTGATTTCTGAAGTTTGAGGCCTCATAAATCCTATTTTAAAATGGAAATGCAAATGATTTGAAAAAAAATAATAATTTGCAAATAGTAGCTCAGCAAAATCCCAGGTGAGTCAGAGGGCGTTGTGGCGGAGTATGAGATCCAGATACCTTTTTTCCCAAGACGCTTAATTGTCTGATTCGCCTTTTGGCCACAGGAGATTGCTTGTTGCTTCTCATACAGTGTTTCCAATGTGGTGTGCTTGTGGTGGTTTTGTGTTAGTTATTTCTTGTGCATACAGTCTTCTTCAGAGTTTTCTTAAAAGTTGTTACAACAAAGTGCTGGGGGTACTGGCAGAAATACACGGGTGCACACAACTGAATCTGAGGTTTCCTGTTCCTTTTTAAGCTCTGCTCCTCTGAAGGAGGATGAGGAAGGGTGGGGCAGAGGTTTTGGAGCTGTGTCAGGAGTCAAGGATGCGTATGCGGTGAGGGGTGACTGCTCTTTGGCAGCACTGAGTCTGCAGTTTAAACCTTTGGCTCCGGATCCAGTGGTGAGGAATTCCAGTTTAACATGCTGTCACGTTAAAAAGTCCAGTACTCCTCCCCACCCCGTTTTGGTTTTGTTTTTTTTTTTTTTTTTGTTAAACAGTGATCACTGGGCATCAAATGCTACAAAAGGTAATAAATTATGAAAACCAAAGAGTTAGAATTTAGGAGGTTTTGAAATTTGTCTTTCTCAAAAGACAAAAAAGGTTTTCTCTTTTGTTTTTCGTGATTCTCAACTCTTCCTTCCCATCTTTATTTGCATGTTACTGATAATGTAATCCTTAAGCTTTTTAAGTTGATTTAGCTCTATAGTTGTTTTGCCTATATCATTTTCACTGAGTGAACAGGATCTGCCATTTAAAGTCTTTGCATTTTTGCATTCCCATTAGCCCTGGGAGTTTGCTTTAAGAGAGTTTCTTTACTTTTGTTGCTGCCTCTAGTCACAGAAGTCACCAGTATCAGATGTTTGTTTGATTGTCTTACAAAAACTAACATCATTTTCTCTACAAATCTAACCTGCTCTCAGTTACCTGGCTCATCTGGCATCTTGAAAAATTTTGTGGTGTTTACTTACTTAAGTTTTCTACAAGGACATTGCACATTGTAACAGTATGTAGAGGTATGTCAGAGTACTGCACTTGGGCACTTGGGCAAAAAATTAGCATTTCAAGCATTTCAAGCAAAAGTACGGTTAATTGACACACCCTGTATGATTCATGCTAAAGATGGAAGCTTGAAAGAGACAGATAAGTTTAACAGGACAAAGGGAAAATCATGCTAAAACGCTCCCTGATAATCCATCACGTTGTTAATTAAAGCAAGCATTTATTTAAAAAGGCCCCTCATTGCATAAGATCTGTTTGTGAAATTACTGATTTGTCACGGCAGATACAGTTAAGGAGGAGTGTTATTTCCTCAAAATGGCCAAGCCTTAAGGATGCTGTTCAAAATCTGTAAATTCGGAGGTTTTTTAAGAGCTGAACCGCAGAAATTTGTGATTGCAAAAGAAGAAAGTACCTCTTTTCAGCCAGTCAGCTTTTCAAAATTCTTTAATTTTCAGCACTTTGTTTTTTGCTTCAGTCCTGACTAATGTAGATGGATTGGTGTTCGTTTGGCATTTAGGAGCTCTGGATGTGTTGAAGAGCTCTGCATGGCCATGTATGGACTCCACTAGCCGCACATTCTGCAGTCCCTAAACATTTTTGAAGAACCTGGCTACTTTCCAAGCTTTAGACTTGTTCTCAGACTCGGGGCAAATGAGTTGAAGCATCTCTTTCACGTCTGTGTGGATCAGTATTCATATGTCTGATTATATGGTAGCCACACCTTAGAAGTAGTTCATTGTTGTCAAGTAGCTGCTTCTAGATGTCAGAGTTCACATCTCTGGAGGAAAGACTGACCCTGACTAAAATGGTATAGCAGCCTCAATGCAGTGAGCAGTAGGATTAGAGGGAGCAACGAAATGAAGATGCCCTATTCTGTCAAAGTGAGAGGGTGCCATATATTTTGAAAAATCTTCAAAACCTCCTTCTTGTTTCTCTGAGAAGTCCCAGACAAAGTCGCCTTCCTGTGCAGCAGTTGCTTGCCTGTGGCAGTCTGGTGGTTACTGTGATCACAAGGTTTAGCACTGAGGAAAAAAGGAAACTCTCTTTTTCTCAGACTGGTCCCATACGTTGCCTGGGGAAGCACTGCAGAAGGGCCTTGGGAGAACAGTAGTTTACGTGGGAACAGCCAGGGGATGCTGAGAGGAGATGCTATACAGAGGTTTGTTTTTCTCTCCTTATTCCTCTTTTTCCTTTATATGCAAATTGTGGTTTCTAAAGAGAAACAGGAGTTTCATGTCTGTGGTGACAGTCTTACAAGACAATAAGATTGTAACAGTCAATAACTATCCACATCTAATGATGCCAGGACAAAAATGTACCATCTTCATTTGATAAGAGGAAGAGACCAGTTAGACATTAGGCGAAAGCGTTCTAGCCAAAGGGTAGTGACGCAGCAGACCAGGCTTTTTAGGAAGTTTGCAGAGTCGTCTTCTTTTTAAGAACAGAATGGGTTGATGTAGATATATTAATGCTACCTCATTGCTAGAGGACCTGCTGAGGACACTGTGCCCATGTTTCAAGATTTCTGCAATTGTAATAGAAGAAAAGAAAAATCAAAGTGGATATGATGAGGAGAAGATACGATGGTGTCAAATCAATAGTTTGGAAAATTACTGTTTACAGCAATGTTTTGGAGGAATCTGAGCAGCACAGAGTGACATTTGTCAATGTCAGAGAAAGAGATACCGCATGAATAGACGTCTGAGTTGATTGAAGCCAAAACCAGGATTAGTTTGATCCTGAAAGGTAGTCTGTAGTAAAGAGATTTAATTTACAAAGACCCAGCAAGTTTTAGAGGCAGCTGTTGTGTGGGAATTTAGGCAGAGGATTTAGTAAAAAATTTTGCTATAATGTATGCAGATAGTAAGATACCAGGTGGAAGGAAAGTAATGTGCAGTGAGAAGCAGCTGTATTGATGATTTGGGGGCTCAGAAAAGTTAAAGTTTTAAACAAATATAAGATGAGCCCCTCTATGGAATAAGTAGTACAAGAAATGTAGCAAGTATTAATTGTAGAAACTCATTGTAAATTGTACAAAAGCTCATTGGAAAAAAACAGAAGTTTTGAGCTTCTATTAAAGCATGGTTTGTGTGTGTAAAAGTTCTTTTCTGACAGCATCGGGTGGTTTGATAAAGTGAGTAGCACCTATACCTATGAACTTTGGATTTCTTTAGGAAGACAAATTCCTGGGTAGATTGCTAGAGCTTAGCTAAGGTGAATAGAGGAGAAGCATTGGCATGAGGTTTATTCATCCTCTATCAGCTGGTAAAAATTCTCAAACCTGTTTCTAGTCCAAGGGGAAGAGGGTTTTTTTTGTTCATGGTAGCTACTTTGTGCCTTTCACTGGCAATTCCTCACTTTAGGTCTAAGGCTGTACTCAGATACCTATTGCTATGTTGTTGACTCCTGAGTTTAATACAGGTTGTTAACCGCCAGCAAGGACTGCAGTGTCTGAGATAAGGATTCCTTTCAAAATGCTGTTCTCTGCAGAATTAGCAGCTTGTCTGCTTTTTCACCATACTACATCACGAGAAACCAGTGGGCGCGCTGCTTACATGAGGTGCTATTACAAAAATATTGTGCATTTTAAACACAGTAATCAAACTCTAGGATCCTGACAGGGTGGATGAAATTCATGTAAATTCAACCTTTGAAGCAGAGGTTCCTGACCTCATATAACCTATTAACTGTCTATTTCTTTTTAATCAAAATACAGAGATCACTTTTTTCCTAGGCTTATTCAAAATGGTAACTGTGACATTTTGGTTGAAAAGCCTTTACAGAATTACTATTGAACTTGCTGTATTTTAACGTGTTTCTAGGTAGAGGACACTCCTTCGATTATAAAGTGTTTCAGGCACAATGGCAGATCCCATCCGCTGGGCCAGATACCGTTGGCAGCGACTGATATCTACAGAGGGCGGAGAAGGTAGCAGCAGCAGCAATTCAAGTAACAAGTGCTATCAATCATCAAAAACTATTGGCAAACATAGGATAGTGATACCCTGTTTGGGACATTTTAAGGAAGAGTACGAAAAAGTGTCAAAACTGTACATGAACAACAAAATACGGACTACTAAGTATACATTATTGAATTTTTTACCACGGAATTTATTTGAACAATTTCACAGGTAAGGAACTCCTTTTGATTGTGGTAGCTCTTCTGAAGTGGAATCCTTTTATTTCAATGTGTGTTACTATATAGACGGGTATTCAAAAATTATTCTTCTTCCTGACCTGCCTGTCATTTCTGAAAAGATCTGTGTTATTTGGCCAAAGTCTTTTGGGTATCATCAGTGTTGGGCTGACCCTTTATCCATATTATGTAAATTCCACTCATTCTGTTCTTCAGATTATTGAAATATTCCATACTCTTGGAGCACTGCCACACAGTAATCTGCAGTATGATTTTCAGCTCATTTCCTGTAAATGTGTTTTTCCCTTTCCCTCATGCCTTTCTCTGTTGCCAATTTTTTTCATCCTCCTCCTGCTTTGGAGGACTGCGAAGTTATGCAGGAAAGTTGTAGGATGGCTCCCTTTTAAAAACGTGTCATCTCTCCCAGGAAATGATAAAATTAAGTTTAAAAGACCTGGAAATTTGACAGAGTGCAAATTCACCAAAGCCTCACTAGAAGACAGGTCCAAGCCTGGAGAACAGGTTTGAAAATGCAGGAAGATTCTTGGTTTCTGCATCTTCTGGTCATGAATATTAAACAACTGTGTATACTTAGGTCTTAAATTGCATTTGGGGTGAAGAAAAGATAAATCACTACTAACTTAAGTGTCTATATAGCATGGAGTGGGGGAATAAGGATGACTGTCTGCTAGCACAGCTAACTCCTATATTTTCTCTTTGTTTCAGAGTTGCCAATTTGTATTTCCTATTTCTAGTTGTCCTAAACTGGATTCCTCTGGTGGAAGCCTTCCAAAAAGAAATTACAATGCTACCTCTAGTAGCGGTTCTGACAATTATTGCAGTGAAAGATGGTCTGGAAGATTACTCAAAGTACAAAATGGATAAACAGATAAACAACTTACTAACCAAAGTATATAGCAGGTAAGAGACAACAATCTTTCTGGTTTATTGCTACTATTTGATTATGAGTATATGAGAAAAAGTTGTGGATAAATCTTTTGGTGTACCTTCTGGATACTCACAGAATCATAAAATAATTAAAGTTGGAAGGGGTCTCAAGAGGTCATCTAGTCCAACCCTCTGCTCAACACAGGCCTAATTAGATCAGGTTGCTCGGGCACTAGTCTAGTTGAGTCTTGATCACCAGTTTTGCTAAATGGATATCAAATTAGTGTCAAATTTGCTGAAAAAAACCCTGCTCTTTGGTAAAGGCAAGAGTGTTCATGCATGAGTGTGTACTGTATTAAGCAAGGTGGTTTAACTAGTTAAGCATTGTTGTACATAGTGTTTGTTTTGAAAGGTGTATTTTTAATTTCTCTAAAATTGCTGTAACTATAATGAAAATTCAAAGGTTGCTAATTTATCACTGTATTGGTAAAGCTCATTAACAGTATCTGGATTTACTCATAAAGTAATAACACTTCCCCAGATAGAATGAGACCATTTTCTATTTGAGTGCATCACATAGTTTGGTACCAATTTAGCATCTCTTCCACAGTGCAGGACTGCAGTATCACAGGCTGTAGGTGCAGGTCAGGAGTGATCATGTTGGTGGTGAGAGGTTTGCTGGCAGGCATTTATTATGCATGGATAATAAAAAGACAGGATATTTTGAGACTCACTCAAAGCCTGTAAAATACAAGAAAAAAGGATCCACTATACTTCCTTTATCTTTTCTTGCATGTTCTGTGGTCGTGCAGGGAAACAAGAATTTTGAAAAATGTCACTTTTCAGGTGTCATAGTAGCCATCACAAATAGCACCTGTAGGAGAGGACTGATTGGCAGTTAGGCACTTTAACAAATTCAGTAAGGTCTGAGCAGCAACATAACGTAGTTGCTATAGTGCCAAACCACATTTAAAGCTCTCTCTTTTAATTAAAGACATGCCTTTTTCCTAGTGAAGGCAATACACTGAAAATAAACTTTTCTAAAATCTTAAGGTGCTAGCTGGTTATGCCAAACCCTAAACTCTGTACTGTAGACATGACCTTAATCAGCCCATGTAGCAGGTTTACAATCTGATACTACATCACCATTAAATACATTGTGATGTTACTCAGAAGATGGAGTCTCCAGCTTTCTGGCATTTGGTATTCTCTATTGGTATTTCAAGAGCTAGCTCATAACCATAGAAAAAGTCTGGACTATCATTTTATATCGTCAAAGTAAAAACAAACAGCGTTTTCTTCTGCAGACATGAATATGTGTATCAGCTTTCCCAGAAACGTTCTATTCAGCCCATAGAAGTCTGAGCTTGAAACGAGTAATTAGGCAATTGAGGAAGATAAACATTTTCTTTCTTTTTAATGTCTGCAAAGAAGACTTAAGGGAGAAGCTGGGTTATTTCTGCTGTAAATTGTCATGTACCGTTAAAGAATTCATTGCCAGAAAGCTGAAGCATTGAATATCCATACTGCTGAAAACTCTGTGTTACTTGCAATCTCATACCAATTGTCAATGAAGCAGCGTTGATTTCTGATCTTCTTTTCTGGCTTGATTCCTTCCCTGTCACCAAAAATATGTAATAATCAGTGGCCATATTAGTCATCTGTAAAAATTCCTTCTTGTGCCTCTAAGTATTTAGGTTTTGTAATTTTTTTCTCCTTAGTTTCTTTATCATGAATTATTTTATATAGTATAATCTGGTTTTAAAAATCAGCTTGGAGGCATGGTTCAGGAGAATTAAATCTTAGTGGTGCAAAAATGATTGTTCGCTGTGTGTGAGCTGATTTATCTTAAACTTCCATTCATCTCACATGAGGATTCAGAATTTCTTGTTTAACAAGAATCCCTTAGAAATTGTAATGACTCTTGCAGCGCGTGCATTTAATCAGGAATAGTCAAATCAATTGTAAACATGATCAAGAACTAGCTAATGTTGAATACAATTCCCAGTTATTTTCTTGCTGTGCATTTGTTCACCTGGAGAAGTTGTATACATTATACATGGTGTCTGTATAATTTCACTTACACATTAGATACTGATATCTACACAGCTACTGAGACAAACGCCCAATAAAATGACTCTCGGTATCTCAACATAGCTAAGCAGTAGTTGTCATGCTTGGAAGGTGGTAGGGAACCTGTTTGTATCTGAAGATAATTTGCATGAAGCATTTTCAGGGAGACCAGTGATCCTTGCTTCTTGAAGTCTTGTGAGGCTTGCCTTTATGCAAAATTAAGTATTCGTAATAGCAACTAGTTTCACCGTGCTCTGTTGTCCATGACAAAATGTGCCAGTCTCAGTGCCTTGATAAATCTAACGGAGCAACTGGATGCTAGTTTCTGTGCTTTTTTGACAAATCTGATCACACACACACACACATACGCGCGTGCGCCTTTATTTGCTTTTGCTTATCGCAAATATCTGACATCCATAGTTTCAGAGTTTTCAACCTGCTGCTTTTTGGAGTTCTGGAACTTATCCATTTGATAGCTCAGAATTATTGTATTTGGCTTTAAATATACAGAGCCTGAAGCTGATTTTCCCAGGAAAGCTTGTTTCTATCTTGACAATGTGATAAGATAATGTTGCTTAAAATTTGGGCTTTTTTCTGTCTTATCTTTCCCTTGTGGAGTAATAAAACATATCAACAAACAATAAAATGTGCTATTGTGCACTTTAATTTAGTTTGTAATTGTTGTTACGATGTTAAATACTTAGTTATCAATTCCTTTGAGTAAGTTGTCATTTTAAAGTAGTAGGATCTTATATAAATAGCCATGAATCCCAAAATATAAGGCACTTCTGTTTGAGCATCTGTTAAAATCGTTCGTGTCATTTCAGTAGAACTGTGGTGAGGTGATTACGATTGGAAAATCCATTTATTCCCCTACTGACCTGCTACTAAAGACTTTTTACCTGACTTTGTGCTGAGCTGGATAAAGAATATGTGCATGATCCATCTGCCGCACCAGCAGCAGGAGGGATAACTTTGCTGGCTGACACTCTTTGCTTCTCTCGCGAATATATTTCTGTTTCATTCCAGGCCTTGCACGTAGATGTGTTATCGTGAATGTTCTTTACAAATACATGTTTATGCAAATTATTGTATGTATTTGAAATCCAGCTATAATTTCATATCCAGTTTTTCTTTATGGAATTGCCATCTGGAAAGAATAATCCTTTCTACAACATTTTTCCTAACTTTTAGCTTTCCTTTCCTCTCCCAGACTCCAGCCCGGCAAAAGGAAAGTGGGACTTGTCCGGGTGCATCAAGTGAAAAGAAGCATCATATACTTTCAGTCTCACGTTTATTAAATAGGTAGTGATTTAAAAGATAAATAGTTGCCATCTCCTGCGGACTAATCGCAACACTGGAAGCACAGAGAAATAAGTTTTTGTTGTTTTCGGTGAAATACACGGTAGTTAGAAATAATATAGAGATGCAAGAGTACCAGCATTTTTCTCCTTTTTTTAGTCTCTAGTAAATAATTACTTCAGGGATAAATCAAAGGGTTGCTTTGTCACAAAATCTTTACTTTCCAAATATTTTTGTGGTTTTGCAAATTCCAATTCACTTCGAAAATTTCCTGTAGAAGTCAGTGGCAGAAATTGACAGCTTTTCACCTGGCATTTTTATCTTACTGTGTTAGTGATGCCATTGCTTGCTTTGTTTATGAGCTTATTCTATCTCGCTTACCCTTCCGTTTCCATCCTTTCTCTAACTCTTCTAGATACAAGCTGTGGAAATAATTTTCTTCCACCGCCCTCCTGGGTTCTCGAGTCCTTTCCGTCCTCTTTGGAGGGTGAGGTGAAAGGGTGCTGTTGTGGAGTGACCAGGGCATTCTGCTCCAGTTGGCGTTGTACCCTAATTGGACTCACTTGGCCTTTATAGCCGGGTAAATTAGCCTATGCAAAAAGTTACGCTGATGTAGTTTTCAGAACCTGAGACGCAGTTCTAAACAAAAGAAAAAAAGATACCTAGTTTTCAGCCCGCTCAGTTTCCTGAATAGATTTACTTTGTCAGCAGCTTTGCAGCTATCAAAGCTTAAGTCATACCTTCAGTAACTGAGGGTTACATCCTGTTTCAGCAAATCTTCCTTCCCTTTTCCTCTATTATTAGGTTGGTTTTTGTTAATTTACTTTAGAAATTTTTCCTTCAGCTCTTTTCTTTCTTCTTAATTTTTATTTTCAAGGAAATATATGAAAAGTTAATTCCCGCAGTGCTGTTTGAATCCATCCATCTTGTGATAGACATGGCTGTAGCTTTAATTAGGTTTTACATGCTTTCCTTTGTGCTGGTTTTCCATCTGTGTAGAAAACTAGTGATGAGCATCTTAAGAAGAAAACAGATGTTGGTTTAATTTTATGTCAGCTTTTGTTGCGTCCTCTTTTTGCTTTGTTTGCACTTTGAAAGCAGTATAACCACCTCTGCCTTATCTTCACTGGAGAAATTGTCATAATAGTTATCAGTACGCTGATTTATTGTGTGGGCTTTGTACCTTCTGTTTGTAGACAAACATTTTTGAAACAGTACTGTCAGATACTGCACGTCTGAAAAGTATGGGTGCAAAGCTTGATACAGGGAATATTTTTCTGGTGTGGTGGTTTGGTTTTTTTTTGTCATTAGATGTGTCTTTCACTGTTTGTCAGAAGCATTTTACATTGCTAGCACTTTGATCAAAGCTAGTAGATAAGTGCCAGTCTACACACAATGGCTCTGTTGCAAAGCTTGTGAGCCTGTGTTCGCACTGTAGAAGCTAGGTGCATTTCCCAACTCCCTGGTGCAAGCGAGTTTCTTGGCCAGCTTAGAATGAGATAGAATCATAGAATTGTCTAGGTTGGAAGGGGCCTTGAAGATCATTGAGTCCAGCCATCTACTCATGAAGGGAAGGACGCGCGATGTGGCAGACGGCTCTAGCTAGCACAGCCCGGACTATACCCCGATCTGGATGACTGAGAAACGGAGACTGTGGAGAGTATGTGCTCCTCTCTTTGAACATAGCTCTAGGGTTAGTCTGTGCAAAGCAGACAAGCCAGGCAGTCACCGAGGGCAGTAATAGTACAAAGAAGTACTGCATCCAGACCTGTGCAGCGTTGGTAACAGCAACTGTAGGTGTGTTTCACCGTCCATATTGCACTAGCCGACAACTGCCCGCCTCCAGATAGCTCATCAGGCGCTCCTTGTTGCTTGGTACCTCGCATCCTATTCACCACTCGGTACCTGGTTGTGTTTGCAATAAGCTGCTGTGATTGCATAAAAGGAAGGTTCTCCATCTCAGCTGAGGACAGAACAGCAGCTGTAAATGCAAAGTTGAAAACAGTTCAAACTTACATACATCATGGCTAGATATTTCATATTAATAAAGAATTTCAACTCCATACCGACAGGCCTGAGCTTTTATTCACTTCCCTGAGTATTACAGAGTCTTGGTACCTTATGTTCAAAATTAATGGAAAAGGTGTTTTAAAAGCCTATAAATACAAGTATCTGTATTCAGAGCACCAGTGAAGTGGTTACTGAATATTCTTTGCTTACTGGTATATGTTCATCATGTTGGGAGACAGACATTTCTGAAAGGCCCTGTCAGAAGGAAAAAATATTTGGTCTTCTTGGTTGTGTAATTGCAAGAAAAAGTGGTGACCCAAAGAGAAATCCTGAAAAGAACGTTTGCTTTCCTGGAATAATGAAAATACAGGAAGCAAGTGGGCTGAATTTTAAATGGAGTTAAAATAATTCTGGGAGGGTGCCTGGAATGTAATTCCCAGAAAAACAGGGCTTGGACCGCAGAGCTGATTCTTTGTAATTATATTCACCTTGAGCTAATAGACTAGCTCATCAGAGTTTTTTTTTAATGACTTAGAAGAATAAATTCACTGTTAGACTAATTTTCTAGTTACAGTGTGTTTCTCTGAGCATTCAGTTTATGTGTTTGTAAAAAATTCCTGGTTTTATCTGTATTTCAGGAAGGAGAAGAAATACGTAGATGAATGCTGGAAAAATATCAATGTTGGGGACTTCATCCGGCTTTCACGTAATGAAATCATTCCTGCTGACATGGTGCTGTTATATTCTAGTGACCTGGATGGGATCTGTTACATTGAAACAGCAGGCCTTGATGGAGAAACCAACCTAAAGCAGAGGCAGGTGGTGAGAGGATACTCAGAGCAGGTGATAATTGTGCATTTCTAGTGGTGTAAGAAAGTTGACATGACAGATGGTCAACTAAAAAAAACCAAACAACCCAGCCCTCTAGATTGCCAAATTCTTGATAGCTCAGCAATCCCCACCTGAAAACAAAATAACTAGGCAACATAGTTCTAATTTGTTGCTTGAATTATTTTGGAGCAAATCTTTACATGTTCACTTAACCCAAAGAAAGAGCGATCTATTTCAAGTAGCGCAAGACAGTAGAAATAACTATTGAGGTAAATGTCAAGAAGTCATTTATGGTGTGTATCATATCATGAGAGAGAAACTGGAATTATTTAGAAGGGAATTCTGTGCTGTATAAAGACTAGAGAGAGGAGCAGATACTATCTTCTCTATTTCATTTTGTTTTCATACTGCAAATGTATTTTTACCTCCATACGATACTTAGTATTATACCTACCAGACAAAATGCTGGAGGCTGGCACAAAGAAGATGATATCGAAAGAACAAAGAATCCTGGCATTTCTGCAATCTTTAGCACACCTGGTACTGAGTTCTGCTGCTGAAACACCATGCGGAAAACAACAACAGGGAGACTTGGTGCTGTCCATAATGACAGGTTATTTAGTCCTTTGGAGATAAAATTGCCTGAACTGCTTCTGAATTGTCAGCAGTGGTGAGAAAGTGAGGAGTACCACCTTGTTGTTCATTAAGACTCCCCTGTTACTTAGCAAGTATTGTAATGCCAAAGGCATAACGTGATATCCATGAACAAAGCTGTTTCTTATCCCCTTCACAGTGAGTGACATGCTTTTGTTTGTGGGTTTTTTTTCGTTCTTGATTTGATCTTAAAACAATAAGGGAGAAAGGACTGTTTGATATTTCTGTATATACATATCATTATGAAAGGCAAAATTCAAATGGTTCTGTAGGTTTACATCAAACTGAGGTGGCCTTGATTTCACGCCAGCTCCTGCTACCAAGGTCTGATTTCAGTCTCACTCAAGAAAGAGACCGTTTTCTCTGTTTCCAGAAAACTTG
>VYZM01000734.1:99078-210926 GCA_013398915.1 Dromas ardeola | reverse complement strand
AAAAAAAAAAAAAAAAATAGTCACTGTAGAGTCTTCTTGTCAGGACTGCATGGTTTCTTAATGTAGAGCCACGGTCAGCTTCACAGACCTCTAGTGCCTCACCAGCTGAGTTTCAGCCAGAGGCTTTGTCCTTATAAACTCAGGCTGAATAAAACTGGCAGTGCTGTGTAAGAAGCTGTCTGCCTGACCTCTCCATTTCTTAAGGTCAGAAGAATAGGAATAAACTCCATCAAATTAAAGAACCTCTGAAAACAAGGAGTAAAAAGACTTAACCTATTTGCAAGGGTGTTATGTCCAACTTCTTTGTGACTGAGCAAGTAGAAACGCAATGAAAAAGGTTGTGAGTGGGCCACCTGTTCCTGCACTTGGGATTCCTTTAAGAGAAGGCGAGGCAAAATTAAAGCATGAAATAGGAGCTGAAACTCTCATAGTCAAATTTATTTTTTGGCAACTTAGAATAGCATGTTTATTTTATTTTTTTAAAATGCTTAAATGACAACAGGAAAGAAATTGGGAAAATAATTCAAGGCCTCTTAGGTAACAGTGGGTAACGAGGCACAGAACACAGTATCTCCAACCATCTTGGCATTCACAGAGAAATACACAAAACAGCTGAGGACTGGCTGCCTGAGGATAATGAGCTATTTAGTGAACAAACTGACACTGCGCTGCTGCTTTCCAGATATTCAAATATTGCTTCCCGTTAAGAAGGGATTAATCTCCTTTTCCTTCCACCCCTCCTGTGGCTAGCTGAACCAAGCACTGGGGGGAGAAGCTAACATGCCTTTAGGACTAAATCACTCCGAGCAATGAATGTTTCCTGTTACGTTATAAGAGAGGCCACAGGACTGCACTGGTCAGTTCCTTCTCAGGCCATGTTTTCCCCAACATTGGACACTTCTAAAGCTGGACAGGGTGTTGGGCCATCTTGTCTAGACTGTACTTTTGCCAAGAAAGGTTGGACCAGATGATCCTTGAGGTCCCTTCCAACCTGGTATTCTATGATTTTATGGTACATGGTCAATGGTTGAATCCAGTCCTAGCTGCAGCATCCTCAGACCTAGTGGAGAGGAAAGTGCTGTCCTTCTCTTCCAGGCAGCCTACGAAGCCAAGCTAGTGAAAGTAGTTGCAGCTCTCCTCTTCCACCTTGGCCATACACCCACTCCGTTCCATGCTATGCTATCAAACCATGTAGTTTGTCAGAAACACAGCATGGCCAAAGCAGCAGGCATGGCCTTGGGAAGCTGCCTCTCTCCCCATTCCAGTGGGAGACTCTAATGTAGAGCCTGTCACTCCCAGCTACTTTGCTTGGTTCCCATCTTTATTGTCCCCCGTCTTTAGGGACCTTTACACAAAATCCAAGAAATTTTAACTGTGCTGTAGAAAATCTTTTGTTCCAGGAGACACAGGAAAGCATCTCAAGAAATAAGGTGCAAAATCTTCTACTCTCCATATTTGCTTTGTCAAAGTTAAGATTATAACGAATGAATACAGACCATAAACTTATAGTCCAGGAAGATCTGAGTGCCCACATCGAGATACCTGGTTTTGGACATAGTTTTTGTCACCTCTGTTTTATACTGGCAGAGTGTAGACATAACTTCTGTGCCCACTATAGGCTACGCCCAGAGTTTCTGTGGTTGCTATTTCAAGGTATATTGCAAGAAGCTCCTACTAACACATTCACTGCTATTATAAATTGTTTGACCAAGTCAAATGATTTAGTTGTACATTAAAAATAAAGTGCTTGCACCAGAAATACTTATCTGGAGACAGTTTCCAGGCTGTAGAAGAAAAGAATAAGACTGCTTTGGCTTTTTTAATTCCTTTTGGGGTGAGTTCTTACTCTCTTTTTGCAATGATTACACAAAAGAACACAATGTGAAAGGATTGAGAAGCGTGAGTTAATTATACCATCTAACATTTCGCAGAAATGTTGTATTTCCTGTACAAATAAATATCAGAAAGGTCAGTGGAGAGAGAGAGGTCTTTCATAGCTGATTAAATTTACAAAGAGACTGAAGGTATCTGTCTGTCTAAGGCTATGTTCATATTGACTTCAGCCAATACACTGCAACAAATCAATACAGCAAAATATAGCAAAAAGTTTTTTTTTAATCAAGCCAACAAAGTTACCTGTTAATAATATTATGGCTTCTGAGTTTCAAATTCTACTTACAGGATTGTGTTTTAACCTCACAGTTGCTATTGTGCCAGCATGAAGTCACCCAGTTCTCAGAGACCCCTAATTATGTAGAAGACGTATTCACTTACACCTCTGAATGGTAGATTTATCCTTGGAGTTTGAAACCTTAAATTGGTCATTCTTTTTTTCTAAGGAGCAGAACAAATGACTTTCAAAAGAGTTAGTGGAAAGTACTCAGCTTCGAAATGGCTCTGTTGTACCAGAGGCTAGCTTCTGTTGCACTAGAAGCTAGAGGTATGCACATGTGCCATTAATGGAAATTAAATTGCAAGTCCAATTGCAGGTAATTCCAAAGATAAGGCCTTTTGGTTTTTCTCTTCTTGTCAGATTTCATTCTTTATTAATAAAAGATATTTGTTTCGCTTGGCGTTCCTATTCACTGAAAAGCTCACCTGCTCTATAGTCACAACATGTACTTCTAGTCTTTTATAGCAGCTCTTTCTTCAGTACTGGTGAGGCTCAAACATCATTAAAAAGTCTACCTGCGTTCTTTGCATTAGCACACATAGCATCCTGGTGATGGTGTTGGAAACAACGGCCATTGGGAAGAAATTCAGGTTGCAGAAAAGACAGTGCCTCTTCTTTTTCCCATATTATGAAAAAAATATATGGGAAGTCTGCTTTTCAGATGTTTTTATTGCGGTTTTTTTTCCTTCCTCGCTTTTCCACCCATTTTCTCCTCTCCATCTTCTCAAAATACCAGAAATTCAACTGATGCTTGCCAGGGTTTGATATTTACTAGGAAGTCCTTCTATGCTGTCTAAGTCTGGTTTAAGCAGGGTAGAAGATCATCAGCAACACCAGCAACTTACAATTTCAAAGCTAATTTGTTAGATAGTAATACCTGAACTTAGGAATTTATGATGTTTATAAGTTCTGTCACATTTTGTCTGAGTTTTCTGGGTTTGTTTTTTCTGTGGCTTTAGGTCTCTGAAATTGATCCAGAAAAATTTTCCAGTAGAATAGAGTGTGAAGGTCCTAACGACGACCTCAGTCGCTTCCGAGGCTTTGTGTAAGTAGGCTTGGTGGCTCTTCAAACCATTGTCATTTGCTTTGGTGCCCTTACTAATTTTCAGAGAGCTTGTAACGTTTGCTTTAAAAAATAATGACAATACGTATAGAAGTCGGTTTGCACCACTACATTTCTGGGTGCAGCTCAACAGATAGAGCTCCGGAAGGGCTTTCTGAGCAGCAGATTGGGAGTTGTGAAAGCCCGCTAGTGCTTCTTATTTTATATTGAATATTTTCAACATCTCAGTTCAGGCTGTTTTGCAATTGTGTATTTCACATTTGAAATAGCTGTTTCAAATCTGCTCTTAATAACATGTGATATCTACAGTATTTGGCCTGGACCATGGCCTGATTGGACAAGCTGCATTGCTCAGAATTGGAAATGGACAGGCCTCCTCTCGTAATCTGATTCATTTTGTGTAACCATCAGCCGCTTGCTCAAACTGCTTTTGACAAACGTGCCTGTCTAGGTCTTTTTTTCTTATAGGTTTATGATTTTCTATAGACAGTAGGAAAACAAAATGCTGTTTCCTGGGGTGACTGATTTTCAGGCTCTGAGAATTATAATGTTTATATTCTTCCCTGTGGGCACTGACACGTTAGAAATATGAAAAGAAATATATATAAACTTTAGTCTCTGAGGAAACAGCTTGACAAACAGTGGACCGATCTGCACTGAAAGTATGCCACAGGAGCAACGATGCTCACAGTGTATTTAAAACGTGATTCTATATTTTGTTCCAATTTTTTCTGATGTTGGCAATCCAGGTAGAAGTCATAGGCTTTCAGACTTCCAGTGTTTGTCTTGAGTTGTTTTCAATAGTATTGCCTACCTCTCATATGCCAGCTGGCAAATGCTAGGCTTGTAAACACAAGAAAATTTTAATACGGTGCCTACATGCCTGGATTTTCAGAGGTGATCTGCATGCATGTTACCCCATTCTTTTGAAAAGTCCGACTGGAAATGTCAGAATGGCAGTCAGTGACTAGCAGCTTCTTTGGGAAATCTGCTCCGTAATGGTTTTGCAAAGCCTGACTGGTAACTGCTGGAGTCCTACAGCTGAAGTAATGTGCTTTTTTTTCAGTGAGCATTCAAACAAGGATCGAGTGGGCCTCAGCAAGGAAAACTTACTGCTCCGAGGATGCACAGTAAGAAACACAGAAGCTGTTGTAGGCATAGTGGTATATGCAGGTTAGTGAACCACCTTGGCTTTCACAGGTTGCCTTGCAAACAAGAGAGAGTTGTGTGCCCTAAGAAACAGTAAAGTGCAAAGGGAAGTCAGGAGAGTAAAAGCTTGAATTCAGGAGAAGGCAGCTGTAGCTAGAAATGTTAAGAATGCATGTCTGGATTAAGCTTGTTTCTATTTTAGCAATGTAAAGATGGTAAATATGTAAAGATTGTAAATAGCAATGTAATATGTCTGATTATCCATGGGAGGCCAGCTCTTCTGTGTGAACAGGTCCCTGTCCTCAACTGTTAGTGGTGAGGGTAAACCCAGGTTTTGAATGGACATGGAGATACGTGACTTGCTTAGGATTTTTTTCAGGTCCAAAACTGAAGCTAGTGCTGTTCTTCAGTGTTCTGTATCAAAGGGCAGGTTTTTAAAATAATCGATTTGATGTATCCAGCCCAATAGTTGTAATGAGTGTGCACGATTTTGTAGAAGATACTAGAAACAATATAGAAAATGTCAAGAATGAGATTGTTTCTATAGGAAGGAACGTTATTGATATTCTATAAAGTTAATGTGTACATGACAGATTTTGGTTTAGCTTGTTCGGTTTTCTTTACGACAGAATTCATATATTGTAGGAGCAGTTATTTTGCTCATATTTATAATATGTCTGTTCAAATATTAGTTAACAGAAATGTCCCATTTCCCAGAGCTTTAGAAATACAAATCACTTGTGGTTCTGATAGCTGCTATTAGAGAATTTCAACCTGTGTTGTGGTTACAGGTCATGAAACCAAAGCCATGCTGAATAACAGTGGCCCTCATTACAAGCGCAGTAAATTGGAAAGAAAAGTGAACACGGATATTCTTTGGTGTGTTCTGCTTCTGATTTTGATGTGTTTAACTGGTGCAATAGGTAAGTGAGAATTAGCAGACTCCTGCTGTTTTCCTCTCTCAGCCTACAATGCTTAGTGTTTTATTTTGGGGCTGATTTATTGTAACAGCCCATCTCAGAATCTGCCTTTATCCGTGTGTAATTCCCTAGCAGCTGGGGATGCTGCCAGGTTTTAGTTCATGTTACCATGTTTAGTCTGGAGTGTGGTGAAGAAGTATGTTCCTGGTGCGAGTTCTTAGGTCTGGAACCTGTTTCTCTGATTCGTTTCTCTTTTCTCTCACTAATTTTACTGTAAACCTCCTACTTTCTCTTAGGATTTTTCAGGTAGCATGAGATGCGTGTACAGCATTGTGGGGAGTTGTGAGGACTTGCTATTTTAGGAATTGATTAAATAGTGAGCTTGAGTAAATCTAAACAGACTAACTTTTATGACAAATCAAAAAGATGTTTAAAACATCTTCAGACTACACTAAATGGTGATGACATGGTGTTCACAGTTTGACTAAAACCTGGACAAGCAAGGATAATACAATTAATTGCCAGAGGTTTCTCGGGGGGCGGGGGAGAAGTGTTTATCAAGTGTGGTTAGTATTTCTTTAGTTCTGAGATAACGCTGTATAGATGTGCTGTTGATAGAAATGCATGTAAGGTATTTATTCATGTGTGCGTTGATAATTAATTTTAATGGGGTTCCTGTTGAGGAAAAACTCAAGAGGTAAAATGGTAGTTTAAAAGCTCAGAAGGAGCTGCAGAGTGTAACAGCTAACACCATGACCTTGAACTGTAATACAGTTTACATATAACTGACTCGCTTTATCTTGTTCTTGTTTTCAAGGCCATGGAATTTGGTTAAGTAGGTATTCGGAAATACCTTTTTTTAACATCCCTGAGCCAGATGGGAAATTGATTCCTCCAGCATTAGCAGGGTTCAATATGTTCTGGACGATGATCATTTTATTACAGGTAACTTTGGTCTGCTTTGAACACGGGTCATATTCTGATCTCATTTATATCCTTGAAGTAACTCTGCGGCTTCAGTAGAGCTACTTCATGTTTGCAACTGGCCAAAGAGTTTGGTTTTATTTAATCCCCATGTTTTATTTTGGTAGGTCTTGATCCCAATTTCTCTCTATGTTTCAATTGAAATTGTCAAATTGGGACAAATTTATTTAATACAGAATGACATTGATTTTTACCATGAGAAAACAGACTCAACAATTCAGTGTCGAGCACTGAATATTGCTGAAGACCTTGGCCAGATTCAGTATATCTTCTCTGACAAGACTGGAACCCTCACTGAAAATAAGATGGTTTTTCGGAGATGCAGCATTGCAGGACAGGAGTATTGCCATGAGGAAAATGGTAAGACACTAAACCTGTGTTCACAATGGGTCGTTTTTCTCTTCTCAGAGAAGCTGAAAGTTTTGATAGGGCTCTGGTGGACTTCATGAGGTTTGTGTGGCGATACACACTCACGGAAGGTGTGAATTCAGATTGATCCTACTAACAGCCGTGCATCTTTCCCCATTGTTTGGATCCCTTCATATATGGCGTGTTAAGAGACTTGCAGGCTGTGTGTAAGGTGCTGCTTTGCAGCTAGTTAAGTTCCAACATATTTGCTACCGCAAACAAAATATTCTTTACTCGCTGTGGAAGAAGTTGTGCCTACTGTGTTTTGCTTTTCTCCTTGCAATATTCAGAATCCAGAACGCTGAAAAATTGCCCATCTAGTCTCTCTTCTTTTTTTTTTTTTTTTTTTTTCTTTTCCCCAACTAGAATACCAATGTTTACCTGGCATTTTGGGGTTCAAACATCCTGTTGACTGCCATAGCAGTGTACCACCTTTATGTAGTATATCTTAAGGCTCCGATTTGACATACTGTTGTCCCTGTCAAATGAAATACATGCTGAAGTCAAAGCTTTAACAGTAATGTTAAGGTAAAAGTCAAGCAGATGTGTGTACCAGCGTGTGTTAAGGCTGCAAAGATAAGCACCTCCATCAGAAATAATGACTATTGTATTCTTACTTTTTTTCTTATACACCTGTTTATTGTTAGCCAGAAAGTCAACAAGCAGTGCTCCTGGATACTTGCTGCCTCATTGTCTAATAGTGTAGCATCTTTTAGCGTACATTTCACGAGAGCTTACTTGAAGCCTTCTGGGAAGCTACAACTCCAGACACAAGAGAAAATTTGTCAGACTGACATAAACTCTTTGATTCAATTAGCTATTTTATTAATTAGATAAAACCACACAATTTTTATTACTGTTACTGCATGTAAGTACTAGTGGCTGCAGACATTCGGTCTTTTGCTGGTGGGCAATGCAAGTATTCCATAGGAGATCAAAGGTGAGGTGCTGAGAGGAGGACACACGAAGCCCAGCTGTGTATTAAACCTCTTTTTACTGTTTTGGTGGTTTTGCTGCCAGATAGAACTGCTCACAACTGCGAGGAAAAGGCACACCCTGCTGGCCACAGCAATGAATCGGTTCAGCCCTTCTTTTTGTTGTGTCACAGGAGCAGATGGTTACAAACCATTTTTACAGTAATTTCCGCACATATTTTGAACATTTTGTGGTGCGGGTGTCCAGGTGCTTCTTCGGCTTTGCATAATTATACTGGGAAGGATGACAACAGCAAAGTGAGAAAGAAATATTTTTGAGTTTCAAACTTGGTGAATGAACAACTTAAAAAAAGAAGTAGAATATATTTTCAGAGTATTTACTAAAGGAAGGAAGAGTATTTCAGAAGAGGTGAACCAGAGAGTAGTGTGAATGATGTAGCTGTGGCTGATCCAGGTCTCATTGTGGCAGGGAAAGTATGTTTACCACGAACTTCTGCTGGTAGTTCACTTAGAGTTATCTTCCAAAATTGTTAGTGTGTTAATTATGTTCATAATTATTTCCTGCTGTGCCCTGTCTCTTACCTGGAGGGTAAGCATGTGCTTCTTCCTAACAAATCTAGAAATTATGTGAGCCCTGAAAATCAGTTTGAATAATGTCGGAGGTCCTGTGTTTTAGTCCTGTTTTACCTTTGGTCAGTTGCACAGGGCTGCTAATCGCAAGGCTCCTGATACGTACAGTAAGAGCTGCAGTGCAAGACAGTACAGTCTTTCGCATGCAAGCCACTTCGTCTGAACATTTGTTTCTGTATTTGTATCTGTATTGCCCAGGGATGCACATGAGGGAAGCACGCAACAGCAACGACTGTCATTCAGTAAAATCCTTCATATAGGTGCCTCCATGCGGTGTGCTGTCTAAAGCAATGTGGGTCCGCTTGGACCGTGGCAGCAGAGCAGCGTGGTGTTATAAGAGGTGCCACATATGTTACTTAAGACAGAAGTAACGACATCTGGTCTTCTCAACAGCCTGGAAGCATAGTGGAATGGGCAACGTGTTGTCCAAACCTACCCCTGCAAACACACTAAGTCTCTGTTGCTGCTTTCTGGTAAAATGTATCAATGCCACATGTGGAGTATTATATTTGGTAGTTATGGAGAGCCACGGTTTGTTATGTTCCCACCTATCTTTTTTTAAAAAGAACTGTTTTACTGAATTCATGTTGACATCAGGGAGGTGGCCTGCCAAGGAAGGTGTAAGCTCTGGTCTCTCTGCTTTCCTTGGACTCATCAGAATGGCAGGATGAGGGACAGGTGGCTTTCATTTACGTTCCAGGAAGAGAAGACAACAGGAAATGAGGAGAACTTAACAGGCTAGCGAATCCAGCAGTGTGTTTCCTGAACATAGCTAAGGTCCTGTCCTTTGGCTAGGAGGAAAAGGAACCTGACCATTTTTGCTCCTTCTTCTGGATTCACTCCAGTGGAGTGTTGCTCTTGAAGTGCTGTGTCCCAAACAGGAAGTCAGTGTGATGGTTTGTTACGGGTTTTATTTTTCATAAACGGTGGATTATTCTTAACTATATACTAAATTCCTTACTATAAAATTTTGTTTCCTGAACCTCCAGGCAGTGTTTCAGACAAGTTTCTTTTCACTCATGGAACAATAATGTTTTCCTTTCCACAGCAAAGAGGTTGGAATCCTATCAGGAGTTGGATTCAGAGGATGAGGATTCAGCTGATCGTCAGTGTGGGTCTTCGACCCATATGTCGAAACGTCAGGGGCACAACTGCAGAGCTGTGAATGAACCTTTGAACAGAAAGTCCTTGAATCAGTTGTCTGGGAGTTACGCTGCAGTAGGAAGGGAAAATGGAGCAGGTGATGTTCCCCACTCAGGACACGTCGCTTTCAGCAGCCCCATTGTAAGTAAAAGCTCTTGGTTTTGATGCTAAATTTCTGAAGTAGAACCATAGAACAGTTTGGGTTGGAAGGCACCTTTAAAGGTCACCTAGTCCAACCTCCCCTGCATAAACCAGGACATCTTCAACTAGATGAGGTTGTGCAGAGCCCCGTCCAACCTGGCCTTGAATGTTTCCAGGGATGGGGCATCTACCACCTCCCTGGGCAACCTCTACCAGTGTTTCATTGTCAAAAATTTCTTCCTTATATCTCATCTAAATCTTCCCTCTTTTAGTTTAAAGCCATTACTCCTTGTTTTACCACAACAGGCCCTGCTAAAAACTTTGTCCCCATCTTTCCTGTAAGCCCCCTTAAGTACTGAAATGCCAGATAAGGTGTCCCCAGAGCTTTCTCTTCTCATGAAGTAACTCATGAAGGAATATCTTTTTACCCCCATTTGATCAGAGTGCTTGTCACTTAAGAAGTCCTTTCTCTCTCCCATCAAAACCGGAGCCTCCCACGATTGCTTGGCTGCTTCCTATTTGCAGCTGGCATTGCAGATTTTTGTTGGGTCATGAAGGTGTATGCTTTGGTTCTTCGTGCTGTGAGTCTATGATCACTCCAGCTAAAATGACCAGCTTCATCTTAATAACAGTTTGTTCTTTTAAGAGGTTTCTAGCGTTTTCTTTTGTTTTTTAATAGGAAATATCTATATGACCAATATTTATTGGAGGTTACAAGAGGTAAAAGCTCTGCTTCTGTACCTGAAGATGTCTAAACAGCATTCGTTATATTTAATCTCTGTTGAAGTGTCTGTGAACTAAGGCTCTACTGTTTACCCTTCTGGGCAGGAAGTTTGCCATTTTCAATGGGCTAACGCAAGGCAGTGGAGACACCAGAGTGTTCCTCTGTTTTCTGGTATAACCAACTCAGCATCTGACAGGAGCGAAGTTGTATGAGCTTCTACACTTCATTCATCTGTAACTGATTTAACTTCTAGAGACGGAGGTTAAGCTTATATCCTAATGAACTAAATGAACTTTTGTTCATTTCATCAATAGGAAACGGATGTTGTACCAGACACACAACTGCTGGAGAAGTTCAGTGAAATTTCTTCTCATTCCTATCAACAATCAGAAGAAGCAAGCAGCGAGTCATCTTTGGAGACAATGTACATCGCTGACTTCTTTCTTGCTTTGGCAATCTGTAATACTGTTGTAGTTTCAGTCCCCAATCAGCCGCGTCAGAAGGTAGGAAGGCCTTATTTTTGGCTATTTTGCCACGTTCATAAATAAATGAGCTCCCTTTGCTTTGATTATAAAAGGAAAAAACAATTAACTGACATTTTTAAAATGATCCTTTTCTTCTCTGGTTTAAAAAAAAAAAAAGAGAGGAAAAAAAGTATTGATAAGGTACTGTATTTTTAACAGTACTTGTAGCTAGTTACAGTGAGGGGTATGGAGTTGGTTTATTCCTCAGAAGTATCTTGCTAATTCAGAACAAGAATTTAAATGTTTAGTTCCATTTGCCACAACTTTTAAAAGTCATAATGTCATGCTAACTTTCATTACTGAAACAGTTCTAAAGAGAATTATTATGTGGAGTCATGAATCAAACTTGGAATGCATACAATTTTCAGATTGAAAGTATTTTTACAATTCTTTTGGTTGGAATAATGAAGCTCTTAAAAAAGCTGTTTAGTGTGCTTATGGTTATATGTTTAATGGAACTGGCTATCTTTAATACAAGCAATCAAACTCCTGGTAAATTTTAAGATACTACATTCATTAAGAAACAGATATAGTTTGTCATCTGTCTTTCTTTAGTGTAGTAAAATATGCAGGATTTAACATGAATGTTTTCTCTAATTGTTCTGTTCCAGATGCGACTCTCTTCGCTGGGTAGGATGCCTATTAAATCGCTTGAGGAAATCAGGCAGATGTTCCAGAGATTGTCAGTGCGGAGACTAAGTTCCTCCCCAGCTCCAAGTGTGAAAGAGTCATCATCTGAAAGCCCCAATAGTTTTGTGAGCAAACTGTCTGTTTTCAGAATGAAACTGGCTTCACCTGCTTTGGATGGAGCTGCTCAAAGGGCTGCTGAGCCTCACAATACTGAGAGCCCAGAAAATTCCCAAGTGCCTCAAGAACTAGATATGGTGAATGTAGCTGCTGACTGTGAACCCAGCAGCGCTGCGTCGTCTATTGAATTGTCTCCCTTACGTAAACTATGTTATGAAGCTGAGAGTCCAGATGAAGCTGCCTTGGTTCATGCTGCTAGGGCTTATAGATGTATTTTACAGTCTAGGACTCCAGATCAGGTAACTGTGGACTTCGAAGGTCTGGGATCTTTAACGTTTCAGCTTTTGCACATCCTGCCTTTTGATTCAGTGCGGAAAAGGATGTCAGTGGTGGTTCGGCATCCAGTCTCCAGCAAAGTGGTGGTGTACACAAAAGGTGCAGACTCCGTCATGATGGATTTACTGAGAACTGCATCTGAAGGTACCTATAGAACTTCTAATTCTTTCCTCACCTTTGTCATTCTTCAGTACAGTTGAACAGATGGCCTGATTCATGAGAAGAGACAAGTAACAAGTTCCCTTATAGGGAACCCAGAAAGGTAGTATCGCTTGGCACCTAGATATGGCTGTGCTGTGTGCTGGTGTGGAAACTGAGAAAAGAGAAGCAGCTGTTACTGAAAGGATTTAGTGGTGTCTAAGCAGACCCTTTGGAGCCAACTGGAGTATTTTCAGTTAAAGTAAGGTCATCTGCATGAATGTGGCTTCCGCTACACAGGGAGAGATGTTTGTTGGAATGAGATACTTTCTAGCCTTTACCTATGTTTGTGTTTCTGAGCTGTTGGAGAGGGGTATCAGCAGCAGATGTGGTGACAATCGGTGCTTTTTGAGGTTTTTTGCCTTGATTACGGAGGTTTTTCTGTGTTTCTAGGTGTAATAATAATATCTGTAAAGTTGTGTGGTGCCTCCTGCCAGGCCTGTTGTTCAGGGGTAAACTTTTTATGAATCTGCCACAGGAGGAATGCACCATATCGTTTAGCACTAACTGATTTATTCATACACTGTAGCGAATAGTCATTGATTTTTAACTGAAGGCAGTAAAGAGAAAGTATTATCCGTGTATGTTAGAAATAAATACTTAAATATATTTAAGTTCAGAAAATGTTCCAAGGGAGTTTTTTAGTGTTTTGGAAAGTAATATAAAAGAATTATTTGTAAAGACTTGCTTTCTGCCCTTTTAGCTCCCTCCCACTAGACCAGCTGCTTGGGTGTCTGTGGCCCAGTTCATTTTAGAAAATAATTTTATTTTAGAAGAACATTTTGATATACTAGTGGCATCCAAAGATCTATCAGTACCAGATGGGTTCCCCCTCACCGCTTGTGCAGACTGAGGCACTGTATGCTCACTATAGATACAGCCACAGTACATTGTGCAAGCATGAAGATACATTCATAGGTAAAATAAAACCTGTTAATGTTTTGGTAATTTTGAAACGTAGTTTTAGACCTTCAAAAATTTTCACTAACTTTAGCCTAAGAGTGCATATTTAATTTGCCTTCTTTGCTTTTTGTGTGATAGTAGGTACTAATAATAATTCAGAAATGGAACAAAAGAAGATTAAAGAGAGAACTCAGAAGCATTTGGATGACTATGCCAGAAGAGGGCTTCGCACTCTCTGTATTGCCAAGAAGGTATTCCTTTTAATACGTATTTTTAAGAATGTCTACAGTTTGTGACCAGCCTGAGTGGTATCACCAGCGGGGCAGACATTACCGCTTCTAAACAGATGCTTCCATTGCCACATTTTGCTTATCCGTGTGTTCTTTCAGGAGGAATTTGTAAGTTGACCCAAATCGATTCCTGACGTCCGTTAGATTGCCATAGTTGTTGTCAGTTCAGGATGCAAAGCAGCTTAATAACCTAATTCAAAAACATCCCAATAGAACACCCCAGTCAGGGGTGTCAAATAGCCTGATTTTATTTCAGGATTCCTGACCAGTTCTCCTTGTGTGAAACTTTCCCTGATTGGAATTCCAGACACAGAAAACAAATGAAGTCAGACCTGTTTTATTGGGTCTCACAAACAGTTTGCAGTGTTACAAGCTCTGGATGCAAAACTTAAGGGATGTTTTGAGATTCCATTTTAAATTCAGACCTGCTCAGAAGTGAAATTCCATAGGGATTGAAACAGGCGAAAAACCTCTTTACAAAGCCTTATGCAAAGTGCAAGTACAGGCTGTGTAGCTGTACGGTCTTGGTATATGGACAGCAGAAGTAACTGTGAGGACACTTTTGAGGCGCCTTTGAAAACACGATATAGATACATGCCATATGTTTTCTCTCCCTCTGTAGGTGATGAGTGATGCAGAATATGCAGAATGGTTAAATCATCATTTTTTAGCAGAAACCAGTATTGACAATAGGGAGGAGCTACTGCTTGAATCTGCCATCAGGCTTGAGACCAAACTAACTTTGCTCGGTAGGTAAAAAATGCTGTAACTCCCAAGAAACCGCATATGGCGGTTGGAATAATTGGAATTTACTTGCAGAGTACTGTGCTAACCTCAATTTGTGTAACACATAGCTTTCTACAGACCTAGAATTTATTGTCACTCCTGAATTTTCATAAATCTTGCTGGTAAGTTTGCACTAGTTGTAAAACACACTGAAGACAGCTAGTGCTCTTCTGGTGTTTTTAAAGGGTAAAGTTTTACTGATTTTTTTATTTTTTTTTCCTTGGGTTCCTTTTTTGTACTCACTGAAGTTTTTAAGTGTCATCATAATAAGCATGTGAAATGATAATAACAAATCACAGGCCTGCCTGGGCAAACATTCACAGGGATCCCTCTTCTGGGCATGTTTTCCATCACTCTTGCATTTGTGGCACAGCAGGTAATGCGCGTGCTGGGTCCTCCTGTAATAACACGGAGATAAGAAGTCAGGCATGCTTCTCCAGGAGCCGTTCCTCTGATGGTCGTTCAGCTGTGCAGAAATGGGGCGGCCAAAACAAGATGGAAAACGTTTGGTGTAGATGTGTAAAAGGCAAACTGCAGGGAGTCTGGGATAATAGCTCTAGAGGACTGCCCAGCAAATAACGTTTGGAAAACAAAGTGCAAAGATCTGTTTGTGGTGGTAAAGACAGCTTAGGCTAGGAGCTGAAGAGAGACAGATCCTATTGCGTGGAAAGGTGTTACTTCCCTCATCTTGTGCCACATCTGCTCAGGGTAAATGTCACAAACCTTGACACTAAAAGGAATTCTGGCATTACTGGCTTCAGTTTCTGGAGAGAAGCCAGAGCGGTGCTGCTGGCTGCTGTAGTTTTACGGGATGATGTGCTGTACAGGTACCCTTTTGCACTAGAGTCGGCAGAGGGAAGTCTAGTTGCTGTGGAGACCTGCTGTCCTGAAACCAAGGCATTTTTTTGTCTCGTGTCTCTGGGACGGTAAGCAATAGGGGTTGGCCCTAACATTAAATGGAAGTGAGAATAAGAAGAGTAAATGGCTTCATACTGCCAAGGTGCTTGCTTTCAGTACCTCTGCTAGATTAGTTATCCCTGTCTGGGGCACCTGTACGTTGTGATCTGCAGAGTAGAATCACTTACAGCACTTCTCATTCTGCTTCTCTGAGCCTTCCTTTGCTTTCTTAATGAACATTACCTGGTGTAGCTGCAGCTGTAACTCTGACTGTCCTCTTAGGACTGAGAAATGAAGACTTTGTCCTCAAAGAACAACAAGCAAAAATTCATCTCAGTATTGCCAGGATCATGGAGGTCAACAGTGGTTTGTAGTCCACTGCGTAGGCAGATATGAAATCTGTAAGGCTATATATAAAGCCTCATGCCTTTATTTGAATGGAAATCTATTTCTGGAAAAAATAGCCCTAATGTGCAGTACTTAACTAAGCACAAATCTGGATCTCGGCAGTATACGTATAGAAACTGGCTTCCGTTGGGTTACGAAGTGATCAAGTATCTCAGAAGGGGAGTGTAAAGTGTACAGAGCGCCCAAGTTGAAACAACGTTTTTCTGTCTCCCCTCGATGCCTGGCAGTGTCTCTAAAGAAGCTTACATCAAATAGAACCAAGCATCTTCCTTCCTGCCTCACTTGGTGACTTGCATCAAAATGCAGGCGAAGCGCAGAGCAAGGACCTGGAGGTTTTCGTCTTCCCGGTGACCAGGGCCCATGAGCTCTGTGCCCTGTTGGCAGCTACTTACTGAAGATATTGCTGTAGCGTCAGAAATTTGCCTGACCTTTTGGCTCTTACCCATCTCCCTGTGACAGTCAGTGCATTATGTACAAATTGCTGGCTAGAGTCCCGCGCTAGAAACATGCTAGGAGGGAAAACTTTGCTTTGAAATTTTTTTTATTGTTTGTCTTTCAGAATGAACGTAGCTGCAACTGGCTGAAGTTTCTTTCTGAGAGACTCTCTTAGCCTGAGAATCCCACAAGCTGAACCATGTCTCCTGGTTATGGTTTAGTACCATTCGTATTGTGAAAAAGCCATGAAAATGTCCTGTACCGTAGTAAATCACTGGCACTGCAGCTTTTCAGAGATGGTTCTGCTTTATAGTGCGTTACCTCATTGTTACTGGAGCAGAAAGTTTTGTAAGCTGGTTTTAGGGACACAGGTCTGCCTGCTGTGCACACCAGAAAAGAGGATACCTCTGCTAAAATCTCTGTATTTTTTTTGTTGAAAGTCTTTCTGTAACCACTGTGTTAGAGCAGGGGTTTCCTCCCTGTTTGGGAGAATGTCAAGGTTGACAGTGCGGGCAGGAGGAAGGGCAAAACACAAGAGTTTAGTGCTGTGAATTGAAAGGAGGTACTGCAGCCATGAGTAGTTGGGAAACATGATGGTGAATGGCAGGTCTTTGCAGCAGTGTGCAAAAATATGATATAAGAGGGGATTTTGGTGTGGAAAAGGTGTGAGGGCTTGGGACAAAAGGTACAGACAATTCAGCCTAGAGCAGAGTCAAGAATAAGGAAGAGAAGTGGGCCTTGAGATAGGGAGGATCGAGGTGATACATTAAAGAAGGTTTGGGGTAGTCTGAGGTAGGAGGGAGTGGGAATAATGGACAGTATTTGTCATGAGAAGCCTGGGAGTCTGTGTCCCAGAGCCTCTATGGGATGAAACGACCACGAGAATGAGAAAAGTTGGCTTAAAAGGGTCTTGTGAAGAGTTGGAGGCCCCTGAGGCTGTAACCGAGGGTATGTGTCAACCGTCTCACATGTGGTGGGCTCTGGGACAGAATGATGTGGAAGGGAGCCATTCCCAAGCGTGTCCCAGAAGGGTGTTTTGGGATGTGGATACACACAGAGGACCGTCTTGTCCTTTCACTCTTGTAGTGTTTTGGTTTTGTAAATAGAGCAGCACTAATCCTCCTGCTTATCTAAATTAAGGTGCCACTGGCATTGAAGATCGCCTGCAGGAGGGTGTACCAGACACAATACAGGCACTACGGAAAGCTGGAATAAAAATATGGATGCTGACAGGTGACAAGAGAGAGACAGCTGTCAACATTGCCTATGCTTGTAAACTGCTGGAGCCAGATGACAGAATCTTCACTCTAAAATCACAGAGTAGGGTGAGTGGAAAATTACACTTTTCTTTGATTTTTATTTTTTTTTTCCTCTGCTGAATAATTCAGTCAGGCTATATCACAGGGCAAGACAAAAAAATAGAATGTTCTCTGCTTTCCCAACTGACCAAAGACAGCATAATTTATTGGAAGATGAAAAAAACCTGGAAAACTGACAGTTTGCTTCCTTGCGGGTAAAATATGAAATCCTTTATATGCATGTAACATCTGTTTCTTTATATACTGCCCCTAAATGATGATTAATTATTTTAATTGAATAGACTGCTTAATTCCTCTTTGTGGTTAGGTTTGAGAGTTGACATGCTTCACATGTTATTAGAGATTTCAAACGGCAGTGAGTTAAAGCATATTAGCAATGTAAGAATTATTGTCATGCAAATTCTATTGAATTAAGTTTTGTGCTGCTTTGTGTAATATATTCCCTCAGCCCTGCTTGTCTTGCATAAATGTACAAAGAATTGTCTCATTAAAGTACATCACACACTATGCAAGAAAACTAATCCACCAACAATTTTATCAGAGAAAAAGCCACCTTCTCCCCATACCCAGTAATTGAGTCGTGCGATAGAGAGTGATTAAAAACGCTCCTGATTTGGATGGCGAGTTGAATCCTACTTGATCATCGTGTCCTCTTGTGGATGCTTATAACCAGCTGTTTTTCAAATCTTGATTTTTATCAATTTTGGTTTTCTTCAGAGAGAAATTACTAACTGTAATTGGTAAAGCCAACATAGGAAATGTATCTCCTCCGAGAGAGACATGAAATCTAAGACTTCTCTAAAGGGCTAGAGGATTTTTCTAAGACTTTTCGTTTTTCTTTTTTTCTCTGCTTATATGTTACTTTAGACATTCAGTTTGTATCTGCCATAAAAGATTATGTGACAAGTGGTAACTGTGGAGAAAATAAAAGTGAAAAAGAAAGGATTTTTAGTTTAGTTGTGTTTGAGGAAAGCTTAGGGTTTGATTTTTCAATAATACTTCTTTCTTCCTTTTTTTCCTACTGGGGAAGGAGTGTCTGTCGTAACAGTGAGAACTGAGGCCCTTTTGCGGAAGTGCTCATCCTCCCTCTGACTGGGCTTTGAAATAAAAAATAGGATTTTATACTGTTGCATTTCAAAGTAAAATAATGAGAATATTTAATAGTATGTATTTCCTTCTATATAGCATGCTTTACATATATTGATATCAAGAGTCTTTTGGGCGTCTTCTATTGATTCTGTCAAGGTAAAAAATTCCACAAGGCCAGTTCTTCAGTAATTCATTGCAGCTCACCTATAATCTGACTTGAAATGCACTTTGGGCTTTGCATGCCAGACGAAAGAAAGGTAGAGAGCACAAGTCTTCTATCAAAGCTGTATTTATATTACAGAATCCTTAATGGTTGTTTTTTCTGCTAGTCTGTGAACGTTTTCTGATTTGCTTCAGTTTTTTCCCTTTTCCTTGTACAATACCCAAGCCAATCTACTTAAGCAAAGTTAAATCACGGGCCCTTTTATTAAGAACAGACTGCATCTTTTGTGATTTTAAAGGATTATTCAGCCTCATGTCTGAGCCTTTCTGGATTCAAGTGAAATGCTACACAAGGGCAGCATTTGACCTTTTCTCCATACGTATTTTATAAGTTCAAATGGGAGCCAGAACACGAACAGTAAACACAGAAACACAGAATGGGTTGGGTTGGAAGGGACCTTAAAGATCATCTAGTTCCTACTCCCCTGCCCTGGGCAGGGACACCTCCCACTAGACCATTTGCCCCCCAATCTGGTGTGATTATGCCTGGAGAAGACCCTGTTTTACCCAATATCTGGTGTGATTATGCCTCCTGAAGCAAGGGGAACACCCAAACCCCGGATGAGCAATGGGGCTGAACACGACAGAGTGGGACGCCCGGGAGATGCGCTCCACCGCAGCCGGAGGCTTAGCCCCAGAGGAGCTCTGCACCCCTTGCACCCGTGACACTTCCCAGCGCTGTGGGAGCCCCCCGTGCCCGGGTCCCCGCGGTGCCCAGCAGGGCAGAGCCAGGGGGGGAAGGTGTGTGTAGCCCACCCCGCAGCAGGGCCGGGCGAGGCATTTATTTAATAAGTTGCCTTTCTCTTGTCTTTAATTAGGATGCCTGTGCCTTGGTGATGAGCAAAATTTTAGAAGGCATCCAGAAGAATACTCCTGCGAAAAAAAAAAACAGTCAGAAACTTGGGAATGTCTCTGCAAGTCCCTCCACCCAAGCTCCAGTGTTCAGTGCAGGCCTGGTTATTGATGGAAGGACTTTAGAGCATGTCCTTCATGACAGCCTACAGAATATTTTCTTGGAACTCACAGAAAAATGTCGGGCTGTAGTCTGCTGCCAAGCCACGCCACTGCAGAAGAGTGTCCTGGTCAGACTGGTGCGGAATAAGCTAAAGGCAATGACCTTAGCTGTAGGTGAGTCCTGTGGTTATCTTCTCTTCTCTGAAAAGAAGTAGAAGCCAGTTTCTTCTCTCCTATATTTTTGTGAATGTCTGTCACAAAATTTACTGGAGCCGTACACTTGGAGGTGTTCAAGGCCAGGCTGGATGGGGCTTTGAGCAACCTGGTCTAGTGGGAGGTGTCCCTGCCCAGGGCAGGGGGTTGGAACTAGATGATCTTTAAGGTCCCTTCTAACCCGAACCGTTCTATGGTTCTGTGATTCTGTCAAATAATCCTTTGGATTGTAGTTGTCTCTGGCATAAGATGAAGTTAATCTTCTGAACTAGCAAATTTTGTCCATAAATGTATTCATGATAATCTAAAGCAACAAGAACAGCAGCAGCCATGCACAGTGTTAATATGTCCAAAGGAGCAAGGGGGTTTCCCTTGTCATTCTCCATCACAACTCCCCAAAATAGAGAGGGAGAGGGGAGATGACTGGCTGTGATTTAAAACACCCATATTTTCTGTTGCAGCACACCAACTAAATTCTGACAAAATGAACAGCTAATAACCATTTGGAGAACATAGCTCTGTTCAGTCAGGCCTTCTGCTTACTAATCCTGCTTTCCATAGAGTTTTCTGGAGGCTGCACTGTTGGCCATAAAAATGGTTTTCTCTGAAGTGTCTGGTATTCTTAGAATCATAGAATCATAGAATTGCCTAGGTTGGAAGGGACCTTTCAGATCATCGTGTCCAACCATCAACCCAACTCTGACAAAAACCATCCCTAAGCCATATCTCTAAGCACTACGTCTGCCCATCTTTTAAATACCTCCAGGGATGGCGACTCAACCACTGCCCCAGGCGGCCTGTTCCAATGCTTAATAACCCTTTCGGTGTAGAAGTTCTTCCTAATATCCAATCTAAACCTCCCCAACTTGAGGCCATTTCCCCTTGTCCTATCACCTGTTACTTGGGAGAAGAGACCGACCCCCACCTGGCTGCACCCTCCTTTCAGGTAGCTGTAGAGAGCAATTCCTGCCACCTCCATGGCGATGTGATAGCCAGCAAAGCTGCCTCCAGGTTGCATTCCAAATAGGAGAGGTTAGTTTTGATTTTTCCTCTTTTTTTTTCTCCTTAGGTGATGGTGCCAATGATGTCAGTATGATCCAGGTGGCTGATACTGGTGTGGGAATATCGGGCCAAGAAGGCATGCAGGTAGTGTATACAAAGGCAGCTGCAAATGACATCAGATTCCATTTTAAATCGATTCAGAGTTGAGCCTGGAGACCCAGTGGCTCCACAGCCTTGTTACTGTACACGGGCAAGAGTTTGCAGCCTGAGCTCACACCCAGGCCTCAGCACTCTTCCAGGAGCGCTTGGAAGCTGAATGTTGTAGGGGTTCAGATTCCAAACAACAGAGCTTGCTGCCTGTCACCGAACTCCCTGTTACTCCTGTCCTGCCAGGAAACAAGCGGCCGAAGCATCAGTGATTTCTGTGCAGTTGTGTGGTGAGAATGAAGACAGGCATATTCCTGCCTGTCTTGTGTTGGGCTGAGCTGTGTGAAACATGGTATGGAGGGGCTCGGAGCTGAGTGAGCATAAGACCGTAAGCACTTTGTATAAAAAATCATAAAAAGAATTTCCAGCAATAGGCAAGTTGCTGATGTGGCAGTACCTGAAGCTTATCTTTAAAGGGTTGGTTATAACATACCTGTGTGATCTTTTCCTTCGTGTGCGTTGCAGGCTGTGATGGCAAGTGACTTTGCAATCTCTCAGTTTAGACACCTCAGGAAGCTGCTGCTTGTCCACGGTCACTGGTGTTATACCAGACTTACCAACATGGTGCTTTACTTCTTCTACAAGAATGTGGTATGTAGCTGTCCCGTTCCAGGGAAATCACAGCTGGCGTATTTGAGAACGCTGAAAGGTTTAGTGGGGCTTTATATTCTTTTTTAGCTTCTATTGTGAATGGGTTCAAAAAGCACATGTCAAACAGTTCAGTTTCCCACTTATGTCTGCAGAGACCAGAGACTCTTATTCATTGGATTGAATTTCCCACTCAAAGCCGTTGTCTGATTTGATTAAACAGTGGGTAATGAGTGTTACTAATGTGGTGGCAGCATGACTAAAAAAAGTCATGTCCAGTTTTGAAATGTAAAGCTGCGTGCTAATCAAATACAATTTCAAAGTGTGGGATTGGCACAAACTCCACATCATTTATACTTATTTTTCCACAAATTACTGTAACCAGACCTTAGATCTTGCCTGTTTTCCTGCTGGCTTTTAAAATGCTTGTCTAGAGGTAACGTTTTATCATGTCATCTTTGACTTTTCAGGCCTATGTGAATCTCCTGTTCTGGTACCAGTTCTTCTGTGGGTTTTCAGGCACATCCATGACTGACTACTGGATCTTGATTCTTTTCAATCTCCTTTTTACATCGGTGCCACCCATCATTTACGGTGTCTTGGACAAAGATGTGTCTGCGGAGATGCTCTTGCAGCTCCCACAACTGTACACGATGAGCCAGAAACCTGTGGTAGGTTGACGAATGGTTGGCCTGGAGCAAATTGAAACGGTCAGCGCTTGAGCCATCTCTGTCTTTCTTTCCTTTATGGTTTACATCAGGGAAACATGAAGTTTAAAACCACTTTCTCTACTAGAAAAATGTCTAGGCCTGTGCAATATATGCACAAATAAAAGCTGGGTTTTTTAAAAGTTTTTTGTAGACTCTTTTCAGCCATACACCCAATTTTATTAGACATTTGGATGATAAGAGAAATTAAGGACTTCAGGGGAAGCAATGTACTAGATAAACATCGTTACCAGCTTGTTCACCTCATTCACTGTCCCAGCTGTCAAAATGCTTCCTGAAATGGGTTTCTTTTGAGCATCTGGGCTTACTTTTAAAGACAAGGGCGCTAGATACTGTTTTTTCACTGTCATCTAAGGGTCTCAACTGCCAAAGTACTGAGGAATGGATAAGAACCAGAGCAGATTCCATTCAAATAATCCTCAAGAAAGTTCTGTCATTCAGGGTTCCTTCCCCTCATGTTCTGGAATTTGCCAGTGGCACTTTTCTCCCATCTGAAAACGCTCTACGTCGTATCTGCCCTATAAGTAAATTCTGTCCAAACATTTAGCACAGAAAACCGTAGTTTCTAAATCAAAATTATATAAATCAGTAAGCTTTTTCCTGGTTTTTGCTTTGCTTAGCATGAATTCTAACATATTTTTAACTTCCATCTTTTTTTTTTTTTAATTTGACAATTAAAATAACATTTTTATTATAACGATTGAATTGTTAAGTAGTATAACATCTCCTTTCTTGCATGGGAGCACAGTGCAATAATTGCTTCGAGTTAAGTGCAGCATAGAAGAAAGAGAAATGCTTTGAAAGGCGTAGTATCACAATACCGCACGATGACATCACAAGTGCGCTGCTCTGTACAAGCTATAAAAATGGACAGTAACTTGGATTCATCTTTGGTAATCCATTGAACTTCCCTGACAGGCAAATAAGTAGATACGTTTCCCACACCCCCTCCAGACAGCAGATCAGTTCTAGGGAGGGCGGAATGGCTTTTTGGAGAAACCCGTCTCTCTCCACTAATTGTGGAGGAAGTCCTGGGTGACCAGACTGCTCCTCTTTGTGTCTCAATTCAGTGCCTGAAGGAATGGGATATATCGGAGCCAGGGCAGCCATGATTTCTTTCATAAGCGGTTGAGCTGTCATGGCAGTTTGCTGCCACTGAGTGAGGAAGGCTCACTCCTCCTCCTCTCCTCCCTTCTTTTCTTCCCGTTCCCTGTTTTCACCCACAGTTAAACTACCTTCCCTATGCCAGCTTGGTTGTCCCATCAGATCCTTCCTGATTTAACTCACTAAAACAGCAGTGTGTTATTCCAGCAGAAAAGTGAATTGATTTCTCCCGTTCTAGTGGGTTAAGTGAGCTCACGGAGGAGTCGGGTCTGCACAGAGCAGTCAGCCAGCACAAATTAAGAGGCAGAAGCGCATGTACTAAAAAGAAAAGGGGGGAGATAGAAGAAAGTGTGACTTGGCATTCAGTGGTGGCAAGCTGCTAGGGTAATTCACTGTGCCCTGGCCCTGGCCCTTCCGTAGTGCTCAGGTACGGCTCTGGGAAGTGGGTCCCGGCAGAAACAGCTGTAACATCAGAGTTCCCAGATGTGGCTGCTGATGTAAACACAAAGAGTGAGCTCCATGTGCGGAGTGAGCTCTTCATTCATACTATCATAACACAAAAGGTGCCTCCTCATTGGGAAACAAACTGGGATTACTTCTGCAGATAATCTTTCCCCACATCCAAATTAATGCTAATTAAGGGTGCAGCAGTTTGTTCAATTTGTTTCAATGACGTTATCTTCTTTTTCTTACAGGCTTACTTGCCTTCAGCTTTCTGGATAACCTTGCTGGATGCTTTTTACCAAAGTCTCGTTTGCTTTTTTGTGCCTTACTTTGTAAGTGCTGGATATGAAATACTTTTATACATTTTGACAGATTAGGCAAATTAGAGAATAAAATGAAGTGTGTGATTTTACTTCCTCGTATATAAATGTGTACTAACAGGATCGTCATTGGAACTGAGCTGAACTGTGTGCATGCAAATACGTATGGTATTGAAACTACTGATGCCGCTTTGTGTATTAGGACTGTATGTAAAGAATATATTCCGCTGACCACTGTCTTCCTTTACAGACGTACTACGGCTCAGACATCGACATTTTTTCTTTTGGAAACCCTATAAACACAGCAGCGCTCTTCATAATACTGTTTCACCTTCTCATTGAGTGCAAGTCTGTGGTGAGTGCTTGGTTTCCAAAAGAGTAGATTCCTAGCAGAGTATGTGCATACAGCTGTGATTAAAATTAAGCGGAAGAGTGAGCTTCATATACAGAACAGAATAAGTAGAAAAGGGACAAAACCTAAATATTTTATGTGTCCATGTGAGCTCTCCTAATGCACCTGTCACTGGAGCCAATAGAATTACTCGTATGACTAAAATAAACAAAATTTGGCCTCAGAATTACTTGTAAATATAGTGAAAGGATCCTGCCTCGTTAGAGTACAGTGGTTTGGGGATGCCAGTTTAGTTTTGCAAATGGTAAAACCAGCCAGCGGTCTGCTGAGCCTTCATCAGTTCCCAGAGCCTGCATCTCAAAGACAACAATGCGAACTGTTGATTTTGAATGCTTGGAACTGATGATCTGCGCTGTGGCCAGGAGAAACAATTCAGAGGTATATTTTGGTGCCAGAAGTAGAGAACTGATACGCTACAGAAATGCTATTCCAGTTTTTAATTAAGTCCGTGCAAGCTAAAGCATCTGCATTAGCTTGGGTAAATTTACAGCCCTTACGAGGGTAATGCTTGGCTATTTTGCATAATATTAAAGAAAATACATTAATATTTACAGTAGAAGGACACAGATTGATGGGTTTTATTTTTTCTCTGGCATTTTTTTTTTGAAAACTATTTTTTAGGTTTGTTTCATAATGGGTGAAATTTCAATTTGTGATTCAGTCTTTTCACTGTTCTTTTGGGAGCTTGGCAGCAGTGATAAAAATGTCTTTATTGAGAATATATGGGTAGCACGAGCGTATCCATGCTCTGAATAGGAAAACATTACTTAAATGGGTTTTATTTGGTGTTTTTGAATGTGAGCTGTCAGACCAATGACAGTGTTGTTTCTGTCGTAACTATTATAGCCGTTTAGGTGTAAAATTACAGAAAACTCTGATGTAAAACCATTAGTCAATGTCTCAAGCAAGGGGGTGGTGCCACGTGAAGATCTCGCCTCCTCGCTTGAGAAGGCTTTTTCTGCTGCCAGTGGATGAGGTGGTCATCTGAGGCAAATGGGACAAGAAATGTCTTTCACAAAGGAATCAAAAGATTTAGTAGAACCTAGCATTTAGTAGAATAAAAAAAATTAAATGGCTGGGTTACCTGTGAACTGTAGGAAGGTGGCTCCGTTCTTCCTGGAATGTTTTGTATAAAATTAGGAATATTATCTGAACAGATCTATCTTTTGTTATGTTAAGCAGCTGTCCTTGAAGGAAGAGTGTGTGCCTGTTCATGCACTCACGTGTACTTGCATACAGGTCTTACAGGTCTTGCTGTTTACAGCTTAAATCTCATTTCTTTCCTTTTTCTGAATTGCAGACGTGGATACATACAGTAGTTATAGTTGGCAGCATCCTGTTTTACTTTGTCTTCGCACTGGCTTTTGGGGCAACCTGCAAAACCCACAACCCACCGTCAAATCCTTACTGGATCATGGAAAAGCACATGACAGATCCGGTATTTTATTTAGTTTGCCTCCTGACTACTTGTGTTGCTCTGCTACCCAGGTGCGTTTCTGTTTTACAGTTGCAGACTGTTGTTATTTAGTTTTCTTTGGGTCGGTGATGCTGTAAATCTCTCTGGCTAGAGGTCTTCTTTCCCCCGCCGTCACCAGTGTTAGGAAAATTTCATAACTTTACCAGACCAAGGGATGTGAGGACAGCTCTTTAGTGACATGTTCTCAAAGTAAATTTCAGTAAATGAAAAATTCCTTTTGTGATTTGTATTATATTAAATGATTTATATTATGTTAAATATTGTCCTTGGAGGGAAAAAACAGTAATCTCTGTAACCACAGAGTTTATACACAAATCATTTAAATTAGTGATCAAAGCTGACCGTGTGCTATACACAGAAGTACTGTGCTTAGTCTGTGTTTATTTGTGAAAGCAATTTCTGCTTGAAATTGATGTCATGAATATATATAAGAATATTTACAATGAAGACTGCATGTACAGGCTTCTTTGTGGAGTGGAAACACGCTGACTAGATTCACAAGGGCTCCTGGTTTGTGTTTTTGCCATGCCTAATGTTCAAGTGTTTTGCCTCACTGAAGAAGTCGTAGCTCCAAGTTCGATAACTCATTCACCCTGAAAGGGCAGGAGCGTTGGGTGGAGGTCCCAGACACCAGCACGCTGACAGGGAGACACCTGAGCGAGCCGACAGAGGAAAACAAGTTGTGTGAAAGAGAGTTCATCAAACTCTTGGTCTAGCTCTGTTGTGTAGCCACAGCCATCTTCCTTTCACTGCCTGAACACAAACTCCACTCTGCAGACTATTAGCGAAGTGCCTCCAGTGCTAATTTATTTATTCTTCTGTGTTAGGTCTCTTTCTTTCTTCCTCATATAATTTCAGAAGGAGTGGGACTTGAAACTGAATTGCACTGAGAGAAGTCTTGGGGAGAGTAACTGCTGTTTTCTCCTCACCTGACATTGTTTTATATCGTTAGGCGCAGTCTGAGCACACTTTCTGGGCCAAGTGCTGCAGTCCAGGCCATGTGAGTTGTCAGTGCCACCAGCAGAGCTCTGGCTGTAGGTGCCTTCAATGGCCACCAAGTGTTTGAGTCCCCTTTGAACATGTTCCGATCTGTGTCTTAAGCACGGCAGCCGGGGTTTTGCTGCACTCACTGGAGATTGTGACTCGTAGCTTTGGTTCACACTTCAGTTTAGCAGAAGCACAAACTGTGAGGTGCAAGAAACGTGTGTGCTCTTCCCTCCCCGTCCCTGCTCCCAGCTCGGCTTTGGTTGGTGACGGCAGAGCCTTTTCTTTCACACGCAGTGAATCTCCCTCACACGACAATTCAATAGATAAATGCTGTCCTAGGACCTTTTGGTAGGGCTGTAGAGAGCCTCGGTCGGAGAGAGCTTTCAGCTTGGTGACTGCTTCCCATGTACAGGTGTTCAGTTTTGAAGAAGACAGTGTTTTTCACGGTGAATTAAATGCAAAGTATTTAGACTTCCCAGTGAAACTCTTTGAGTCATTTGCCCTCTCCCTGTGCCAATACTTCAGAAGATTTGTAGCTGTTGTGGCTAATTCAGGCTTTTCTACTTCAGTGATTTGAAGCAGAAGTTCCTATTATGGAACCATGGCTGTCACACGTAGGGTTTTTTCCTTGCTTATTTCGGAGGTAATCCTTTGTAAGGTGCTGAAAAGCCACCCCTCGGCGGGGACTGTGAAGCTAAAGGGTGCTCTACACTTTCTAGCCCTTGGGAGTGAGGCTGGGGAGTTCACTGAAGTTTTTAAGGAGGGGATGTGCCCCCTACGGAGGGACAGATGTTGGATGCCCTGTTGTCTGAAAATGCACTGCAAAAATCTGTGATTAAAACCTTTGCCCAACCTAAGTTGCCCATTAGTTCTAATATGAATTATTCCTAGAATATCATTCTGGAACATCACTTGTACTCCATATTCCTCTTCCTGCATGTGATGCTTTGTTTCTTTGGCCTTTTATTTCATGTTCATTCTTGTTTCTGGTGAATTCTCTGGCTCCTGCAAAAGTTTTAAGAATTTTGGAACGATGCTCGGCCTACTCTTCCCAGCTTTCCAGGGCTGTATTAGTGCTGTATTGTCAGTGCAAAACAGCAGTGATAAACAGCTTCTCTGTTGGAAGCATGAATTTTTCTAGGCCTGATTTTTTCCACAGTAGCTCTTAACTCCTTATATCTGCACTGAAGTGCCAGGGAAGCACTAAACTGCGCGCTGATTTTGATGCCTCTGTTGTGGGGCCTGACACTGCGTAGAAAGCTCCCCTTTCAGTGCCGGTGGGACCCCAGCCCTTCACTGGAGTTGTGAGTGCACTTTGCCGCAGTAACTAGCTGTAGGAGAACCGTGTCCAGGAGAGAAAAATGGAAGCACCTGAGATCAGTATCTGTCTTTGAAAATGCCAGTTTAAAACATCTCGTGATGCGGTTGCTGGCCTTACGGTTTATGTTCACAAAACGGCACCTGCAAAAACTGTTCCAGGGGCTGCTGCAGCCTCAGGGTTACTTGAATGGTGTTTGGTTTCCTTTAGTGTGGCTGGAAACAGTTTCGATTCTGCTTCTAAACAGCTTATTTGAAACTGTGTTTATTTGCAGATACTTGCTGAGAGTTCTCCAAGGAACATTGTTTCCGTCTCCGGTGTTGAGAGCCAAGCACCTTGACAGACTGACCCCCGAGAAGCAGAGGGAAGCCATTAAGAGATGGAAAGATGACAGCACTGTAAACTGTAGAGTGGAGTTCCAGGCTGCTTCTGGGTCTCCCAGCTCGGCCACAGGTGCTGTACCGGAGGAAGAAAGCGATGCCAGTGTTGTGCCAACATCGAAAACACCTTTTCAGGCCTGTTCGGGAGGTGGGTTAGTAGAGGACACCGCCTTCTTACCGGACACTCAGGATGAGCCTGGGAATACAAATGGCTTGAACTCTGAAAAGACCGTGTTTCTGAACTCGTCAAAGGAAACTAATTCAGATGCATTTGGCGGAAAGAACTCATGTGCCACAGTCTCCGTGTGTGCTTCTGAAGAGGGCAGCAGTGCTGCTTCTCCAGCACACAAAGCAGGTTTGAGTTCTGTTTTGCGTGAAGAAGATGCTTTAATGTATTTTACAAAGCTGGAATGCTAACTGTTTAAAACCCAAGAGTAATAACTGCTGATTTATGCTCTGAGGTGGTTTTGTTTTCCTCAGCTTTTCTTAAAAGCTTTTTTGTTTATAAAGCTTTTCAATAATTTATTAAGATGTTCAAGATCTAAATGGCTGGGTTGGTTTTTTTATATTTTTTTCACACAGTAGACTTTGCATACTGCTTATTTCTTGTACGCAACACTGCATAATACCTCCTGGTGTTATGGACAGGACATTCCCTGAACACGGATTTGCAGGATGCAGTTCAGGTAAGCCAACCTGCTCCATTGCACTGCTACCCTAAAATCCCAGCATTTCCTGGGCTTCCCCACTTGTGGAAGTATGGAGTAAGCAGAAGAGCTGGGATGTAGCGTTGTCACCGGGTGGCTTGGTGCAAGACTCCTCCAGTATGTGTGTACAGTAATTGTTTTAACCGTTGCGGTCCAGTTTGCTCACCGGGCTCATGCGTGGGCCATCTCAGTGCTGGCCAAACGCAATTCTAGCCACCAGAAGAGCAGCCCAGATGAGACATGTGTCATGTGTCTCCCTCGTCTTCCACAAAAAGAGCGAATCCTGGTGCAGCCTATTGTTCTCCATGATACTTCATCCTCCTGCTACATCCCTCTTTTTTGTGTCCATGTCCTGTTTCATGTCACTCCCCAGAGTGGACTACTCCTCCTCCTCACCCAACTCGGATGTTGGCTGCCTGACTTTAAACTCTACCTCATGCCTGCACTGCAGAGTTGTCTGCGGGTGGCCGTGGGTAGCTCCAGCCTGTCCTCAGGTCTTCCCTCACAAATAGCAGCGTCTAGCTGACGACATGACTCTTCTTCACTCTCCAGTGTTTTTACATTCCTCCAGACTTTTATAATAAACAGCTTAAGTATCTCTAAAGGCTGCTCAAAAGAAGGTGTAGCCCGTTGCGTGTCCCACGTTTGAGCTCTCTTGCTCCTCTGGCTTGGAGATGTGCCACCTCTGCCGGTTTCCCACTGCTCTGCACTGCACAAATGCTGGCTGAGGGGCATGTGGCTACTTCTGGATTCCAGACTCTCTAAAATACTGCCTCCTTTTTACTCCCCTCCCCAAAAAGTTACATGGCCGATTTACGGAGGAACTTAAGAAATTGTTTGTATCCACTAGCACCTGTTCAAATAAACAGTTTCCTCAAACTGTAGCTGCTAATGAATTATTAGTATTGAGCCCATTTTTTGGTTCTGTTTCTTTCTAAATCTTGCTGCTTTCAGATTGCCAAGATCTGCGTGTTTATTTTTAGGCACCGTGTTTGGGGCAAGGGCTCCGCTTTTTAATTGAACCATGAGCTTTCCATGTCAGTGATCAACATTACATATTCCACATCTTTTGAGATCTCTGAAAGAATTTAAACAAACGCTGTGAGGTCTGAGGCAGCTGCTGCTACGCAGGGCAGATACGGAGGGCATGCTAAGTTCATTCAAATGCAGGTCACCACGTGTTACCGAAATAACAACGGTTCTGTTTTTGAAAGGTAGAATGTAATGAGGGCTGACTCCATCCCCAGTGTTAGTGAGGAGAAAAAGATCCTTTTTGTTTAGCCTGGAGAAGAAAAACAGTGGAAGGAGCCAGTGATGACAGCCATTTCTGCAAATATTTTTTTTTAATTTGGTTCAACTTATGACAAAATATTTTGGGTAGGTTCTAACATAATGTTAGTGGGGACCTTTGAAGTGATGGCAGACAGTCAAATTCGAAGAGAGCGTGTTGGTTTGCAGTTTGCTTTTCAGATGTTTGTCTGTAGCATCCTTCTTGCTTCAGGGGGCACCTTGCCGGGAGTGGGCTTCAGGTGTCCTTGGGTGAAACACCTTGGCTTTCTCTATGAGCCACAGGAACCGCGAGGTGTCCAGGGAGAAGATGCAAAATGGAGATGAGCTGGTACAAGGGCAGGATCGTAGAGGAACAGACTTGCTGGGACTCAGTGAAGTCCTCTGCTCTGCTCCACAGTCCCAGGGCAGGCTGGGCTCTACCCCGATCATTCCTAGCAGACGTTCTCCTGGTGTAAAGAGCTCCAGGGGAGGAGGCCAGGATAGTGCTCTTCTGCCTTTAAAGTCAAATACTGGTTTTGTGTCTGTTTTCTCACCTAAATATTTCTGCACCTTAAATCTATGGCCTCTTCACTAGTGGCCACAGAGAGCAGCTCTGTGGTTCTAGAGGTCTGTGACTCTACGGCTGAGGTACGTTGAGGTCTCACGGCAGAGCTCTGGGGCCTGAGGGAGCGCAGGGCTCGGCGCTCTCCCCTTCCTGTCACCGTAAAATGGAGTTTGGGGACAGCACTGGCCTGGGACCTGCCCTCTTGTTGCCTCTGCTGCAGGAGCAGACCCTACCAGGGGATTTGGCAGATCATCTATTCGCAGGAGTTTGCACATGTATTGTACAAAAACTGTGAGCATTCAAACCCCTCTGGGACTGTAAGCCGTGGCGTCAAAATAACTAGAGGAAGGAGTGGCGGTCACCTGTTAGACCCAGGGCCAGCTGGACCACACCTCTGGGACACCGAAATTGCTATTGTGTGGCTTTTTACGAGCCTGGTCACCCCACTACTCGGTGAGGCTTTCAGTTCTTAAATTGGATGACGGATGATTTCATCTGGGTCTCAGAAGTGCCAGGCCCTGTGGGTTGCCTTCAAACTTTAGGCCCTTGTAAAAGTGCCTCTGCGCTGAGATTGTAAGTACTTTTGTAGCACTTGAAGTGGTAAAAAAATAAAACGCACATTTTATTTTTTTTTTTGGGGCGTTGTTGCACTGATGGTGCGTGTTGCTTGAAGTTGTCCGTTACAGGTTGCGTTCGTCTAGAGGACTTTGACAAGCAGTCTAAGTGATAAAATTAGCCGTTGTGTAAAACCCGATCTTTTTTTCCTTTTTGGGGACAAACATCAGAAATATCTAAGGGCTGCCTGCTGTCATCACTTGCTGTTTTTTGCCTGGAGGGGAGATGAGGGTAGCAAGTCTTTAGTAAAAGCTTCAAAATGTTAATCAGCTGTTTCTAAAGTGGCACCAAATGAAGGGTGCGAGCGAATCGCTCTCCCTTTGCTTTGCAACCGTTGAATGTTTCTTTTCTTTTATTTTTTTTTTAGCACTGGTGACGTCAGGATCCCCTGCTTGCTTCTGCACTCCTGCACTTAGGCACAGCATGACCTGACTTTTCCATTGTGAAAACGAGCTTTTTACTATCAGCTTTACCATCATCAAGGTGCCTTCCAGATGTCCCAAAAAAAGCACAGCATTTGCACTTTTGATCGTCAGGTTAAAACAAATCAAAACAACTACCTTCAACTACCCCAAACTTTGTAGCTCCACCTAGAGCAGCTTTAACTCACTTTTTGATGTGCGAGATTTTATTTACCCCGAAAAAAATTGCTTTTTTTTAAAAAAAAAAAAAAAAATTTTTTTTCACAGCAGCCACACCTGTGCTAACCATTTGCAGGTGGCAGCCAGCCACAGCCTTTACTGAGCACGGGGAGCTTTGGTGTGTCCCTGGGGCAGGGTTTGAGCCGAAGGTGTGACCCAGGCGGTGGTTGTGTCCCCAGCCCCGGGGCCGCAGCAGGGGCTGAGGAGCAGCTCAGGCAGAGCACACACCGCTCCCACCAGCCCGGCCCTGGCTCTCTGCGGGGGCCAGTGGGCAAGTTCTGACGGTGACTGTGCTAAGAACCTTCTCAGAGCTGAATTTCAGTCTGGTTTTTCTAGTATTTGTTCCTGTTTTATTCTGGGTGTGTCACTCTTGCCCTCATGGTCCTGGATACCTCACTGTTGACTGCAGCGAAAAGGCAAATTTTACCTATTTGAAATTTCAGCATGTGTAAGGTTGTTGAAAAGCTGCGTACCAGTTAAAAGGAGATGGTTGTTCCAAACTAATTGTATTCCTGAGGAAAGCCATACAACAAAATGTGCCCAGAGGAATTTGATTGTAGCTTTAGTTTTTCAGATTTTCAGTCCAGAGTAGCTGTTGGCAGCAGTGTTCTTGGTAATATTCCGTATTGGAAGCATACATGCAGAAGGAACTAGAAGTTGTACAGTGGTGGTAGTGCCAGAACCTCTGGAAGTGGTGTAGTGCTAACAGGGCTGGCAGGGCCGCTTGAAAAAGCTAGATAAGGCCATGCAAATACCTTTTTAAGGCTATTTTTAGGTATTAGTGCTAACATTATAATTTCACACCTCCATATTGCCGTTGAGTGTCTCTCTCTAAAGATTAAAACACATTTTCAACAGAGAAGTTACTTGGAAAATGACTGTAAATTTTTATTAATACAGTTAGAAAGAAAGACATCTGCTTGACTGTGTGACTTTGCTTCCATTCGGAGCTACAGCCGTGGTAGAAGTAAAACCAACAATGGTTACCTTACGGTGAGGCCACACTTGTCAGAGAAACAGCGTAACTGGGATCAAAGGCATTGTGTCAGCACAAGGGAAAGGCTTGATACAGCGGGAGGAGGCGTATGTTTGTCTATTTATTTCATGTGCACACATAAAAAAAGCAGTATAAAAATACATTTATAAAATTACAAATTTCCTCTTTACATGGAATGTTGTGTCAGACACAGTTGTGGGGAAGGAAAAGACTCAACTGCTCCCTCCTACAGCAATTTGGGATGGGGCTCAGCCTGTGACTTCTTGAGCCCAGTCCCATACCGGAGGGGGCTGGACCATACGTTTAAGCAGGACTCTCCCTCACTTCCTGGGAGGGACTGCGTGGAAACTGGTGGCAGGCTAAACCCAGTTAATTACAATGTTTAATTTCATATTATCATGGGGTAGTACTAATACCTACATGAAATGATTATATGTTCTCCAGTGCTTTACAAAATTCAGAGCTGCTAACCGCTTCACTGGGCGGAGAGGCGTCAGCCGGGGCTGTTCCTTGCATGGCAGCACCTCTTTGGTTTTACCTCTGGAAAAGAGACCTCGCGGGAGCCCTGCCTGTCACTAGCCACGTGGAGGGGCAGCAGGATGGGCTGTTTCCGACAGCGCCTGGGCCACCTGCTCCGTAACTCTTGGTAACCGGCTCTGGGATGTTGGACAGTGCTGCCCTACAGCTGCAGAGATCCTGGCCCCACAGAAAAGCTAGAGACCTCCAGCTTCCATATCCTTGAGGCAAGGGCATCAATAACCTGCTTCATCTGTAACCTACTCGCGCTGGAAAAATTAGGCCACAGCGGCTTTCTCTCTTTTATAGCTGGGGGAAGAAAAGCATTTATATGTTATAGTGAAAACAAACCCAAACTTAGCAAAGCCTTGAAGGGTTTCCTTTCTGAGCATGAAACAGTGATACAATAGTCACTTAAATAGTTTCAAAATCTATAACATAAATATTGAATGTTTCTTACTAATGCTGCCTAGAGCGCTGTCTAGTATGTATAATGTTAAGCGTGTTAAAGGAGACGATACAGAAATAGGAGGTAAACCTTCACTAAAGCAATAGTCAGATCTATGTAGATTAGTTGTAACATGATTAATAGTACCTGAAATGTCCATTAGTTAGCTCTTTCAATGCATGTTTCCACATACGGCAGTCACGGTATTGACAAGGCCCTGCCATGCTGTCATGGGGGCGTGCCAGAGGTAGCAGAGAGGCTCGTTATATGACTTAGGCTGGAGTCACAGGGGACCAGGCACAGCACTGAAAACACGCAAATTTTAAATGCACTGCTCCCTGGTGAAACTCATCCTGTAATCCTCAGGTTCCCGACTCCTCCTACTCTGGCTTCCCAAAAGCTGTGAGCTGCGCGGGACGTTCCCTACAGCAGTGGATGAGACGCGCCTCCCCTTTAGCACCGTAATGAGGTGCCAGGAGCCATTTTCATGTTTTTGAGCCAGACTCTTGGAGTGAAGGCTCAGCCTCTCACCTGCTGCATGGAGCACGCCACCATCTGGCTACCAAGCACTTGAGCAGGGCTCCTCAAGCCTCTGCTGAAGCTGTTCTGTTCTACTTTGCTTAGCGTATTTCTAAATATTCACTTCAACAGAAGCTAGGATCCAACTCTTCTATCATTCAGATTTCTTTCTCCCAGTTGTTCAGTCTTGCTAGGCAAAACGAAACCTTATGTGCAAGATACTAGAAAAGACCTATCCAAAAATACCCAGTTTCCCAGTATCTGGACTGATCACACTGCATCGTTTGCACCTTAAATCTGCATTTTCCATCTCTCACCCGATGTTCAAAGCAGCTGACTCAAGGGGGGGAACCATTGCAGTGGCAGTGCCCAGGCTCTTACATTTTTAGAGGACTGGAGATGTTCAATGCAGGCTTTATAGGCTGAAGACACTATAAAAAACAGTGAGAAAAGCCACCAGGGCATAGGTTTGATAAATGTGCTAATCGGTGTAGTGCTGTCAAGACATGGGTTGTTCCTGGGCACATTAAAACATTGGAAGCTTCAGAAAATTAAGTGGTAGAAACTGTCCAAAGAGTCTGAACTACTCAGTTTTGGTCTTGGGTGCCTCAGGTGGTAGTTATGGGCCTATTGGTCCCTCCATCGCCCCGCAGAGGTACCCACACTGGCTCTGGGAACAGAAGCTGTGTAGTCAGGATGGTACGGGGTTCTGCCCGTGCGAGTCGGCCACCCTGAGGGACAGAACACGTTCGCTCTGGCTCATCACCAGCACATGGACAGACAAGCTCAATGCTCTCTCCCACACCCTCCAGCCTGTGGTCAGTCCCACCAGTGCCATCTGAATGCACGGAGTTCATTCCTCATGACAACAAGGGAGTGAAAATGCATGTGCTACTAATGGGATAGTATTAAAATAGGTTATCTAAAAAGGTTTTTCTAGTCTGTGCTACTGCTTAGTTTGAATAGCTGAAAGGCAGAAAGTGGCTGATTCTTTTCTTTTAAGCCTTTTGCTGTGTTTGGAATAGCACCACAACACAGTTAAAAGAAAAGTCAAAAAGATTATTAATTGTACCCCAAAGTATATTCACCAGCAGAGGGTTTACCGTTAACATACACTGCATATTCCATAGCTCCACAACAAGAATAGATGGAGCTTGAAACTCCTTTTCCTAGAGTTTCTGGACTGCAAAATCTTCAGTGCTGAAGTGCTGATTCCTTTTTTCTTTTGTCTGTCAGCACAATTCTTACCATCTGGAGTTAGTTTAGCAGAAAGGTGTGGATGTATATTTGTCTTTCAATCCACTCAATAAAATGTGACACATTACTGTAAACTCCAGGTCCCAAAACCTTGGAAAAGCAGACAGAGCCCCAAGATGTTAAACCAAACAAAGTCCAGCGCCCCGCAGGTTGCTCACACACAAGCGGGCCTCCGCTGTCACCCTGCAACATGAAAGAAAAAAACAGTCTATAGGGGCTCCACGTGGACAGCAGTCATTTGGTTAAAGCTACGTCTCGGTTCCTACGGTGATTTGCCTTTAATAAGTAACTCAGCTGTAAAAACTGGCTGCTCTGCTGAACTATGTAGCAGCACACAGTGTTACCAGTATTTATTGCCTCTTCTATTTGTATCTGCAAAAAGCTTATACAAATATATATATATACTGGTGCTTATACTAAGCACCAGGTTGGGGTGGACCTGCTGGAAAGCAGTTCTGAGAATAAGGATCTGGGGGTCCTAGTAGACAGTAAATTATCCATGAGCAAGCAATGTGCCCTTGTGGCCAAGAAGGCCAACGGAATCCTGGGCTGCATAGGGAAGAGTGTGGCCAGTAGGTTGAAGGAGGTCATTCTCCCCCTCTACTCGGCACTGGTGAGGCCACAACTGGAATACTGTGTCCAGTTCTGGGCTCCCCAGTTCAGGAGAGACAGGGACCTGCTGGAGAGAGTCCAGCGTAGGGCAACAAAGATGACGGAGGGATTGGAGCGTCTCCCTTATGAGGAAAGGCTGAGAGAGCTGGGACTCTTTAGCCTGGAGAAGAGAAGGCTGAGGGGAGACCTCATTAATGTTTACAAGTATCTAAAGGGTGGGTTTAAGGAGGATGGAGCCAGGCTCTTTTCAATGGTTCCCAGTGACAGGACGAGGGGGGATGGGCACAAGTTAGAACACAGGATGTTCCGATCAAATATGAGGAAAAACTTCTTTACAGTGAGGGTGACAGAGCACTGGAAGCAGGGGAGTTGGACTAGATGATCTCTAGAGGGCCCTTACAACTCTGAAGATTCTGTGATTCCGTAAATTAAAAAAAATCAATGTAATAGTTAACTAATACAGATAAACCTTAGAGTCTTCAAGGAGCATTTCACTGTCATGAACTGAAGTTGACTACATCAATAATAATAATAAAAGTTGGGTTAAAAGAAGTAAATAACTGTTGTTGTTCCTACAGTAGATGAAGTATGCTACACCTAATAAACATGATAGTACTTTGATTTCTAAAAGCAAGTCTGGCTTGAGTTTCTCCTTAGAGAGAGACCTACCATGCAAGAGTCCACGGTGCCAGACTCGTAGCCAGCACACAGCATCCTGCTGGTGATGGTTTTCATGTCAAAGTATGACTGGCATTGTTCCAACGAAATGATGCGAACCTCTCCCTCTTGAAGCTTGAAAGGCACTGAAAAACAGAATTAGGCATTAAACTATACACACATGAACACACAAATACTAAGCTATGATGTTCTTTGAAATAGATAAATATTTCCATTAAGATAGATTATAAATATTACTTCATACAGATATATATTAAATCTAAGAAGAACCCCCCTTTTTTGCACAAAGGGAAGGTGAAAGCGGGTGGGGTTTTGCACTGCTGCATTGCAGGATTCGTGACAGTCATGCTCCTGAGCCAGGAGTGTAAGTGTGGCATTCTGGAGAAGGACCAAGCGCATGGGGACTGGTGTGACACTTGCCATTTCTCCTGCATTCGCAGGGACAGACTGAGGAGAGAGAGCACCTTTACCTGGGATGGGATGGGACTTTTAAGATGGGGCAGTATTGGCTGGAAACCAGTACCAGGAGGGAGGTGGAAGAGAGGTTTCACTCAGTGTTCCGTGGCAGGATCTTCCTGTTTTTTGGTGTCTCTCATGGTAAAGCTTGGTATAATCACAGCTATTTTGAGTTACGTTTGGGTAAATTTGACTTAGTGTATCATGAAATCAGAATCCACAGGTTATTGAAATCATTTTAGCACATTCAGGAGACAGTAAAGGACTTCTTCCTAGTCTAAATAGTTGACCGAGCTCAAATTCTAAGGAAAGTTGTTCAACCTAGGGCATGAAGTACTAAATGCTGTGCAGCCATGATGGTTTTTGATGCTTCATAACACTAAACTTTTAAAAGCAATGCTTAAGCCACATTAGTGAAAAGAGAACCTTTTTCTACTTACCAGTAATGCAAAAGCATTCTGTGGGGTTTTTTTCTGCCATTACATAAAAGATATTTTTAGATGGGTAGAGCTGCTGGTAAACAGCCTGTCCCTCACATGTGCTATTTAATTTTTGCCACGTGTCTGACCTGGCCACCAGAGGCGCAGTCCCACCTGAAGCAATGCTGAAAGGCCAGTTTCCCTCTCCAGTGTACGGAACAACAGCCTTCCCTAGTAATTACTATCATAGCGAAGGGAGAAACACAATGGCTAGTGCATTAACAGGGTTGGGGCCAAGATAATTTGCATATGATGCATGCAGAATCATTTTGTCTAAGCAAAGATTTACATAACACAACTGTTCTTGTCATGGGACACAAGGATTGCTGCGGCCACAGAACAAGAAAACACACTAACATTCTGTTCAGGGAGACAAAAACAACACTCGTGATTATGGCTGGATGGAATAAATCGTGTCACAAGTCTGAAGTGTGACACAAAGTGTTGTGTCACGTTGATTCACGAAAATGTTAATTCCGCCTGTATGCCAAGGCTTTCAGTGCCTTCCGCTTTCACTGCACTAAGAATGTTGCCCCCCCCCGGCGATGATCTGGTACTGTCTCAGTACAGTTCTGAATACAACCTAAACCAGTAAAATGATAACCAGTCAGGTGACTTTCTTGATAGGAGTTTCTCAATCCTAAGCATTTTTGAAAATCAAGCCACTTGCCTAAGTAAGGATTAAGGAGCATAAATTCAGGCAGCTGATTTGAAAAAGCAAGGCTCTAGTCACAGCCAGATCCCTTCATGGGTAGTTACATGGGTAGTCCTAGTATTTAATAAGGTCCAGTAACAGTATAAATGGATAAAGCTTTGTAATGGGATTGCTTATTTGATTAACTCAGTAGAAGGTTAACATGTTTTTCCAAGAATCCCAGAAATACCCATCTTACTTTTGTTGCCCATGTGTCCCCAGCCTGTGATGTAGCAGTAGGTATCCGGCCGAACCAACTGGTCCTTGCTGGGCAAACAGACGGGTCTTACGTAGCTTGTCTCGTTGATGTCCTCGTCCAGTTCCACAATGCTGATATCATAGTCCACCACTGCCCTGTTGTAGCGCGGGTGGAGAATAATGGTCTTCACTAGTCGGGTCTGCATGAAGCCTGATGGATGATCAAGATTGCTAATCCCAAACACTACTTTCCAAACAGCTGCATTTTCTCTCCTTTGTAAAAAAGAAAAAAAGGGAAACTTCAATCAAGAGCGTTCTTTTATGCTAAAATACACAAGAATTTTTTCTCCCTGATTTTTTGCACATTGCACTTTGCAAAGCGTTCCACATACAAATGCTACAAGAAAAAACACTTACAAATTACTTACAGCTAAGATCTGAGCCACAAAAGACCATGCTTTCCATTTCCTTCCTGCCTGTCACCAAACAAATTAAAGCTCACACCTTCAGAAGATACGTAACCACCTCTCAGTTGCTGTATTAAACGCCAAAAGCTCTCAAAATCATCTTCATTCAGTTTTCATCAGTAGAGACGCCAGCAATGAATAATAAAAACCTAAGATGGTGCTGGTTTTATACCATTTTAGTCTCTTAAAACCAGGCCTCTGTCATCTGCCATTCTGCAAAGGTCATTGCCTACCCCCAGCGTGTTTGGTAGAGGAGGGAGGACTTGGCAACTCATACGTGCAAGTTCATATGAACAGTAAAACTGTCTGAGCCCTCTCACCCTTCAAAGCAGTGTGCTACCGTCAAGACCCATCTCTTTGCAATCAAAACACAGCCACATATGTGTCCACTTGGCTCACTCTGCAGGGAGCACTGCCACGGCCACCGGCCAGGGCGACTGGTCCTACCCCCGAGGATCCTCTTATTCATGCGGGCAGCTGGGCGACGGCCACAGTCTAGTGAGGAACAGATGGAGAAGGCAGTTAATCGTTACCACAAAGGCAGTGCATACAAGACCTTCTGCAAGAAAACTGGGCACAGAATGGTATTACGAGAGTCATGCAATGACACTGAACAATACAGTAAATGAAGTCATCAACAACCACACAATAATATCAAACACATTCAGCCATTTTCATCCTTCCTTTATATCAAAGGATTTGCTCTCCCGATACTAATTTTGACTGGCTCAGCCTATAATATTAACCAAGCTAAGCTTGGGATCCTGACTCGCTTCCTCTCGGGAGTTACCGGCTGCCCTTGGGAAGGTTTCCTGGGTTTATGTCCTTGTCTTTCTCAGCTAGCAACATGTTTGGGCTACTTTGTACAAGCCATAAGAACTGCTTCCGGAAAATCTGCTCAGCAGTAATAAGGCTTTTCTTAAGCCACGTGTGAGGTGAATGTCACACTGTTTATTCAGCTACACGGCACCAAGCTGGCTTTGCCTGGGGAAATCACTAAGGGAGAATATTTGAAGATTTGAAGACATTCGGTACTCTGTCCATTCTACTTTATAAGCCACTTCCACTGGAAATTATACCAGATTCCCATCTGCCAGACGGTTACTTTCCTGAAATAGTTAGCCCTTCGCTTTTGTTTCACTTTATATTCTGGATTTGTAAGATGGCAGACTTGTTATCTATCCTGTTTATACTCCGTCTGATTTAGAGGACAAAAGACCACCACCAGTTTCTGCAATCAGCCTCCCAAGGGAGGAGATGCTGCCATTGCATAGATCTGTGGGAATTTAGTGGTGACGAAATAAACTGGAGCAATGGTTATTTGTAACTTTTAATTCTTACTGTGTTCACTTAACTTCAGAGGCCAAAGGTTTTTAAGTGTACTTAAAGCAGCATATGTCAGAAGTAAACACCTTTGACAAGCTCTTACGAGTTGTTTTTTTTTTTTCCTGATAAGAGTAGTAAATGTTTTGATTAGTTTCTCAAATGTAGGTCACTTTTTGTGATTAATTTTCCCTGTATCGAGCTAATTCATAATTCAAGTGTTCTTCAGCAAAGCTCGTCTTGTCTGTGGAACATGGTTTCATTGAAGATGAAGAATTTCTGCACTTTCAGACCACTTGAACTCGCACAATCGGCAGTGCCTACAGACTTGCTCTGTAGCTTTCTACTTCAGGTTCTTCTGTCCCCTTGAGCATCACAACTAGACAGACGACAGCTTCAACTCCCAGGCAGATAGCCTACAACCACGGTGATGGTAAAAGATATTTTCAGCAAGAAGTTTTATCAAATTAATTTTTTGGAACCCGACTGCTGACAAAATTTATTTTGTGGGAGCAGGACTGGGGTACTGCAATACACAGCCTTGTAGTCAAAAAATAAGAAAAGCTGATGAAAGCTAATAGAGTAGGGAAAAGAAAAAACAACAATCCAAAACTGGATGTTGCAGAAGTCCAGTCAAATTTCAGAATGAATCCGCACTAAACATCTGCATTTGTTAAAGTGATTTAACACATCTTGAAAAACATCTTTGTTTTAGATGCACTTCTCTCTTACCTTCTTTAGTGCAAAAGAGAGCCACTTTGCTTCTGCTTCGACACATCTGTCTAAATATTGAAACAAGAACATGGTAGAAATCTTAATTAATTGATGTAATTTTTGGTAAGTTGCAAATCAGCACAGGTATTGTACTCATTGTTCTGAACCAGCTGATGTAAATTCCCCCAAACTGCAAAAAGAAACACAAGGAGCTTCTTATGCCAGATCATCCATGGTTTCCAGCGTCTTCCTGGAGATAATTCAAAATATTAGTTCAGCTTTACAATACATTTCATGAGTGGGTGCTACATATTTTGCAGACTACCTCGCTCTCCGGGCACCGCTCCAGCTCCGAGGTCAGCTGGGATGTACAGTCTGTCAAGTCTTAATTTATGGCACCTGAAAGCACAGAGATCGCCTTTCTCCTCTTCCTTACAGCTGAAGCATAGAATTTTCTTTGAAGTACCTTTGATAACAGATGATCTTTCATGCCCTAAAAGTTTGGGCCTTTTGAAAAAAAGCCAGGAAGTTTGCAAAAGTAAGTATTAAAACAACAAAAATTATCATTTCTGCTGAAAATTTTGAGAGGAAAGAAGAGATTCTTTGTCAAAGGAAGGGAGATCCTTGTTAAAACAGAGAGCATTGTTGCTCCGCCAGCTGACTGCCTTTTTATTTCCACCACTTTTTCATTCCTACCGTATATGTGCTTTTCTGAGGAAGGTGCATTTGAAAGAGAACAGGGAAACAACGAATCTGCTTTTTGAAGAATGCAGTTGCAGACGGGGATTAGGTGGCTCTCCCAGTTTCGTCCTGGATGTTTAAATTCATTGGCTCTTCAGCCTCAAAGTCGCTCTTTGAATGTCTCAGTGATGAGATCCTGGCTTCTCATTACCAACTACCTGTTTAGTTGAGTTAATTAAAAGGAATATACCACCATCTGAAGCCAGAGGAGCTGCTAAGGAAACTTACTGTAAGTGGATAAAGCTTCTGCTGAAGAAGCTGTTGTTGCTCCAAAGGTATGATGCCAAACTACATGGGCTGCAGAGGATGGTAAGATGTTGCTGCAGGTTTGCTATACATTTCCTACTGGACCTTCTTGGTCAGCAGGGATTTAATGAAGCTGGCTGGAGAGGTGCTTCAAGGGCATCACCTCTATGTCACTCAAATGCTGCTAGTCTAGTAGAATGGGCCCCTGAGGATTCACAAGGTAGACTCAAAAGAGACTAGTTGTAGACACTAAAATCATTGTAGACTGTATCTTAATAACTCATATGAGTATGTGCTGGGATTTATGCACAGATATCTGATAAAAAAAGAGCTTACCAAAGAGAGATTGTCATCCTCCATTGATAAGTGACTACCCACAGCAGTGAAATAAATGTCATTTACCTGTTACTTACCCATTCACTAGAAGTGCGTGTAAAGTGGATGCGTTTTTATTCTTCCAGTCTGAGTGCAGATTCAGCCATTTTTGATGCTGCATTTCCTCATTCTCTATTACAATTTCTGTTTTGGATGGGCCTCTGGAACAAACGAAAGACATTCATAGACCTTCCAGTAGGTTTCCATGTTACAATTCTGAAGGTGAAGAGGCCCTAATGCCTCCTGTTTATTCCAGAGATATGCACCTGAACATTACATCACAGACACGTGCGGCAGAATCATAGTTAGGGGAATGAAATCCCCCCCAAGAAGCCTGGCCAGCAAACAGATTACTGTCACTCCTGTTGCGTTTTCTGACAAGAACCAGAATTGGAATTGGGAACAGCGAGAGCCTTCTGGTGGCATTTACTGTACCGCATACCTTGACATACTGTTTCTAGAGTTTCTTGCCTTCAAAAATACAAAAAAAACAGATCTTCATGTGTAGAAGAGGTAAAAGAAAAAATATTTTCTTACATTCCTATCTTTGAAAATCATAGAACCATTGAATCATAGAATCATAGGGTTGGAAGGGACCTCGGGAGATCATCTAGTCCAACCCCCTGCCAGAGCAGGGTCACCTTAGAGCAGGTTGCACAGGAACGTGTCCAGGTGGGTTTTGAATGTCTCCAGAGACGGAGACTCAACCACCTCTCTGGGCAGCCTGTTCCAGTGCTCTGCCACCCTCAAAGTAAAGAAGTTCCTCCTCGTGTTTAGGTGGAACTTCCTACATTCAAGTTTGTGCCCACTACCTCTTGTCCTGTCACTGGGCACCACTGAAAAGAGCCTGGCCCCATCCTCCTGACACCCACCCTTTGAGTATTTGTATACATTAATAAAGTCACCCCTCAGCCGTCTCTTTTCCAGACTAAACAGACCCAATTCCCTCAGCCTTTCCTCATAAGAGAGGTGTTCCAGTCCCCTAATCATCTTGGTAGCCCTATGCTGCACCCTCTCCAGCAGTTCCCTGTCCTTCTTGAGCTGGGGAGCCCAGAACTGGACACAGTACTCCAGGTGTGGCCTCACCAAGGCAGAGTAGAGGGGGAGGATGACCTCCCTCGACCTGCTGGCCACACTCTTCTTGATGCACCCCAGGATACCATTGGCCTTCTTGGCCACAAGGGCACATTGCTGGCTCATGATCATCCTGTTGTCCACCAGGACTCGCAGGTCTCTTTCCACCGAGCTGCTCTCCAGCAGGTCGGCCCCCAGCCTGTCCTGGTGCAGGGGGTTATTCCTCCCCAGGTGCAGCACCCTACACTTGCCCTTATTGAATTTCATAAGGTTTCTCTCCGCCCAACTCTCCAGCCTGTCCAGGTCTCTCTGTATGGTGGCACAGCCTTCCGGTGTGTCAGCCACCCCCCCCAGCTTTGTGTCATCAGCAAACTTGCTGAGGGTGCTCTCTATCCCCTCATCCAAGTCGTTGATGAATATATTGAAGGGGACTGGGCCCAGTACTGACACCTGGGGAACACCACACAAAATACATTAAAATTTAACAGTAAAGAGCAGTCTGGGTCTTGTTAGTAATACTTGACAGTATCTCTAAGTCCAAACTGTCTGCTTTGCAAAACAGAACAAATCATGGGTGACGATGTCAAACCTGTTCTTCTGGCACAAATTAACTGGAATATGAAAATAAGTTAGAATGGTCCACCAGGAGATATTTCATATATCCACTTCCTCAGTTTGGTTATTGCCTGGAAGACTCAAGCAACCTAAGAAATTGCCGTTTTAGTAAATCTCAATTGCTAAATGGAAAAAAAGAGTGTATTTTTAAAATGGCTTTACAAGTCATGCAACTTTCCAGCACAGAACCATTCATGAGTAGCCATCAATCCCTGTCAATGAGGGACTTTCAAGGACTGCTCTCCTGAACGCTGGTCAAAAGCCAAATTGTAAATCCCAGTGCATGGAAAAGAGAATGAGAGAAGTTCAGAAAAAGTGTGATGTGTCCTAAAACTTGCCTCTGAACCCAATCTCTCATGGCAGAACCTAGTAATGCCTGCCAGGTCATTAGTTTGTCTTTAAGTCCGATTTTCAGTATTAATTATATTTCTTTTTAAATATTCACAAAAGTGCAGCATTATATTTCTTTTTAAATATTCACAAAAGTGCAGCATCCTTTACCTACTTGATTACATAAATTAACAAAGGTCAAAGAATTCTGTTTTATGGTAAAGTTGTCAGTGCAACCATATGGAAATGTTTTCAACAGGGCTGGCAGAATTAACCAGGCTCTAAGGTCACGGCCCTGGATGCTGCCTGTTACATGACTTATTTTTCAGAACCTTCTCTGGGCATATTAAACAAATGTCATTCCATGATCTACTACCCAGAACGTGCAGGCAGATATTAACAAGCATTTTTAAAGTCTGTGCTTCTTCCTCATTTAGAGAAAGCTGTTTGCTGCAAAAAGAGGTTTCTTCCTCAGTGCCCACTTACCGCGAACATGTAAAACTCTCTTCATTTCCATCATTTGCTGATTTCCCACCCTTTTTCCCACCAAACATACACAAACTCTTTTTTCTTAAGATGACATTCTGCCTGACGATCTTCTGTGAACAATTATGTGTACGGTGATATTTTATGTAGCTGTAAACAGTGTCTGATTTATAAAGAACCATGCTAAAGCTTCTGAGCTCAAACTGCTCAAATGTAACACTCAATGAATACACTTTAGGGTGCCCGTAGTCTCAGTCTATGGACTTCTCCAAGACCATATCAAAAGTGCCGTAAGTTAATTTACAATAGACTTAGGAGGAATCTTAGGAGGCCATCTGATCCATTCCCCTAATCCAAAATAAGATCAACTATATCTAAATTCTGAGAGATTTTTGTTTGCCCTGTTTGTAAAAATTTCTAATGATGGAGAGGCCTGTGCATTTCTAGGCAATATATTCCAGGATTTACATTTAGGAATTTTTTCCTAATATTTGTTTTAAATCTTCCTACCTGTCATTTAAGCTCATTACCTCTGTCCCATTTCCACTGGAAATGGAGAACAGTTTATTCCTTGCCTCTTTGCAGCAGCCTTTTACGTACCTGAAGGCTCCTATACCTCCCTCCCCCTGACTGACCACCCAGAGTTTTCAACCTTTCTTCACAGACCACGCTTTCTAGGTCTCTGCTCACTCCTGCTGCCCTGTTCTGAAGTCTCCCCATCTAGTCAAAATCTAACACAAGCTGAATACACCAGAGGGATTACACATCAACCCTCCTGGTTAATTCAGGCCATTTCTTCATTTAATTCTAATCCTGTCCTCCAAACTGCTTTCAGATTCGCCCAATTTCATGCTGAATGAGAAATTATTAAGCGTGCTCTCCACTCCATCATCTGAATGACTCATGACAACACTGAATATCACCCCAGACACACAGGGATGAGTCTAGCCCCCCACCAATACATCTTTATGGTTTGATAATGAATCATCAACAATCTCATATAATTTCATCTTTGTCCATATCTCCTTACTTATTTCAAAAGTCATTTCACGTAGTGTGAAAGTTAAAAATATATCACATCTACTGTTTTGTCCCCATCCACAGTGTCTCTGCCTTTTCAAGGAATAAGTTAAGTGAATCTGACATGATTTGTTATTGATAAATATATTCTGTCTGTCATTAAGACCTTATATTTCTGTAATTATTTGTTGACAATTGAAGCTAGGCAATTAGTTTGTAAATCTCTGTATCTTCCTCTTTTTTTCCCTTTTTAATGAAAGATGGCACACCTAACAGTTTTCAGCCTTATGTAGCCATTCTCCACAACTTCTCAAAAACCACTGGCTACCGTCATTGGCAGACACAATGGAGATCTGCCATAGCCATAAATCTTAAGTGCTCCTGGATGAATTTCAGCAAATCTAGCTACTTTGAAGAGCAGTGTATAACCTATTATTTTCTCATTCAAGCCCTAATTCTTAAGTCTTTGCCATCTCAGAAATTTAATATGTTTTGCTGAGGTTTCTTTGTGGTTTTGTTTTGGGTTCTTTGTTCATTTGCTTTGCTTTTTTTGTTTAATATCCCTGGCTTTTCTCATTCTTTCTCCAGATACTTACGCTCCTATTCTATACCAGTTCTTGTAAGTTTGAACTACATCTCTAATCTCTCTAGAATTCCACTTCCAGTTTCAGGTCATTGTACAGGTTGTGCCTCAGCCAAGTTGGTCATCAAAAGGCACATATAATTCTAACATATCTGATTACTTTAATCTAGGAAGTTTCCTTTAATCTAGGCAATTTCAAAAACGTTATTCAATAATTCTACAAAATCAGTCACTCATAAAATCAGAAAGGCGAGATATTTTAATTTGCAGTAGCGCTCATGTCTACCCAAGTGGGAAATTCAAACTTAGATTTTACTAGTTTTTCAAATTTCAATTTAAAAATTAGAATATTCCTTTAACACACCTAATTTCAAGCTACGGATTCCCTTCTGTGTGTTTAAGAGGGATTTTTAGAGTTAAAAAAGAAAAATAAAACCCAGTCGGTCTTCTACATTATAAATGTGCTCTCAATGAGGAAAAGTAATGTTTAGGGTAATTTCATTACATAAGTTATACAATGCAAATATTAAAGAAATCGTTTTCAAAGCATTCTGGCCTGCTACCTGCCGATCACTGTGCACAACGGCCAAAGTTTAGTTTATAGTGAAACACAAGGACCATTACAACTTGCATACTAAATCATAATGACAAAAAACCCAAAACAGAAGACAGGGACTAATTTTAGGTTATGAATTTAAAATTCTGTTCATCATTAACAGTAACATAATTTAGGATACTTCTGTACAGCAATGGTTTTAGTACTTCATTCTCCCTATTCCATTGTGGAAAACCCCCTTAAATGTATTAACTTGCAAGTTTAGAATAAAGTATGATCTATAAACTTCCTCTACCTTCAAAGTATCAATAACATTCTTCTGTTCAGCTTCTATAATTCCATTGTTTTAAGCCTCATGTAACAGCAGGCTTGGAAAAGGAAGCCTTGTGTTAGGTAATGAATAACGTGCATATGAGCACTAATATAAAACAAATTAGGCCTATTTCAGAGCTGGAACAGCATCTGTTTCCTTTCTGTACGTACTTACTAGTTAAGATGTTTCTTGGTCTTGAGCAGAATTCTATAACGCCATGGCTGTGCCATAGAATATGAAGTAAAAGATCGAACCCTTGATTTTAACAGCATTGAAATCAGAGAAATCTGAATTTTAAATGTGAAAACATATGAAGACATAGAAAATGGAAATTAAAAAGATTCCCAGCATTGACAGAAAACTAAACCATGTATGATTAGTTCTTAAAATTTTTGGTGGAAAGTAGGTAATCACTGTGTATTTTCAGGTTCCAAAATGCCTACAGTCTTACATCCTAACTGATAGACTACTCAACCCTAGCAAGAATGGGTTAAAATGTAATTACGCTGAAAAAAAATTTATATGCTTGCTTTTTCTCTGTCATTTGAATCTCTGTAAGTTATAGGATTCATGAAGTATGATCTTGTAGCTAAACTTAAAAAGAGCATTTTGGGCCATCTAAATTTAAAACTTCAAATAAAATATAGATTTTCTTAGACGGAAGTCTTCATTCAACTTCAAATTAAATGTAAAGTCCTTCATTTAAGGTTAATTAGCTTTTAATTTTAAAAAGATGAAGAACACATTTCGAGAATTTTAAGTGTTTCATTTGAAAAACTTGAAACAAAATAACTTGACTTTTCAATCTTTTTTCCCCTGCTGAAACTATTCACTGAATTTGAACAAAATTCACTGTTATTTTTGTTCAACATTGTCCTTTGCAGAATTATTATTCACTCAGAAATGTTCCCATAGTTCTACCGGTAGTAACACATTAGTCAGAAAAAACACTTTAACTTGCAGATTCCAGAATGAATTTTCAGGACTGAAAGATTTAGTATCTGTTGAATGTTAAACGAGTAAATTTGATTTGGAAGACCCTGAGAGGGAAAAAAAAAAGTTATAATTCCATTTGTAGAAGCTGTGACATAAAATAGTTTGAAAAAGGATTGTGATCGACCATTAGAGTAAGAACGTTTCTTTGGTTGGCAGTATTCATGTGTCTTTCTATTTCTTTTAGTAAATCACAGAATCACAGAAGGGTTGAGCTTGGAAGGTACCTCTGGAGGTCATCTGGTCCAACCCCTCCTGGTCAAGCAGGGCCACCTACAGCCAGTTGCCCAGGAGCACATTCAAACAGCTCCAAAGTTGTTGGAGATATTAAATCACTAATAATTATCTTTTTACTTAGAAAACTATCCAATCATGGAGCTAAAAAAGTGTTATATGAGGTAAGTGACTATATGCTTAATGACTATTTGCAGCAATTGTCACAATTTGCAAGGAATTATTAGGTTGAAATTTCTTCAAAAAAAGCCTTATCCAAATAATTGTATTTTAAACTACCTATGTACAGGAAAAATGAGACATAATCTATCAGATTTAATCTAATACACTGATTAAAGTCTACATATTTTAACATTCTTCTATGGTTGCTGAAAATTACTAAAACAGTTTTCCACATCTACCACAGCTTGTAATGTTATTTTCAGTAGATTTCGTTTGATGGAGTTATTTGCTGCCATTCTTAACAAAATAAATGTAATCTGAAGAATTTACTATTTTGCTAAATCCTCTAAAAATTTAATAGAACACACTGCAGCCATGGACGATGTAAGTGTATTTAAGGTAGGTCAAGCATATTTTACATTCTGTTGAGTGGGTCTAGAAATCCAGATTGAATGAATGAGTTCAAATACTTCATCTTTGGCATGGAGTTTGTGGGTAGGACAGAAGTATTCCATTTTTTGCTTCTGTGATATTTTTAAGCAAGTAAGACATTAAACTAAACTTCCATTATTTCTGTGGCAGAAATAGTGAGAAAGGAATTTTTTTCATCATTATTTGAGGTCTATGCAATACAGAGTCTAATTTACCTGTACCCTCAATGGTGACTGGAAATAGTTTATTAAACACACCAATGTTATCAACCTCACATTCAGACTTTATTGTTATCGTTAAGTCAAATAAATAATGGTCAATAGACCAATAGACATCAATAGAATTAATGGTCAATAGATGAAGTTTATGGCTTTAGATGAGATTTCACAGTGGCATGAAACTCCAATTTATCATTCAGTCTTCCACTTCACCATATAGAAAATGCTAACCTTTGTGGTATTTCCACTGAACCTCTATGCAATGTTAACAGAAGAACTAAATAATTATATTGACTTGCATTACTCCTTTTTGAAATTAGTTCTGGTGAATGCGTTATAATCTTTATTTTTCTTATAGACCTTCTTCAAAGCTAATTTACTGTATTTTTGGCAGCACCACTTCACAGAAAACTTGGACAATAGGTAAGAAAATCAACCTTCATGTGATGGACAAAATCAGGCATTAAGAAAGGGAAAGACAAACACTACTTTGGTTTTCTGAAGTACTGCCAGGAAGAATTAGAAATTAGTATTAGAGTCAGGTTGAAGTTGCAGACTTCAGAATTGAACTGGAATTTCCCACTGCCCTTCAAACAATCACCTGTCACCTACAAAAAAGAATTTGTAGAAAAATTGATTTGTAGAATATCTTCCCCTTTTAGAAAATGGATTTGTGAGATTTAAGAATTATTTGTGTCTCTTACATTTCTTAAAAGTGATAAATCGATAACATCTATTAGCAAGCCTCAGTGAAGAAACAGGAAGGTGTAAGTTTCTACTCAAACTAATTTCAGCCAAGGCACACCTCTGAAAAAAGGAAGGAATCAGAGCTCTGGTGATAATATAATACCTTTTTCATTTTCCTAGCAGTATCATAGGAAAGTTAAGCAAATTTTATGTTAGGACTATGCAACTGCAATATTAAGAAGAAAAACATTCTGAATGTTAAGACCATCAGTCTGTTCTTAGACAACAAAATAGTTGTAAAAGCAGTAACTATATGTGAAGGTATCAAAGGAGTTTAAGCTTATTAGGATGTTATGTAAAGTTAAAGCATAAGGATAATGTCAATATTATTTAGATATACTAAACTAGCTGGAGGAGTACACAATTGTGTGTTTGAATGGCAGGCAGTCCATTCAGTACAGGTGGTCTTGGATTCAGGGCATCTGTTAAGACTGATGTCAACCATCCATGCAGTGCAAGGCAATACAGAGCAGGTTAACTGCAGACACTCTAACCCAGGCTCTTTATCCTCCTGTGTTTTTTGAGACAGGTACGAAGAGCAAGATTGCACGTCAGTAAATGTAGTGGTAAAAGGCAGACAGAAAAGACACTTCTAAATCCAGTTTGGGGATCAGACACTGACAAGATATCCTATACCACCAGGCTTGTCTTTTCCTAGTAAAAGACAGCTTTGGATATCAGAGCAGATGAACTTGGTTTTTATCCAACAGTTATATTTTGCACCAACTATTCCATAAAGCAACTATTACTTTAGTGTGCATGCAATAAGAAAGATGCATAGAAGCTTTTTGTATTCCCTGAGTTCCACACAGAAAGCTCTAACAATTCATTGTTCAGAGGTACCCAAGTGAAATATATCTGCTTGCCGAGCTCACGGTACTTATTGCAGAATGCAAATGAATGCAGAGAAATTTTCCTGTGTTTCCTAAGACAAGTCTGCTTTAATTCTTTAGGAAGACAACAGTATCACATTGCCAAATAATTCTGAGCCTCAGCAATAACTGCAAGTTCAAATATTGAGGCTTGGCAAGACGTCATTATCTTTTCAACACACTCTTTTAATAACAATCATGTAATGTTTATAAAGTGGTGAAAGTGCCTAGATTTTAGTGAGCTTTTGTTCCCCCCATAGCTCACAAAATTTCATCATCTCTTTTCTCGATGAACCATTTCCACATTAGGTCTAACATTGCAGTGATCAATGACCACTGACATCTAACTCCAGCACTCCAGTTGTCCTGAGAAATTCATCAATGCTACAAACTACTGACCTTACCCTAAACCCATCTGATTGCAGGCCAGTTGGCTTAAATTTTCTTGCCACTCATCAGCACAAACGTGGTTATCAGCAGCTGACCTGTGAATGGTCAGGAACATCGGAGAATTCATGTTTTTAGACAGGGTAACTGCAAAGAAAAAGAAGAACAACTTCACTATTATTTCACATGGTTAGCTTTATAAATGGCATACTGAAAATATACAACTACATTGAAAAGAGCTTTCCAAGATGCTGACACTTTTGCTCATTTTATATGCTCAATGTACAAGAGGCACTAAACAACAAAGGCATCTTGAGGATTAGAATAAACCAGAATACTCTTGCCTCACCAGCACAGGTTCACATGGGTTTCTGACAGCCTTAATCCAGTTGAATGATTGGACAAATAGTCCAACTGAAATCACTAAAGTAATTTGTGGGATGAATGCTGCTTGACATAAGAGCGATACCATCATTTGACTCTCGGTAATATGCACTGTTCCTGCCATAACAGTATGAGGGTGTCATTAGAGAAATCTGAGAAAATAACTACTGTTTACAAGAAAGATGATGACAATTCTCTCTTAATCCATGTATAGAAGTGTTTGAACTGCTTTTATCACATACAAAAATCTTCTCAAAATGGCCCAAAATGGAAATGTATATCCCTTCCTTTCTAGGATACCTTAAAAGATGCTGGGTTGTGTGCATTTCTTCCCCAAATACATACTGGGTTTAAATAAACTGTTCCTCTGACTTCTGCTTTGATAATACTAATCTTAACGTAGCCAGTCATTACGCATTTTTCCTATATGCTGAAGGTGCTTTTGCTTCTCTCCCCATGAAAAAGTTATGTATTAATCCTAGATTACTCCTTTTCAGATATGCATTTCTTGAGCAGTTCTTCTTTGTTTTGTAGGTTTTATCAAATGCTGTTGTTTATTAATGTTCACACAATGTTAAACATTTTAAAATATTTATACAGTCTACTTCAATATGAATAAAAAATATTTGCTTCTGTAAGCCATGCTACACCTTTTTTCTGTGTTTAAAATTATATACAAAACATCTCAAAACTTAATAATATAAACTAAGTAATGTACAGAAATACATGTTAACTCCGTGAAATCTCAGAGGACACACTACCACTTTCCAACCTGCTTCTTTTCAGTGCCATTTTTTTAAAATCCACCTTCATTTTCTTTAAAGAATAATACTTGGAGAGTTCCACTTTAACAACGCATAAAAGCATGAGGTCTATTCCGAATATAGATAGCAATAGCAGGTCGCACCATTCTGCAGGTCTTTCTCCAGTGCAAAGGGGATCTAGTGAGGCTTCTTCTCATAAGTTCTGAAACTGCACCATTGCAGTGGGAATTTCACACTGATTGTCACAAGTACAGAACGTCTTCCTACTCTCTCTTCTATCCACAACACTTTCCAGATTTTACATGCTGTCTACACATTTTACAAGTTCCCTGCCATGCCACATTTCTTATATCTTTGCACTGTGACACTTCACACTGAGCCTTTCCTTTCTCTTTTGCCTTCTTTCTTGCACGCCTACCCAACCTCAGCCCAGTCTCCCTTTGGTAATAAAGGGAGCATCTCACCACCACTGCAACTGTATTCTGAATCAAATCAGCAGTGATTACTACTACCACCCAAACATCACCTCCAGGCAGAGTGCACCACGGCAGAAACCTACCACAGTCCCATTCATCTGAGCTGTCGCTGCAGTCTGCTCGCCCATCACACCAGAGCTCACGTGGCACACATTCATGGTTGACACATTCAAGTTCACTCTCTTCACAAAATGCTGCAAGGACAGAAACATGTTTCATTCTGAGAAAGAAATGATCAGTGTCAAGTTCACATTGAGACAGAAAAAATGAGAAGGAGGCTGAAGGTTGGCACAGATCAGATTTATGGAGCAAGAAAGTGAGAGAGATTTGCAACAAAATTCAGGATGGACAGCACTGAAGCAGAAGGTGGCTGCTGCCACGCAGTGGCAGACGGCATCGCAACTCAAAGGGAAGGAAGGGCATCTGGAAATGGCAAGATCTGTGATTACTTAGTACCATTTGTGGTCTTGTCATATGAAACCTGTCTAAGCCTCTCACAAGCTTTAAATGAAAATACTGTGCTTCATGCTTTTTAGGAGATTGCTCCAAATCTGTTTATTTCTTCATGTTCTTTGAAAAAATTATTTTACTGTAATGCCTATGTATTTCCTTTCATCCACAGCAATTCTATATTCACTTTTGGACCCTCCTTCACCATTTAAAATCATGGAATTATTTTTATCATCGCCAGTATAGAGATGGGGAACTAATGTACAGATAGGCATGCTCCAGTTCACAGTTGGTTGCCAGCTGGCAGCATTAGATAGGGATTTCCTGAATCTCTCGCCAGTGCAGGAACCACAAGAGCTTCCATTTGCAAATACTTTTAGCTTTCCCCCATCCATAACAAAACCTCCTCCCAAAAGGCGGGTGAGTAGCATTACAGTACCCTCCTCACTAACACCCTTCTCTTGGCTTCTATAAACCCCATCATTAGGGAATTTTGAGAGCTGGGGGAGGTTGGAGAGGGAGAAAATGCAAGGAAGGAAGCTGCATTCAGTTGTGCCTGTCTCTGGCTGCTGTATAGCATCTATACTGCCATACAAACCAAGCATTTGTTTGCAACACTAGCGCAAAAAATGTACTCCACAGTGAAAACCATACAGATAGAGCAGGCAGTACTCTGATGTAAGTGATCTTTCTGGCTCTGGAATAAACTGTGCAGAACTAGAAAAAGCTCTCTAACTCAGCCTTCCAGAGAAAGCCCATTTCAAACGCTAGAATCCCTCAGCTGGGGAACCTTTGCTGCCATTTTGGAATATCTGAGCCCCAACACAAAATCAGAGAGGAAATATAGTCTGATAATTACAGACTAACTTAAACTAAGCCCTCGGAGAATCTTTTCTCTGCCATGATCTTAATGTGTGATCTTGAGCAAATGATTTTAATACCACCTTCCTGTTTTAGATTACAGCACACAGACCTCTTGGAAGTCAAATGGTATAATCTTCACAATGAAAAGCAGATTAAGAAATGTTCTGTGAGCTGCCTCTTCCCAAAAAGAAACAAAGTCAGATCTAGTGATATATGCAGGCTGCCAATCATTTTGGCAAATAAATTCACATGCTCCACATAGCACATAAAATGTGCCTACCATCCTGTCCCTGCCAAAAGAACTCCAGAGACTCAGAAGCAACTTTTTTGAAATTGTAAAATTACATCCTACGTTTCTAGCAAACTAGAGAGAGAGAGAAGTAAAATTTCAGCTTTCAGCTAAGTTTACCAAGCATCTCTTCTTTCTTGTGCAGGCTGAGTGTCACCCGGTATGTCTTTTCTAGTTCCTCGTCTTGGGGACATGGCCACACACCAGGTTTTCTCAAAAGACGAGAATTCAGAGCACCACTACTATATTCATGAAAGTGAAGCTAACGTCTCATGGCACACACTCCCAGCTTCACATGCAGGTTGGGAGCCTGAAAAGCAGCTGCCATTTGCAGGTCTTCCACCTCTTCCCACCCCACTAGTCGGCTGCGTGGTGGAAACAGAACACAGGGCAGCTCCCGCGGGGGACCAGGGGGCCTCTAGCACACTGTCAGCACTTTGAGCCGACTTACACCGTGTGCATGGACAGTATGACCATACTGTCAGTGTACCATACTGAGTTTTTTCTCTCTCATACTTATCACAGTTTGGATTGTAGAAGAAGCCGGTGTAGCCATGCGGGGAGAAAAAACCTAACAAATGTCAAGCAGAAGAGAAATCAAATAAAGCAGGGAGATACGTGAAATCTACTGAAGAACAGATCATAAGGAAAAGCAGGTGGAAATCAAGAAAAAAAGAGAAGTGAGCAGCTACACCTTTATGGAATGAAGTTGAGAAAATCTGGGAAAAGGAGTCAAGAATCTACAAGGAATAAAAGAAGGAAGAAGACACAAGGAGGAGGAGGGAGCGACAGAAAAAAAGAGAGGGGACCGGAGTGACCAAGGAGACAGCAAGGACTCAAGGACGTGAACAACAGAGGACACAAGACGAGAAAAGAGATAAATTGGTGCCATAGAAAAACTGAAAAGGAAACTGAGGGAATGACTACACATTTCTGTCTGTAGAAAACCTTTTTAATTTCATTTAATTTGCACCCCAAGATCCCAAAACTATGATCAGCCCTTTATGGGGCACTAACAAACTGCATAAGCCCTTACAGCAGTTCTTTTCATCCATCATGTCAGGGCAGTCTGGGAAACCATCACAGATCATACTGTGTTTGATGCACAGCTTCTTCAAAGGACACTCCCAAAGACCCCTTTCTCTACAACCTGGAGGCAGAGAAGCACAGTTTTGAAACACTTGCATGCAATATCAAATCAACTGTTTTCTTCTTCCTTAATAATCCTGAAACACCCAAAATATTTTCACTTGCAATATAAATTTTAAAAGGTACCAAGAATAGTTACTAACGAAAAAAAGGAAGTAAGATTGTCACAGTTCACACTTGATAAAAGGGTATAAAATACATAACACTTCCAAATACTTCAGTGCTTTTTAAATAATAATCTATTTTATGCTACACATATCTATAAGTAATGGTTTACGCATTAGCTCAATTAGCTCAAAACCCATACACCGCTACTCTTGAAATACATTTCCTAGTAATATATAAACTTTTCTAATCCAGAAGTCCACAGAGATTCCTTTAAAAGCATACCACACAGACCTTTGGTCTTTCAAAAGCAAATCCTATGACAGCATGGAATCTCCATGAAACACTGCAGAAACGTGTAATTTTTTCTGGCAATGCCAATACAGAATCTAATGCAGATCACAACGAAAGGTAGAGAGATGCTGTTAAGTATTGACCACAAATAATTCTCCTGGTTTCATAATCCGAGACCAAACCAGCTGGAAAAGATTAGAAAGACCCAATGGCTGTGTGAGTCTTCAAGAGGGTTCATTATTATGCAGGGAACACACTGCATTATTGTCTCTTCAAAGCCCTGATAACCAGCCACTCTGATTTCAAGAGGATTACTTACAAAACTGTGTCAAAGTGCTTTGACAGTCAAATTCCTGTTAATCAGCTAGAGGAACTTAAGAATGTCCCAAGGTACATTTTAGAAAAGTGTTTTCTCTTGTTTTACTTCACTATTTATTCCCATCAACTAATAAAGCACTTCACTGTGATACCAGTTTAAATCCTTTGACATACTAATGTCCTACACATCTGACATTCAGGTTTTATAGGAAGCCATAAAAACAATGTGTCCTCCTGACTAAAACAGATGGTTTGATTGCCTCGTTTGGCCTGTTCTCCAGATGATTATACTAGTTTTAATTTTAATCCAAGCTCAAATTCAGGTGACACCGCTGATGGCCCCACAAGCAAATAGCTGAGTTATAAGCTCACAAACTGCATTTGAAGCAGCACCTCTGTTTGCCTGGACCTGGGACTACAGCAGCGTATCAGCCATAAGTTACTGGGCAGATACGCTGTTTCCAAGAAGTGTTATTTCAGGAGTGTTTTACAAACATGAACCAGAGAACCACTACTAGGTCATATGATTACTGAAAAAATCTACTCGTGTTTTAACTGTAACTGGATGTGTGGAGTGCTTGATTTTGTTTAGATTCAAAAGCCACGTAAATAAATGTTAGAACACAGAGAAATAAATAGCCCTGAAACTGTGAAACTAATTCCACACGATCAAAGAACTTTCTTGGGTATCACCATTTTCCAGGTCTCCTTCTTGACAATATTTTTGATAACTATTAATGAAAAATTAATTGAAACTAAACAAAACCTTTACTCTATAAAGAACAAAGAATGTCAGTCATGTCAGGAATTTGATATGAAAATAAAATAAAAAAGCTTAAAAAAATATAATTTATGAACCTTGCAATTTTTTAGCAGAGCGTTTAAAATTGATTAAATACATGTTTGCATTTCCCCTTCATCACACACTATAGTGTTACACTGTGAAGTGTACCATGACTCTCCAAAATTTATGTTTGAGTACAACATAGACAAATATAGAGAGAATTCCCAAGGAAAAAATCACTACTTACTGAATTCAGTGTTCAAATATACTGTTTTGTTGGTAGAAGCCATCTAATATTTGGTGTATTTGTATTTCTTCTCTAAATATTTTTGTGACATACATTTTTAAGGTAATGACAATTAAGTGGAAGTGAAAATAGAGGAAAATGGAGGTATTTACATTACCCCCATCTCAAACATGTTTTGTCAAGAGATAGGGATTCACGTATGATCTTACCTTCACTCTTCTTCAAAGTATGAGGCAAGTTACCATTTGTTATTCACACATATTTTCCCCATGCAATTATTAATCCATTAACATTAAGACCACTACATTTTTCTCTCAACTAAAACACTACAGTCAGAACACATATTGCAGAAAATAGTGAAGGACAATACTGGTTTTGAATGTTATGTCCTCAATTTCTTTAGTACTCTTCTAGAACCCTCTTCTGCTCTCTGCCAGAGGCATTGTTCAGCAGCCAGTAAATTAATATGATCAATTACAGTCAAGCATATTTAATACCACAAACTCTCTTGACACCTATCATAATAATAATTTTCAGAAATTACTTTCCTCACACTTTACTGAAATGCACTCAGAAGTCTCACATTCAGAAATCTGGGTCAAATTTTCTCCCTAGATCCTAGTCTAAATGGCATTAAAGTCTCAGCGTTTTGCTGCAATTGCATGGGTGAGATTTCCTCTCACAAAGATCATGTGAAAGTATGACAGGGATTCCTAACAGGAGGAGACAGTGGGTGCTGAGTACAGCTCTACTCCACATGCGGAGAATATACCTTAGTCCCTTTGGACTGTTCTACCCCGCATTTTTGGCCAGAGTAGCTTGAGCATCCAAAAGATATAGCTCGTCTTTTCCAGCCTCCTCCTCCCTGCACTGTGAAGTTGTTCCACGCCTGTCATTTAAGGCATTTCAAATACAAGGTCTTCAGTTTAAATCCTGACTGTTATTTCATAGTATAAAACCAATTTCAAAGGATAAATCTAATAAAACGTGAGCTAGCCATTTACACATGGAAAGATCACCAGGTTTTGATTTTGTCCTGCACACATGGAATATGAATGAGTCAGAGGCAGTTACTTGCGGATCTCTGCAAGGACTTTCTGTTCTTCAGTAACAGTATTACCCCGGTCAATGTAATGTCACTCTGACAGCGGTAATTTCCTAGCAGATACAGTCTTCCATATTTATAGAAACTGATAAGAATTCTGCTGATTGCTAGTGACATTCTGTCTAGACTACAGAGGCAGAGAGAGATCCGCTCGAGAAATGAATATTATCTATTAGAGCAATATTTCATATGCTAATGTCCAGGAGAATAAAATGATCCTAAAAGACGCACAGCAATTAGTGTTCTAAGGAGTTAAGACCAGGTGGCAACAAAGAATATTTGGCAAGGAGGACACTTGAGACAATTGATTCAAAGGTAAAGAGATGACAAACTCTGAAAGGGTCACTGTGATCATCAGCTCTGCCTTTCCTTGATAATCCAAACAAGAGAATGACCTAGTATTAAATCCTGTCCCAGTGAGCCTAACTTTTTTTTTGCTTTTTGCTTTCTTTTTGTAGGGGGAGAGGAATGGGGCAGAAAGAGGAGAGAGAATACAAGCATGATTCGAAAGCTCCCAGAGATTGAGAATACATCACACCTTAGTGATAAATAACCCCTTGGTTACTCCAATCATTCAAAAAACCTGCTCTTAAAAAAAGAATCATTTTATAGAGCTTTCAAGTTTGAATCTTAGCCTAGCTTCAGCTTTCAGGTATTGGATCTTATTTTATTTTTGTGCAGCTGAGTAGAAAGACTTTTATTGCCACAGTTTTGCTGCTCACACAAACTGTGCTTCCATCTTAACCTGCTCTCTGTTAAAAAAAACAGGTTGTGCACATGAGCCCTACTCTGCTGGAATGTTTTCCAACCCTTTACTCACATGCACACCTCTTCTCTAAACCCTTAGCGATTTATAATTATTCTCTTTGCGCCTGGGGACACAGGCTAGCATGCAGAACTCCATGGAGGCCACACCTTAGTCACATAAGGAAAAGTATAAATTCCCTTCTCCTTCTCAAAATTCTCCTGCCAGCACATACAAGGATAAATAGTGACCAAGAGATCTGTTCATTATTCTCAAACTCAATACATCCCCTTAAGTTAAAAGTCAAGAGCACCTCTACCGCAAGTAAACTCAGAAATATACTGGAGAATAAACTTTGTGGTTACCATCCTTGTACCTACAGCCTGAGGTTGATCAATCTGGAAAAACATGTCATTGTTGACCCTTGCAGTACAGAATCCACTTTATCAACACAGATCTTTTGTCAATACATCATAACGACAACATTACTGTGTATAAATTTAAAACTCTATTCATGAATTCAAGACTTAAACTTCCACAAAGTCACATTTTAGCTTAGTAAAACCTCCAGCAATATCAACATAATTAAATGTGCAGCATTCTTTATCTTGATTACTGAAGGAATACTCAAACATCCTGGAATATGCTTAGCAGAATCTAAATGATCAAATGTCATAAATTGTGTTAACATTAATCAAGAAGGGTGCTTGCTAAAGTACTTTTAGTGCCACTTCCAAACATATTTTTCTACAGAAAAAGGCGCTTATCCTCTGAACTGTCATGCTATGGTTCAAATAACTGAAGAAAAAACAAAACTCATTTTCTAATGCTTCAATTACTCTCTATTCAAAAGATCCAACTCATCAAATTTATTTACCACAGCTGTCCTCATCACTATCATCCTCACAGTCAGCTTGACCATCACATCTTCTGGATGCCAGGACACACCTCCCGGAACGGCACTTGAAGTGACTAGGTGAGCATTCTGTCAATGACAAGGAACAGGGAGAAACAAGACACCATAAGCTCCAAGCTTAATAATCATCACGTGGGTACTTATTTATTTATCACTTGACTGTTTCAGAAGGGAAAATGACAGGAATAGAAAGCTTGTGTGGTACTGAACTGGAACTATGTAGCAGGCAAGACTCTTAACAATGGCACTGTGAGTGGGGTCGAGCAATATTTTCCAGAGCTCTCCCTCACATGCTACCCCCCGTCACAATTTCAAAGCTTTGCCAAATAACTGGCATACGATGTTTAGATTGTGGGCATGGATTGTCTAGCTACTTTTCTTACTGTTGTGTTCTTATGTGAAGCAGAAATAGATCATCTGATATGTTGAAATGAGTATAAGAGATCCCCAGGATAAAAAAAAATAAAATAATATTGGCAATTGTGTGGCTATTTGAATTAATAAAACCACCTACAAATGTCCACCAATTAACCCTTATATTGCTTTTGGCCTCATCTTACAGAGTACCATTTTGAGAAGGCTTTATTCAGATGGTTTTGAAAAACCATCCATTTTTTCCCACTGTACATGTCACTGACTTTGATGTACAACCTCCATCATATGTTGCCTTTTTTTTTTTTTCCTTCCTGCAAAGTCTCTCGGATATTTAATACCATGCAGTTCCTTGGGTAAATTTTACGATTCAATAAACATTTGTACCAAAAATATCATCAATGAACAGGGGAGCCTTAGAAAATAACATTTTAATGATAAAAGGTATGTGAACTATACTGCCAACATTTAAGAATAACTCCTTATGAAAATATCTAATTTTACAACGCATACTGTCTTGTCCAGCAATATTCTTGGGTTCAGCACTGACTGGAAGAGAAGTTAAGCAATTCAGCACATGGTAGTAACTCTCTCAATTATAGCTTAAGTTGGAAAATAACCTATATTTTGTAATCATAAACATTTAAAATGCTCTCAGAAGCTTAATTTCTTTGATTACATGTGGTTTTTTTCAGAAATATTTATATAAGATTTTAAAATTCCTGGGGAAGACTTTCTAACCAACAATGTCAGTAGAAATCGAACATTGAATCAACATAAAATTCTAGCAGTAAGTGAACCCAAAACAACTCCAATAAGGCCCCTTAATTAGTTACACTGTTTCTAAAAGAATACTAAAACCCTCTCCTTTTTCATTGATTTTCCAGGAATATCATTTCAGTGCTAAAATGGCCAATAAGCAGCGAATCAACTTACCGGGCAGAGTCCCTCTAATTAAAGGGAGATTTTTTTAAAATTAGAACTTTTATAAGTGAACAGAATTTATCTCTAGAAATGAAACACACGAGTCCTGTATGGAGTAGTATATTTAAAATACAACCATTCTGTGTTACATTTCACAGCCAAATGATCTAATAACACAGGGAGGAAGGTTAAAAGACATTTGATACATGAGAAAATTAAATCACATTCTTTTCCTTTAACTCACCTTGTTGTGCCAAAATTTACTTTTCCTTTCCTACACACTGCTGTGTAATACTGGATAATTCCTTCCCATCAGCCCACTGCTGTAGAGGGAAATTATCTCCCTGTCTCTCAAGAGTCCCATGACAGAGGATTTCCTTTCAATAGTATTACACAACTTTATAAAATCCTCAGAGTGATATATGTACATGGACTTTGCTTGGAGAAATTGTACTAACTGCTGCATATGCTTCACTGTTTTTTCATGATTCCTTCACTATACTCCCAGCAATACATCTTCACTAAAAGAACTATAGGCTAACTAGCTTTCGCCCACTGCTTCTCTGAGCAAGATCAAGGCTTTGGAAAGACCGTCATCACCCTGTAGGTGAGTAGAAGGAGAAGAGTGAGAACTGAACACCATCAGCATATTGCAGGCACTGTAGCACACACCATCTCGCTATTTTCCCAGCTACTTTGCTGGCGTTTTGGCCAGAAAAAGAAAAGGCATGTCAGAATCCCCACAGGCCTCGCATCCAATGACCACTGCAGAAGGAAAAGCTGCACAGCTTTTCATACACACAAAGAACGTCTAGAAGCATTTAAGGCAATTTCATTCTTTTGTTCCATGTTCACACCCACAATGATTGGTATTATGGCTGAACTCAAAAACTGAAAATTGTCAGTTGCTACTGAAGTTGGTTTGGCACAACTTTCTACAAAACTTTCCCCAACAAAAACCAAGAGCAAACAATAGCTGGCAAAGACACTAACATTACAATATTTTTCTCAGAGCTGTCATGGGGCTCACATTTTTTAAGATTGCCAAAAGTTCGCCTCCCAGTTAGAAAAGCATTATTATATCATCTAAATAGGTAAAAAAAGTGAATTATAAACACAAGTAAGCAGTAGGTGTAGTGTTAGCAACACATCTCAGACAGTGACTTTCCCAGATTGAGGGTAATTGATCCTTCCTTTGAATAGATTTCTTATGAGAACTTCCTCTTATCTGCAAACCGTAGCCATCCAAATTCCCTGAAAGCCAGTTTGGAATCATTTCCACAGTTTAAATATTATAATTTAAAGAGAAGGTATGGGTAAAAAAAAAAAAAATCAGTGACTTTGGGAACCTAATTAAATCTTTAATTTCCTGTTATATGTGCTCATAGGAGTTACCTTCTACATCTTCACCTGGTGTTAGACACGTTTGGTTGTCTGAGTTCTCGTCTGGAAACTGAGTGCAGTCAGTGTCTTCTGGCCATTGCAGACCTACAATCCCAAGCACAGACTCACAGCGTTCCTTAGACTGTACACACAATGTCCTGAGGAGACAGAGTGGAATTGCACAAAGCAACTGAGTAAATGTCTTAGAAATTCCCAGGTTTTGGGAGTTAATAATCCTAGCCAAAGTTAAAGATGAAGATTAAGGAAAAATCAATTAATCACATTTCTTTACAAGAAAAAAAAAAGATCAAAAAGATACGTTGCTTCTGTTGAAACATTATTTTAAGTTACTGTATAGAGACTATTACCTGAGCTATAACATAATAGCCAAATTTAACTACTTACAAACATCTTCTCCTCTGTAAGGGATGGCAGAGAATCTTTTTTAAGATGCACTAACTGCCCTCCTTCAGGAAAAAATACATTTTGCGCTAGTGAAATGCTACCTTTTCTGATGATGCTACCTCAGAAACCATGTGGTTTCAGAAGGACAAACTATTTAAACCTGCAAACAAAAGAGCAAAGGACTCCCCAGGAAATTCAATAAAATTAAAAGTTTGGGGAAAATCAAAGCACAGATCAACCTAGTCTTGAGGGTGCTGTCCGTTAGAGCAACAGAAGCTTGTTTCACACCCGGAAAAGGCATGAATATAGTCCTCCTGCTGTAATTTTTTTTTTTTACCATAGAAAGACAGGATTCACCACACAAAATTAGTTCGGTCCATCTAGATTAATATTCTCTCTCCCAAAATACCGAATGTCAAATGCTTCAAAAATACAAAGAGAAAATGTGTAACAGAAAAATCCCCTATTATTTTAAGCATTATTTTAAACATTTAGCAACTACTTTTGCCTGGAATCATAGCTGATGTGCTGTTCAATACAGTAGTCTTGTCTTGTATCTGGAGTATTTCGAATCCCTGTTTGTTTCAACTGCCAGTCCTTTTTTTTTTTTTTAATTTTTGCAGGATTTTAACTAGGCAGGATGGGATTAGGAACCTCAACAACCTTTTCATCCCTTCCTCCAAACAGGAACACGCATCATGCTTAACAGGTATATGTCTAAGCTGTTCTTAACAACCCTTCAGTTAGCAAGATTTCACATACTTCCTCATCACTCATTCTCATACACAGATATCTATTATTTTCCTTATATCTGATCTATAGCTCTCCTGATATACTTTAAATCCATTGCTTCCTGGTTTAACTTCAGTGAATACAGTGAACAATTTATTTATTTTCTCACAGAAACTCACTGTAACCTGTTTGAAGGCTTTGATGTCTCCCCATGTCTTCTCTTGTTTCTAGACTCAGCAACTCATTTAATTGCACCTTTTAGATCACATTTTCTAAACCATAATCATTTGGACTCTCTCCTACTGTTTCAAATAAAATTCTCCTTTGTACCTATAGGTTGAAAAATATTCAACAGTACCATCCCACACATTTCTTTTTTTTTTCCGTTTCCTTCATGACACTTTTAACCTGCCTTTTACTTAATTTGATTAATTTTTCCAGATCTTCCGTCTAGGAACAGAGACTCCTTTCACAGAAGGCAGTTTATTCCACTCATTTTCCTTTGACCTTTTGATCGATGGACCATTTTTTTTCCTCCAATAAGCTTGAGGAAATGCACTGACCAAAACCAAGCAAACAGATCCATTTAAGATCAATTATCTTATGCTCTTTTGAGAAAACAATGCATTATTAATCTTCTCATATTTAATTTTGTTTTCATTGCATGATTGCATGAAGAAGAGTCAATGTTTTTTCACATCAAATGATTCACCATTGGCTCGAGCAGCTGGAAGGAATGAATGAATGGACTGACATCGGTTACCCATGCTACAGTTACAGACTCTCTCCTTCCTTTTAGATCCTCCTCAATATTCAAAAGGTTGACTCACACCACTTTATAACCTCAGCTTTCTGACTGCCAGAATTTTTATTTACCACTGCCAAAATCCCCAAACCAACAACAACAATTATGACGAATACATTTTCAAAATTTGATTTTGTTAGCTGAGACATCTAAACTATTTCTGCCCAGAACACTGTGTGCTGTGTTCTCTGCACACTCAAATCTTTGGCCAAAGCTGAGCCTTTCCAAAAGCTATTGCAAGCCATTTAGTTGTCAGACTGTGGTGAAAGAATTAAAACACAGTTAATCTTCAAAGTAGTGCCCATCACAGCTCATATGGAAGCCTATTGCAATACTGCTAGGAAAACTGGAAGAGCAATTGGTATTTTATTTTTTTTTAATCCTTCTCACATACCCATACCAAGTTTTACAGTTGGGGTATCAGAATACCTTGGTAACAGACTTCTTTATTTACTTCTCAGTCAAATCTCATCTGCAGTACTGTCTATGAATCAATCTACCAAGTGAACAGTTACATAAGTATGCCTCACAAAGCGGAGAAATCTCCCCCTTCTTGGTAGGAGAAAGAAACACAAGGTGAAAAACAGATGTAGCATAGAAATGTATAATTTTCTGCAATGGAATTCAACCTAGCGCTTTTTTAAGAACATTAAGCATATTTAGCAGTTACCTGAACTATCTCTTTACTCTCTCATAATAAATACAGTAACAGGATGCCTAAATTGATATCAACGCATGAGGAGGCGTAAGATCTGACCAGGACTATTCTTTATACACATCTGTCACAGTTTTGAAACAACACCAAAGTCAGCTGGAGACTACTTAAATACACAGATAGTGTAATCTTCATGTCACTATAGGCTAATGTGACTAGGAAGGCATTTACTGGCCCCAAAATAAGGGACACTGATAGACTTACTGGAATGTTGTGAGACCCAGAATGTCCAGAAGCTGCTCAGCACCTTGCAGAATCAATTCATAGCAAAGATAGTTTGTAATTATAAGGAAACAGGAATTTCTGAGCTTATTCTATATATTCTTCATCTATGAAACTCCATTTGTCCTCAGTGGGAACGCAACACACACTTAGCTTCAAAGTTTATTTCACCACACTTGGACTAATATTACCAATGCCTTATCAGAGATGAAGAATACTGTTTAGAATTTGCAAACATACTTGATTGATGTATCAATGAATGGCCTCAATAACAGCAAGTTCAATTATTTTAAAAAAACCCTCTTCCCCTGCGTTCCTTATTTTGAACAAAACTTCATGAAGGCCATTATAGTTAAAAAAATAAAGCATGCCAGTCAAAATAATAACACAATTAAAAGCCTTGCAAAGCAGGGACAGATGTTTTGTACAGAGGGAGTAGAATTAAAGTTGTTTAGTTATGCCACCTAGAATGAAATGAACAGATCAGTATGGCAGCATTCAAAAAAATCTAATACATCTCTGATAAGTATATTTTATAATAGATGTGGAATTATAACATGAATTTGCAATTTATGGTTGGAAAGTTCATTTTGACTTCAAAAGCTTAACACTGAAAAACTGCATTAGCTGAACTCCATTTCATATTTAGCAGAAAAGACAGGTAAAGCAGTACATCTGTCCTATTAAGCTCAACTAACCACTGATAGCTTTGAACAACAGGGCAGTTATTTTGCAAAGGCAGCCGCAGAGTCTCAGAATATAGTTTCTCTGCTCAAAATTTAACATTCTGCCTTCCAGGAGCTTCAAACTTTATTTAAGTAGATTTATATTAATACTGATATATCAAATGTATTTACTTTTTTTTTCTGCCCTACATTTATCAATTAACTTTATTTATTGGTATGAGGCTATATGCGTTTTCATTTCTAAAAATTTTTAAGTTTTCTACATTATATCTGTGTCTGAAATTCTTCCCAAAACGTTATTGTAAAGCAAATACTACAGATCTCAGTGGGACACTCCAAGATATCCTTTCCTGATAAAAACATTCTCTACTTGTGATCTAACATAAGAATGAAACCTGCAAACAGTTGTAAAAGTAGAGCTTTGAATCCCAGGATTTAAAATTTTATGTTGTGTGTTCAATCTGATCCAATTGTGATGCCACCCTGCTCTAAGCAGGAAGTTGGGCCAGATGAATTCCAGAGGTCCCCTTCAAACTAAATTATTCTACAATTTCAGTGAGTTCCTCTTCATCTGTTTAATACCTTAAATTTGAAGACTATTCAATAATATTGTGATACTTCTTAAAATCTGTTAGCTAGGTACGTATCTGCTGAAGCAAAGAGCCTATAACTTTACTTTTGTCCCTCTGCATTAGAATAAGTTCATCCAATTTTTATTTATTGCACTGCTTTCTTAGAAAAAAAAAAAAAAAAAAAAAAAAAAAAAAAAAAAGACTTGATTTTTTGATTTTCAAACAAGCAAGCCTGAAACACAGCTTGCACAAACCACTGTAATTTTGCTGCTATCTCATATGCGATATTCTAACTTTCCTGTTAGGTCCCTATGTGAGAATTAAGCAATATCTTAGTAAATTTCCCCATGACTTGCTCTTAACTTGCACTAAGCAGCACACCACCAGATCAAGAAGTGTTACCTATTTGCCAACAATGTCATGTGGTAGGAAATCTTTGGACATGTATTGCAATTTTTAATGCACTTTTCTTTCAATACAATAGATGTTCATCAATCGATACTGCCAGGGTAGGCCAATAAAAGAGATAGAAATACAGTACAAGAAGGCTCTAGCAGTCAGTAGTACAAAGATCTCTGCCTGCTGATCAGGTTTATTAGCTCTCCTAACCCGCAACAACTGCTGCTACCAAAGCCGTAAGATTTACAGAACATAGACTCTTTTGAACAGATAACCCTGAAAAGGAGAGTGATAATAGATGAGGATGGTAGAAAAGTTAACCTGACAAGCAGAAAGACTGAAGTTAGTCTACAATTCAGAAGGATGTGGCACTCCTCTAATTCAGAAAGGAACGCATGCATTCCAATCTCAGTTTCTGTTAATAGTATTTGGATAGGGCTTTACATAGATAAAGTGATATACAAATGCAAGGAACTATTACAAATGATAATGTTCCATATTAAACTAATTGATTCTATGTTTAAATCCCCTTTATAGTGGCGCAATTCTAATCAAACACACAGAAATGGAAAACGCTTCATACAAAGCTCACAGCATCCTTCTGGACAAGTTGTCCAACTGTGGCATGAGCGGGTTCACGGTGTGCTGGGTGAAGAACTGGCTGAAGGGCAGAGCTCAAAGAGTTGTAGTCAGTGGGGCTACATCTGGCTGGCCACTGATCACTGGTGGTGTTCCTCAGGCCTCACTTCTAGGGCCAGTTCTGTTCAATATATTTACCAATAGTCTAGATGTAGGAGTAGAATCCACCATTAGCAAGTTTGCTGATGATACCAAACTGGGAGGTGCTGCTGACTCTCTTGAGGGACAAAAGGCCTTGCAGCAGGATCTAGATAGATTGGAGCATCGGGCTATGATTAATGGGATGAAATTTAACAAGTCCAAATGCTGCATCCTGCACCTAGGCTGGAGTAACGCCAGGCACAAGTGTAAACTGGGAGAGGTGCAGCTGGAGAGCAGCCCTACAGAAAGGAATATGGGGGTGCTGGTTGGCAGCAGGCTCAATAGGAGTCAGCAGTGGGCCCTGACAGCCAAGAGGGCAAACCACGTCCTGGAGTACATCAAACACAGAATAACCAGCCAGTCAAAAGAGGTGACCATCCCACTATTTTTAGTGTTGGAGCAGCCTCATCTTGAGTGTTGTGTGCAGTTCTGGACCTCACAATTTAAGAAGGATGTGAAGGTCCTTGAATGTGTCCAGAGGAGGGCAACAAAGCTGGTGAAAGGGCTGGAAGGAATGTCCTGTGAGGAGCGGCTAAGGATTTTGGGCTTGCCTAGTTTGGAGAAAAGGAGGCTGAGGGGTGACCTCATTGCTCTCCACAGCTTCCTGAGGAGGGGAAGTGGAGAGGGAGGTGTTTATCCCTCCTCCCTGGTATCCCGTGATAGGATGCATGGGAATGGTTGAAAGCTGTGCCAAGGGAGGTTTAGACTGGACATTAGGAAGCATTTCTTTACCAAGAGGGTGGTCAGACACTGGAAGTGGCTTCCTAGAGAGGTGGTCGATGCCCCAAGCCTGTCAAGTGTTTAAGAGGCATTTGGACAATGCCTTTAATAACACGCTTTAACTTGGTCAGCCCTGAACTGGTCATGCAGTTGGACTAGATGATAATTTTAGGTCCCTTCCAACTGAAATAGTCTATTCTATTCTATATGTACATTTTGAAAATTATTGAACTGCTATTCCTCTCCTTGCTTTGAATGCTTCAGATACTAATGACACACATGTAATGAACTGCATTTAATGATCTTATAAAATATGGTTCTCTACCTTTTGCTATGGAATTTCAAAGCCAAATTTCTGGCATTTTCAATGGAAACAGAAAATTGGGAAAGATGAACATGACAGACATTGTTAATCAGAAATTAAATGAAGTATAGTATAGTACCTGCAAGGTGGGATCCGCTGATTTGTCTGGGGGTCACATTTTGGTACTAAGATTGTACAAGCAAAAAACATAAGGTACTTGTAGCAGTTGGTCTGAACCAAGGCTGGGAAAAGAGAAGACTCCCAGCTGATAGAGGCTTCCTTCTGCGTCCTGTGGCCCAGGTAATTTGGGTAATAAGTATAGTTGTAAGGCAAGTTCATACAGAGTTCCAGAGTAATTGGTTCACACTGACCTTTCACAGAAAGAAAACAAACAAAAAAAAAGAAACACAAATGGTGTGAGATTAAATGAAATACAGAAGAAATAATGACATAAGAATTTAACAAATTTATCAGTCAGGTGATTTCCTCTTAGGCTTGAGAAACTATGAGTTTCAGAGCTCAAAACCCCATAGGAACCTATTAATAACAGTAAAGAATTTTTGTATTTCTTCCCAGATTGGTAGTCAGAACTATTTCTTTTTCAATTTTCCACCACCACAGAAAACAACAGACAGAATTTCACTTAAATTCAGACTGAAATTCAGCCTTTTATTTAGCACTGAGAGCAATGTGAAGTTATTTACTTTCATTTACTTCTGAAATATGAGAAAATTTTCCATGAAAAAGTGTACTATTCAAGTCAGTTGTTATCAAAACACTGCATATATTTGCTTATTCTGGAAGCAAACATACCTTAACATGACTAACATTCTCTGCCAGCCAGTTGCTAGTGTCAGTTGCCAGCACAGTGTGGCAACTGTATGATCCTGTAGTTGGATCTTTGAGATGAAGTTGCAAGAAGATCCAGCAGTCAAATTTTCAGCTGATCAGCAAACTGGCCAGTCTTTCTTGGACTGGCATTCCCTGTTATAACCTCTTTTCGCATTTACCTCTAGTCTGAAGATCACAAAGCTCATTTAATATACAGATTTTCCTCTCTGCTAAATCCTTTCATACTGCCAGTACTGAACTATTTCTGTTGTTTCAAACCACTTAGTCCCAGCTTTGGGGTATATGAGGTTCAAAATTTCAACAATTGTCCTCACATACTGCTATTTCCTTTTCTTCATGATGAATTCTCCCTTGTCCTCCCACACTTCAGCCCCAGATGCCCAGATCAGTTTGGTCTTGTCTTTTGATTTTTCCCCAGTAAGCGTCTTTTCTTGGTCTGTACAGGATATTACGCGTTCATCAGTATTCCGTGATGAAACCCAGGTAAACAAGCACAAAAGCACATCCAATGTTCTAAGTGTTTGTATAACATAACTATTCAAGACTAAAGGGTAGAAATGCACCCGTATCATTCTCTCTTTTGTTATACCTCATATTTATAAGGGTTTAGGGAAATTCTAGAAGAAAATCTAGTCCACTGAAATGCCCCTGTAGGATAGCTCTTTACATGTTTTCAATATGATCACAATTTTCACACTGTGTTCAGAAAGCTTCTATCACATTATGTGCAAAAGTGTGGTTGTAGGTTTGAAAAGAATAACTTTGACTCTCACAGCCAATTCCCTACAATTCACAAGCAGAGTAACAAACAGAACATACACTCCAGGGGAATATCCGACTGAATTCAAGTAACCCAAATGTTAATCTTTCCTTCTGATGTTTGTCCTACAGTCTAAGAGATCTTGCTACTCCCTTATCGCGGTAAAAAAAGTGTTTCCTTATGTTCAGAAGGAACCTCCTGTGTTTCAGTTTGTGCCCATTGCCTCTGGTCCTATCACTGAGTACCGAAATAGCCTGGCTCTGTCTTCTTTACATTCTCCCTTCAGATATTTGTTCTGTTATCCTAAATATGTTATAACTGCATTATAATGCCAGCCTGAACTGATCAGACATTATCACACATGGAGAACACCCATCATATTCAATGTTGCAAAATGTGGCTTATGCTTTGGAATTTTCCAACCAAAGAGTTATTTAGGCCAGAAAATACTGCTTTGTCAAAGCTGAAATTTTCCACGGGAATTCTCATCTCTTACCAAAGATGGAATAACTCTGGTCAAAATATGAACCGTGAAAATAGCGTGAAAAAAGACAGTACTACTTCCAGATGTTATACAGGAAAAATCTCTCCCAAATTCTCTTGCTGTTCCATTGTGTATAAACAATTAAATACTCACTGGACCAGAAAGGGAGAAAGAGAAATGATCCAGAAGTCTAATTCAGATTATGTGTTACCCTGAGAATTACAGACTGTTGCCCGTAATACAATAAGGAAACATCGTCACTAAAAAAACTCTTGGGTTTCTCATGACGTGGAGTGTGAACATTGTTTTAGAACTTAAATATCGCACGTCAAAAATGTTTTTCGCTATCTTGTAACATAGTAGTAGCCACTCAAACATTTTCCAAAATTGCTGTCTATACATACAGTGGGATAAAAAAATCTGCATTCATCAGAAAACTTTGGACCACAGGACAAACTGCTTTGGATCACAGTAAGTCTCATACTGATTTATCCACAAGGAAGATGAGCCTGAGAAAGAAAGTACACTTTCAACTATTTTTTATGGTGAGAAAGACTGAATTGCAGTCACACTCCTTGAAAGACTGTTGCCTTTTAGAGGACTGTAGGTGCTGTTTACAAAAAGTAATTTGCTTAAGAGAGAACTGCTCCCTGAGTATATAAGAACTAGAGGCTACTACAGGAATTTACATATTTTCCTACTTGTTGGGTAAGGCTGCTGCTGGTGCCTTGTTTGCCAGACAAATAGAGGACTTCTTATGCACAACTGGTGACTACACAGCCATCAGCTGTGAGTCCAGTGTTGACCCTGTCACGATATAGCAGATACATTTCATGTGTTCTTTACTAATCAGCTTAAGTTGTAAGTATTTAAAAATAAATAACACTACAAAATACTGTCTTTTTTTAAACCTGAGTAAACGTAAAGTTGCTGCAGTTTTAAACATATAAAACAGGGTTTAGTGTAACCCCTGATAAGTTTTGATAAGTAAAGAAGCTTTGAAACAGCAGATAGAAATATGGAAGTCCTCATTCCTGGGTAAACTGCAGTTTTGTAGCAAAGTCAGTAACGCCCAAATAAAAAAGCTGAATCTTCAAATGGAGAAACTGAGAAGCAACACCTGTTCTTAGAGGCAGAGGCTGCTAAAGCTGCTGCTTCTCTGGCAGGCAGAAAGATTGGGGACTAAACATCTTTCACTCCCATGAGCCTTCAGCCCACAGAGAATCAATCTTACACACATTTAAATTTGTGACGAGCTAGAGTGGAGTTATTCATCAGTAATTATATCTCAATGAATACTCATCTATTCTGAACTTAAAACATCAGGTAAATATGACCTTTAAATCTCACCACAGACAAGAAAACGTTATTTGAAGAAGTTTTCTTTGGAAATGCCAGGTACCTACAGTTCCAAGGGATTTCAGCAGGAACTGCAGATGTGGTCAACAACCAAAGTAATTTGATCTGTTGTGATATCTCATGTTTGATTTCTCCTTGATTAGTGTATGTATCCCAGGATATATTGCTTCGTTTTCACCAGGAGGGGGACAACCTCTCACGGGAGATAGTATCTGACTATGAATTGCAAACCACAGATGAGCAAATGACCAAGATAATTCAATGAAGGTATCTGAGACTTCAACAACAACAAAAAAACCTATTTTTAAAATTTAAATTTTATTAAAAGTTTTTAAAAAATGAAGTGGATTGTTATTAGTTTTGTGTTATATGGATACCTTCCTTCCCACTTCATAATGCTTTCTAAATATTTCTTGGGAGAGAATGATAGTTTGGTTCACAACAGGCAAGTAAAAAAACCCAGCACCTACTACTCCAGTCACCTTAGAAGGCTCCCTCTCACCTGAATAGTTTGGTTATGGATATGGATTAGAGAATAGACCTACACAGGTGATGTACATAGTAGGCACCTGCTGCAGACCACCTTAGCAAAAAGGGCAGGTAGATGAACCCTTCTTCAGAGAGCTGGAAGATGCCTCACGATTGCAGTCCCTGGTACTTATGAGAGTTTTAATTACGCTGATATCTGCTTGAAGGGCAGCAAGTTAGTCTTAAAGGAGAGCCTCCTCAGAGCACAGGAAGAGTCCCCTCCAATGCAAAGCAAGTCAAGCAAGTGTGGCATAAGGCCACCTTGGCTGAACATGGATCTCCTGACCAAGCTCAAACACAAAAAAGAAATATACAGAAGAGGGGATAGAGCACTTAAGTGGAACGTAGAGACATTTCTAGAGCATACAGGAATGGAGTCAGAAAAGCCAAAGCTCAGCTAGAGCTGAAACTGCTGAGCAATGTAACGGGCAAGAAGGAAGGCTCTTGTAAGTACACTGGCAGCAAAAAGAAACATGAGAAAAATGTGGGACTGCTGCTTACTGGGGCACGGGAACTAGTGACCAGGGACATGGAAAAGACCAAGGTACTCAATGCCTCTTCTGCCTCAGTTTCCACTGAGGAATGTCACTGGAAGGCTGCTTTATATCATCTTCAAAAGGTGATGGCAACTCTGGCACCCGATGACCAGGAAAAGACCAACATCGCATCCATCTCTAGGAAGGGCAAGAAGGAGCATCCAGGGGACTACAGTCTATCCTCAGTCCCCAGGAAGATTATGGACCAATTTCTTCTTGAAGACGTGTCCCCACATGAAGAAAAAAGGTGACTGTGAACAGCCAGCACAGATTTATCATGGGAAAATCATGCCTGATTAATATGATTGCTGTCTCTGACAAGATGTCTGTCCGTCACTCCATTTTATTCAGCACTGGTAAATATCTGGAGTATTGTGTCCGGTTTTTTGGCTCCCCAATTCATAAAAGACATCAACATACTGGAACGAGGTCAGTGGAGGGCCACCAAGCAAGTTAGGGCACTGGATCACATGATCTACAGGCAAAAGTTGGGAAAAGAGGGTTTGTTCAGCCATCAAAAAGGAAGGCTAAGGGGAGATCTCACTGCCATTAATACCTACATAATGGGAAGGTGTAAAGCAGATGGAGCCAGACTGTTACAAGTGCGCAGGGATATGATAAGAGGCAAAAGACACAAGCTGTAACACACAGAATTCCAGTTACATATATGGAAAAAAGGTTTTTACTATGAGCGTGGCTTAACACTGGAACAGGTCTCCCAGAAAGACTGTGGAATCTCGGTCCTTGGGGATACTCAAAAGTCAGCTGCACAAGTTCATGGCCCACATGACTTAATTGGCACTGCTTTGATCAGGAGTTTGGACTAATTGACCAAACATGTGAACTAACTTATTTGTAATGCTAAACATGGTACTTATGATTGCCCTTTTACAAAAAATAAGGTGAGGCATTGAAAGAAGCACATGTAAAGCATATATACCAAAGTATCATCTATCTGCCTCTCTCAAAAAAACCACTTGTGGGTGACAGTCACAACTTTAGAGAGACTGTGGAGTTTGGACTAGTTGACCTTCCCATATCCATTCCAACCTAAATGGACTAACATTATTGAAACAAGCTACCATATAGTACCAGACTATACCTTGCAGAGATAACTGCTTAGCACAGAGCAATTACAGGACATGTCTATACATTGGTATGTAATTAAAGGCAAGCCTGCCCGTGTGCCAAGGTGACCTGAATTGATGTGACTGTATGAACACATCACCAAGTTTTAATTAATTCTGAATAATTCTGAATACAGTTCTGCCCCAGTTTTGAAACCTAGCCAAATATACTTTGAGTAGCTGTTCACAGTGCTTCGTTGCACAAGTGAGAGAGCGAGCTACTCAGAAGCAAGTGTACAGTGGGTACAGGAGGCTCGCATGGAGTGGTACAGTACAGGATACAGAAATGAAAATACACAGTCTTGAAGACCCCAGTTCTCTACAGTATGTATTAGTCAGAAGAATAACTAGTTTTGCCAGTTTGAATATCAAAATTATTCCCTCATAAGAGGGCTAAAAGTTCTCCAGACTACTAAACACAGTACTATGTTTTCTTGTATTTTGAAAATAAACCAGTAGCTTATGCTTTGCACTTACACTATGTTGCTTACTTTATGTAAACACTGAATGTCATTAAACGTTAAGGAAAAGTGCAACTGTAAACACGCATTTAGAAAACACCAACAGTTCACAGAAAGGAAAATATCTCAATGTCAAATGTTATGAGTATCTCTTAGTACATCAATAATCAAAAGTTATGCTGAAACTTGAGTTTCATCTTTACCCTTTTCAATACTTAATCATTACACATGTGCATTAGATAGTAAATTAAAGTATTACTTACTGTGTCTTACCCTGCATGCTCATTATACTTTAAAACCCTAAAAGAGTGACAGTATGAAGCACGTGACCAACTTACTGCAGTTTGTCTGGCTGTTTCTCATCTCACAGAGAGAAGTTCCACAGGGATCAGGACAGGAAGTACATTTCTGGTCTCCCTCCTGACAGAGGGTTTGACCTGAGGAAAACAGAAATTTACTATTCTAATTATTTACCAGACTAACAAAAATTACTGGAGTGTAGTGATGAAAAACACAGAGTTTACATTACAAGTGAGCATTTCCTTTATGTAGTTAAATAAGCATCCTACAGCATTTCAAGTGCAGTACGGAAGATGTCACTTTTCTTTACCCCTACGTTTAATATAAGAATTTATATCCCAGTTTCTGAACAAGAGGTATGGATCTCCGAAAGCCATTTACCATGATTCTCTGACAGAGTATGAAAAGTCATGTAAATCAGATTTCAAAGGGAACAATAGGTCCTAGCTGAAAGAGAATACCCTCTGGGAATTATTCTTCAGTGCCATTCAGTTGATCTGCTTCTCATTTTATGATTGTTTTGGTGGACAATAAAAGCCATCCTGAAGAAAGGTCGTCAGAGCTGAAGCTTTATTGTCCTCCTTTGTCTGGTTAAAAACCAAACAAGAAGAAACCCCAAAAGGCTATGGTCCTAAACATGGAATTTGGAATAAATAAAGCCAGCACTTCATCAAAAAGTTTCTGAGCACATTACCTGGGTAGTTAGATTCTCTGACAAATCCCTGGACTTCTCTCTGTCTCACAGTGGTGACAGCCTCTTTCCAAACCATTAAATTCTCTGATCCATATGACTTTTGCAAAATCAGTCATTTAATTTACTATTCTGTACACAGAGACTGAACAGTTTGGATTTTATCCTCTCATCCTGTTTAAAATGGTTTATTGGAGCTATTGCTTAGTGTATGTATTGCACTACTGTCCACAAACATTAATCTTTCAGTCATAGCATCCTTATATTGGGCATACAGAAGATGCTGAAGAAACACCTTGCTTCAATGACCCTGACAACAGCCTTGTCCCAAAGGACTGACGATGTAGTCATATCTATTCATAATTATGTGGATTTACTTCCCTTCATACATGTTATATATTGAAGCAATGGAGGAACTATCTTTTGCTGCGGCAATTGAATGTCTTATTTTACATGTGCATCTGATTGCCAAATGGAACTTGAAAGGCAAGGAAAACCTTTTGACTTCTAAAGCTATCACAAATCTTTATATTAAAATTCATTTTTAAAGTTTGTTCCAACACTGCCTTAACCCACAGTGGAAGAGTTTCTCAACTCTTTGAAAATCCCTGTGCTTCAGTGTAGATTCTTTTGATCCTAGCACAGTCAATGCTGAATTTCTATAAAGACACTCTACCCCGTCTTTCGAAGGGATCACAGAACCAGCTGTTAGTACATCTGTATTAGATTTCTATTGTCACAAAATGAATTACAGCAGTAATGTTAATAGATGCCATACCCTAAATTTCCTTAAGGTATGTAGCGTAGGATCTCATTTGGATATAGATGAAGCAATGGTCATTTGCAATCCCTATATGTATATACTTCTACTATTACACAAGATGCCTGTATCCTTATATAGGCAAGTGGCAAATCACTACCTTTTGACCTAAAATTTCTATGCTGATTTCACATATTTACTGTGTTTGTAACAAAACCAATATTCCAGGTCACTTCAGCCCTAAATTCACTGCCTCAGCTATGCATATCCAAATTGTTTGATTTGTACAGCAGAGAAGTTTTTCGTATTAAGTGTATATCCTATTATATTTTCTGTAGTTGCTGAAATTGGCAACATACATAAGAAATACAAAAGAAAGTTCAAACAAGAATTCTTCCTTGCTTTTACAAGGACTTTGCAATGAACTAAAGAGGAATAATCCAAATGAAGTCCAAATTCTGCCTACATATTCTCATGCAAATTGAGGACGGACAGGATATTGTTGCATAAAGGAAGAATTTTGCTCTACACAATATCGCAAAATACTGGACGGTGGTTTTTGCACATTGAAGAAGGAATAATAAGAACAAGGAAAAGCTTTGTATTCAAAAGCTTTGCAGTTTAAATGGTACATGGAAAAACCTTTTAGCATATAGTGAGATCATTGACTACATAATTATCACCCCATCCTACTCCTCTGCATTTAGGATCCTTGAATCTACATCTGTTCATCTTACCAAAAAAAGACTTTTAACCATTTCTTCAACATCCACAGAGGCAAAAAGCAGTGAAAACAAAACACATCACTGACTTCTAGCCTAGATCATGCATCAATGATTTCAGTTAAATTCTCTTTTAGCAGTGATAAACAAATCTAAGAGGCTTAAATTGAGTGAATTTTAAAAGTTGACTTGGTTGCTTATAGAATACTCTAAATAGTTTTGTACTTTTCAATTTATGCCATTCTCCTGCCTTATGTCTTTTATAGTAAAAATTACAGTTTCATATTAGCAAGTGAAACGGAGGATCATGGAATTCATAGAATAAGGTTGAGGTGGGACATCAGGAAGAATAAAAACTGAGCATTTTGTGAGACCGCACTGTCAGAACTAAGGACAAAACTTGGTCCTCGGTTTTTAGATTGCCACAGTCAGAACTGGAAGAAATTTCATGCAAGACCTTTTTGCAACATCAAAATTGTGATTCACAATTTTTTCAATTCACAATTAATTGTGAACAAGAATAATTCTAATTTCTGTGTTTCAACTTCTCAGTTATATTTTTGAATGGAGATGTTCAAATTGGAGTAGACAGATCCCAAGAACTTAATATGAACAGAAGGGACTGAGTAGACACGCTTATGAAAGGATTTCTTCTAGATTGGTTTCCTAAAGAAACGAGGCTTATATAAACACAATGTGTATTTATCTTACGATAACAGGTCTGTTCCACTCTAATAACTTTTGAATAGGTTGTGCTATTACCACTACATGTGACAGCACTAGGGTTTTCTAATGAAGTGAATCCCTTTCTTAAAAATAAGACTCATAAGAGAAAGACATTAATAATTCTCACATTAAAGGAAAGGCTGCAATCTGAACCTATACCTTACCAGAAACAAGAGAATTACACGTGAAAAATACCTTTAAATACTGAAACTGTGACAACATGACAAGACCTCTTTCTGAGTGTCAGAATGTACCACAGGACACAGGTCTTTGGGAAACCATGTTCCAGGGCTCAAGAAACTGCCTGGTTTCCTCTTCTTTCATACAATCCATCATGAGACTGCTATTAGGTAGCTGTGAAAACTTACATTCTCATATATTTTCCCTTAGTCACACTAAATCATTAGTTTACTTATGAAAATGTCTTTTCTCTGACTCCCAAGTTCTGATGAAAAAAAGATTTTCATGAGAAAATTCCTCCTCAAACGACACCAGTTCATGTGATAGTAGCTTCAAATTGCTGCAGAGAATGTGAATATGTATTAATTTATTTCAGGTAACAGCTGATCATGTCAGATAACCAAACACTTTGCAAACTACATCACCTCCATTTCTTTAACTTTTTGTATTTTTAAGGACTAATAAAATTCTGCTTACAAGTTCCTGTACGAAAGCACACACCAACCAGCCTTAGCAAGTGTTATTTGAAAGGCAAAGAAAGTACATTTGTCAGTTTTAGCTAAAGGCACTTCAGAACAAAGTAGGTTCAGTAAGAAGAGTAAAATGAGGGATATCCTTACTTTCACTGCAGTTTTCTTCATCGCTTCCATCTTTACAGTCATTGTCTCCATCACACTGGAATGCACTAGGAATGCACTGCCCATTTCTGCACTCCACCAGACCCTGACTATGACACGCTACAGAGAAAAAAAAAGATTATATTCTTATCAACGTAGGTTAATGAAGGTCTTAATTATTTTTAAACACCATCTTGAAGTTATTTTAGGAGGAGAAGATAACACTGCTTAGCACTGAAGGTCACTAGACATTTTTCATTATATATGTAGGCCATGTTTTCAATAGCCTACAGCTGTGCTGATCTTCAGCTACAGGGACTGAAACTATATATGTCAGGTATTAGCAACAGGCTGAGACGAAGGTTCAGTTTTTCAAAAAAACAAACCCACATCATTTTTAGTCATATAAAAATACACTCCTTTATTCAGATTAGGTTCTTAGATTTCAGGGAAAATTGTATGATAGTGGTTGCAAGGTCAAGCACTGAATAGCAGCAAGAATCAAAGCAGCATAAGTGTATGTCTTATGAGAAGTGCTAGCTCTCCAAGACTTGATTTTGCAATCTCAGCAATATTCTAGGATAGTTGTTTTGCAGGTATACGTCATCATCACTCGAGCAGACACAAGTCCAACTCTGATAAGGCGTGATAGGTCACATACAGACATATCAGAAAGGTGTCACAAACCAAAAGGTGTCACAACACCAACAGATTAAGATGTTATATAAATTCATTCATTACTCTTTAATGGGAACATTACAATTAACAAAAGGCTAATTCTGTAATTAACAAGAAGCTGAAACACAAGGCAATGTTCTCAACAATGGCAACAAATGTTTAATTTGCTGCAGCTGTCTGCCAGAAGGGACATTTGTAAAGTGCAAACTTGTGAATCAAATAAGCTTATGGTTTTGCCTTACAAGTAATAAGAAGTATACTACTTATCTTACATTTTGGGTTTTATTTTTAAATAAAGAAAAAAAAATTAATTTAGAGATTAAGGGAACTTACAGCAATTGATTTCATCTGATTTGTCTATACAGTCATGGTCACCATCACATACCCAGTCAGCTGTTATACATCTCCCATCTCCACACTGATGATGTGTCACTGGATTACAATCTAAATAAAATGCAAATTTGAGGAGAAACAAAAGGATGATAAGTTCCATTTGTACAATTTATATTATTGTTCAGTTGTTCTATGCCTTTAAGATAATCTTTCTCACTAATGAGCCGTTTTGCATTAGTAAATTAAAGTAAGAGATTTCCTGTACCTGTGGATTTTTTTGCAGATGGTAGCTACATATGTTCTGAATTCTATTGCTTATACAGACAGTGATGCACTCATTCCTTCTCGCAGGTGCCCAGTTGCTTTCATTTGCAAATAAAAAAGTTCCTAAGATTTGTTAAGCGGATTAAAAGATCTTCTGGCTTCCCACCTCATGGAATGATTTTCAGTTAGCCAACGTTTTCAGTTGCCATCAGAGAAAATCATTCCTTACATTTATCTTTTCACTAAGAAGTAAAAAAAAAAAAAAAAAAGTTTCTCAACTGCCACATTTGGCACTTAATCAGAAACAATGTTTTTTGCATACGCTCAGAATTTTCCATAAGAATCACCTACAAAGAAACTGTTCCAATCTTCATTGTACTCTTTCTACCCGAATGCTTCCACAAATAAAAAAAAGCATTCTGTTGAGCAGGTTGACTTTACATCAAAATAAACAGGGAGTGTAGACGCAATCCAGTCTGCCAAATCTGCTATGAACCCATCTATAGCCTGTAAAAAAAGTTAGATCTTAAATTTTATATAGAAGAACTATGTCAAGATAGGAACGACAGGAGTCAGATTAACGTTTAGAAAAGTCTTATATCAAAGATGTTTTATGGAAAAAACCACAAAACAACCCAAACTGACAAAAAGTGGTGAAAGATATTAAAAGCATGTTTAATTTGGAGAATAAACATAAAACAAATCTCAGAAAAAGTTGTGCCTTGATTTTTGCTTTTGAAATTCTCTGTGCTTTTCCTCAGAAAAGCAAAACAAAAAAAGTGAGAAAGAATATTTTAATGTTTAAAGATTTATTTTAGAGCACTTGCTTTTTTTCAGGTGTAGTGCCAGGAGCAACAGTTAGAAAGAAATACAGCTTTCAAAGTTTTCCAATATTTACATGTGAAGATTATCCCTTTTTATGGCAAAACTTCATTCTTTTTTCCTTTGAAAGTGAAATGTAGGTAGAAAGAGAAATATAAGGAGGCAGAACATACAAAGCTGATTGAAAACAGAATTTGAAAGAAACAGAATATGTTCATCAAAACATACAAGTTCACTGTGAAGCTTCTGTAAAAACAGTTCAGTTTGTATAAAACAGATGGCATCACCAGTGTGTAGCCTTTTATGGTTTGCTTTAATCTCAGTTAAATTCAGCAAAGTTAGCAAGAAAGCAACCATAACATCTTGAATTAATTTAAAACAAATTGCAAATCAGAATATTTCTTAAAAATACCTCTACCTTCACAATTTGGATTAACCCACAACTCTCCTTTAAGCCTTTTCAAATTGCATATAGAATTTGTGAGCTGTTTTCACTTTGCCCAAAAAGAATAACAGCCGGGTCCGTTACTGTTTTAGTAGTTTAAGGAAAAAGATTGCTGGCTTAGGCAATACTGGTATCTTAAACACTTTAGAAAAGCATAAAACTTTCATTTACCACAGTTTTGTTCATCGCTAAGGTCTCCACAGTCATCATAGCCATCACAAACAAAGGTATAATTTAGGCATTTTCCTGTGTTGCAACGAAATCCATCATCACTGCAGTCTACAAAACACATTTTTGTAAAATGTTAACATGGAACATTGGAATATATTGATTAAAACAAGATTAGTTAAAGACACCCTACAATTTACAGGTCTACACTAATACTTAACATGTACCGGTTTATTAGAATCCAACATGGAAGAACAATAAAAACCAAAAGCATTTTTACTCTGTACTTACCAATTGCTTTTTTGATCATTACTATGAGGAGAAAGTGCTCTGGTTACACATATGGACCAAAATGTTTAATTAATTTATACACATAAAGTTCTCAAGAAAGGTTATGGGTTTCATTAGCTAGATTACTAGGACAGTCTTGAGCAGCTGATGGTGGAGTTGAAGCTTCTAACAGCAAAATCAAGATCCCCAGACTCAACTTTCAAGCCTGCCTTTGATATTACAATGGTTTCAAATGAACTTCATGTTTTACACAGTTTTGAGCTCAGAATTTGGCCTGATGCCATCTCATCAAGGAATTTTTAGCACTGTCAGCTCTACGTGGGTTTAGCCTTTCTTTCCACGGCTGAGGCCTTCAGCAAAGCCCTGACAAATATTCTTTGAGTATATCCAAAATGAAATGAATAATATCAGGTTTGATAAAAACTTGGCATCTACATTGTAGTTAGGAAAGGGAGAAGAGTAAATAGGGTTAGTGGTACCTGGTGCCATTTGTAAAAACTTTTGATTACAAATACACAGTTGGGAAGTGGGTGACCTACTTTCATTGCCTTCCTCTAGGCTTTTCCTTCACATCTGGCTTTTCCAGGGAGAATGCCAGGGTATATAGAATAGCTGGGCAGACAATGTGGTCAACCACATTGTGGAGGTAGACTCCTTCCCGTTGAAGCTATGCCACTGGAACCAAGGAAGTTCTTTGTGCCCTTTACTGGGATATGTGGGCATTTTAAACGAGCTCTTTCCTGGACAACATACAGAAAGAGCTGCAAGAGCAGGGACTGGAACACAAGTCTTTCCCCTCAGCTGTGATGCTCAACCACTAAACAACAGAATCATGCTACTGCTTGCTTCTCTCCTCTTGGCATGTGACTCCTGTGTTCATGATTACATGGTGGTCCCACTTTGAAAGAAGGATGTCCATCTAAGTATATTACACACTGAAAGGGGCAGTGGGGTTTCTGTCCCTCCAGATCAATGTCAGCCAAGTGTTCCACCTCCTAGGTCAGTATTCTAACTTTCATTTTCTCAAGGCTTTAACAACCTCAACTCTAGAACTTGAACATGAATCACTACTTCCCCTTCCCACACAGAAGTATTCATGCTCTCTACAAGCTTCACATCATCTTAGAAAGTCCAAACATAATTTATAGCACAAGGCAAAAGACAATGCTTCAGGACATAAAGTAAAATAATATGGCTGAGCCATGAGCTTTGTAGTCAATACTTCATTTAGTTTTAAAAGCACAAAGGGCATGAAACAGTAAATACCAAAAGACCCAAACTAAATGAAAATATTTAAGTTCTAGTTTCATGTAAGCAGAACAATAGCCAGCTGAGAGTAAAATTCTAAACGTCACTTGTTTTGAGTATGCAACAGTGTGAAGTACTCTGGCAACCTTTATCCTTATTGTTCAGTTTGTAACTCTGACAGTTTCTATGCTTCCATTGCTCCTCATGCAAATGAAACAAAGCTGTCTTTTTCTATGTTGTTTCCTCTCGATAAGTTTAAGGTTTAATTTCCATCCATACCCCCATTCCTGTTTACATTCATACCTCTGTAGCTGCAGTAATGTTCTTTAGGGTATGGCAGCTCTCAGGCCCACACAGACAGGGTAAACAAAAAGAATACAAACTGCCTTAGAAGGAAATAAGATTCACTTGATGAAAATCTAACAGTCTTAACATACATTTTCTTCAAGATACTGGCAATAATATATAGTATAGGGTAGCTAGTTACTTCCATCAGAATAAGGCAAGCACTTTTCAGCTGCCATTTGTAAAAGGCTCAACTTAAATTTTGTTAATGACACAAAGGATAATAAGAAGGGTCCTCTACTCTTTGTGTCCCTTGACAAGTTCAGTTCCAGCTGTGCCTTGGCCTTCCTGACCCCATCCCTACACAGCCAGGCAGCGTCCTTACACATACTTTTTCCAGGACACCTGTCCCTGCTTCCACTGCCCGTGCATTTTCTTCTTGTCCTCTAGCTTGACCAGCAGGTCTCAACTCAGCCACGCTGGTCTCTTGTCCTCCTTTACTGATTTCTTACACCTGGGAATTGAGAGCTCTTGCGCTCTGTGGAGTATCCTTAAAGATCTGCCAGCTCTGTTCTGCTCCCTTGTCCCTGAGGGCAGTTTCCCAGGATGGTCATGACTACCCCATGCAACGCTACAGGCCTGGGGAAGAGTGGCTGGAAAGCTGCCTGGTGGAAAAGGACCTAGAGGTGTTGGTTAACACCTGGCTGAATATGAGCCAGCAGTGTGCCCAGATGGCCAAGAAGGCCAACAGCATCCTGGCTTGCATCAGAAATAGTGTGGCCAGCAGGACTAGGGAGAGTCATCATCCTCCTGTACTTGGCAACTTTTCCCATTTCTAATGGAACTTGAGAGGCATAGTCTCATAGGTATTTTTAAATTTTTTAGCTTACATTAAAAACTGAAGTTAACTCTGACAGGAAAAATTCAAAGACAAAACCATGCAATACTTCTTACCTAACAGAAATTATATCAACCTCCATTAAATAAATAGTAAGCTATTAAAGGAAAAGCAAGCTCTAGCCACATTCATATTGAGACCAGGAGGAAACTGCAGCCATCATTTATTCCTTGGAGTATCCCAGATAAAATCTATCAGCAGCTTCCTTAAAAACACAGCTTTGTGAGTCTTGGAATGCCCACGTTCTTAAATCACTAATAAGAACAAATCTTTTGAGGTGAGTCTAAACTGCTCAGTCTGGAACTCAACCCCAGGTCTGACATTTTCCAAAGTCTGAATGTACAGCACTGTTGGTTTTTTTATCATGTTCTACTATAGTCCCTATATAGTCACTGTTCCACATTTTCCTCTTTTCTTTCTTTTCTTTTCCCTTTTCATTGTTTTCCTACTGTACATTTGCTCAGGTTTTCTAAAGGCATTAGTAGTCCAAGGATGTTTTTGTCAGAAGAGAAAAACACATAGGAGCTCTAAAGATACACACTACCACAGACAAATAAGTAAGAAATTAAGATATCAAGCATGTATATTCATTTTTCTTTTCTACTGCACCATATACTGGGATTTATTTAAATAAACCACATCCAGGGTTGAGGCCAAGAGAACCTTCTAAACAGATGGTTTTGCATCTGCTGTAAAATCAATGCCAAGGACTAGGAAAAAGATAAAACTAACAGTCTTCAGTTTATTATCAGAAGTGCTCTTCTGATGCATGTTATTGAGCCATAAAAAAAAAAAAAGCCCCCAAATCCTTCTAATTTCCACATAGCTCCTTGCAGCAATCTTAGAATCTGCTTCCAGGCATAAAATTTGGTAGATCAAAAACACATGCTGTGGCCAGAGTGAGCAAAGGTAAACACACTAAATGGCATCTGAGAGAGCCCAAATGTCTGTATATGCAAATACTATGCAAAGTTCCTATTCTGTACCAGTAGCCTTCTTTAGTTTTTAGGTTTCCCTGAATGGATTCAATGCTTCAATGGAATACTGCAAGGTTTAAGAAACTTACTGCAATGGACCTCATCACTCCAATCATCACAGTCATTGTAGCCATTACACTGGAGTTTTCCTGGGATGCAGATCCCACTGGCACACAAGAAACTCTCTTCTCCTCCGCACAGCGCTGGAAAAGAGAAGGAAAGAAATAATGCACGTTAAAGTTTTCAGGGTAAGAAGAAATAAGCAGAAATGAAAGACAGCTAGAACAATGAGTCTTAATTGAAGCAACAAACACCAAATTAATCAAATTCAAATGAGTGCAAACTGTCATTTTCATCTATTTTTTTTTTATTTCAAAAATAGGTGTCTAGGCTGAGTTAATCAGCAAGGTTCAATCTACCATTACCTCTAAAATGCAGCGGTACAGAGTAACTGTTGAAAACTGACCATAGGATAGGATTAAATAAGTTTTCTTTTTTTTCTATTGAACAGATGTGTTGGATTAAATATCCAACTAAAGTTACTACAGATGGATGGTCCCAGCCTAGGTGTTCAGGCAAAAGATTACCAGGTTGAGCCTTAACAGTGTCATAGCACAGACACCTTTCTAGAAGGGAAGGATTCCTCAGACATTCTTTTAACTCCCTGAACACTAGAAAACAGCCATCGTTGCTATTCAACATATGGGGAATTGAGATACCTAAAGAGACAAAAAACCCTAGAACTTTAGGCATCCCACTGGAGATACCTTGCAGGGCCATTATGTTCAGAGGGAGGGAACTCATAACACCTTCCCATTCAAGTCCTTCAAGGCACTTAAAATATAAAGATGCAGATGACCATTAATTTGTTTACATCTTAGGCCACATAATAGAAACCAAACTTCCAAGCCGTTGCTTTAAAAAACATTGGCTGAGAAAAATCCCTGTAAAACATACAGATGGGGAAAGATACCAAATGAAAATTACATGTGGATGCAAAGCAAAAATGTCAAGTAGAAAAGCAAATATTCAGTACAGAACATGGTTGTTGGGTTTTGGTTTTTTGTGGGTTTTTTTTTTTTCAAAAGCTAGTTAACAGTCAGGCTAGTCAACAAACCTAAACAAAACAGAAAGTTTCACCTCCAGTAAAAGATCAGCAAAAAAACCCCAGTAACCTTACTTTAGGGATACATATCTGAAATGAGAAATAGCTTTCAGAGATGGAGGGAAAATATCCTGTCGCTTTGCCAGTGTAAAGTTATTAAATGTATCAATGTGTGAGAACAGCAAGTTCACACAATAAAATCTCATGAAAGTTCAAAATTCTACTCATAGAAATTCCATTGTAATTCAAACTTTGTATCCAAGTTTGCCAAGAATAAATATCTCTAATAGTAGCTTTCAAATTTTACCACAACGCAAATCACAAGTATGAAAAAACAGAATCTCTTCCTCCATTAAAGTCATTCTGCACCTGATCACAACATAGCTCCATATTTCTCATTTTAAAATGCCTAAATTTGCATTTTTCCTATTCCTATAGGAGAATACAGTTTGTATTTCTTCTCCCTTTATTCTCTGAACCTGATACTTAACATGTTAAGTCTGGAAAGTATATTTACAATCTACATCTCAAAAGCAAAAAAATTCAAATTTGAGTATTCTCATCATAATTTTGTATTCCTCATAACATGTCTACCAACAAGTATATTCATGCAGAATACAGTTAAAAATTGAATTAAAGAGAAATAACCAAATATCTAATGATATAATTTTTAGTAGAATGAGCTTTTATGACCTCAGTTTGGCATTGCAGTAAATGATAGCACAAAGGTAATACACTAAATAAATTTCAGATGAAGCCATTAATAAATCAATTATTATGATGATGTTTGTGTCAACATTTTACTTGCTGCTGCACTCAGCAGAATTCCTAGTATAAGGAATTATCCTTAACAGCGAAGTATTAACCACAATAATGTGTGGATTAAGCACATTCTTGGGCAGATAAAAACTGAGCTGAAGTGAAAGATCAGTCCTAAACTCACACACTGCTAATGTTCCATTTAAACTCCTCTTTCTGGAGCCAACACTTCACTTAAAAAAGGAGGGAAAGTTCTTTTTAATCTCTCCCAACAAAACAGTCTGTCATGAAGTAACTCAGAGCATACAAGTAACCTCATTTTATACGTCTTCAGAAGAACAGAAATATAAACATGAAACAAAATGGAAAGCGAAGTGGTGCTGATGAAATCTGTCAGTGTTTCACAAAGCATGCAGATATGATTTAAGGATATAAAAGATCAGAAGTAGAAAGAGATGAGAAACATGAACTAGTAAATATTGACACTCCATGCTGCTACATCAATTTTTATCTGCTTTATTTGGTTATCAAGCCATACTGTTTCATAGAATTTCAGGAATTCATTATTTAGTGATGTATCTTTTGATTTTGGTAAGTGTATCATAAAAGAAAACCTGATGGAAACTTTTTTCTTCAAATCTCAGCTCACATGGCTTTTATCTTACAGTGCTTTAGCCTGCAGGGTAGCAAGTGGAATGCCTCTGTTTTTTCCACAGGTGAAAAGCTGAAGGATAGGAAGCCCAAGTGATTTGTCCAATGACAAATAAAGAATCAGGTAAACAATTCAAAGTGGTTTATGGAAGTGTATTGCTAAAAATCTAAACTTAAATCAGAAAAATAAAATAGATTATCTCCCTGTTCTGACAAAGTAAGCCTCTTATTTCTTGAAGCATGCTGGTCTTCACAACAGTCTCTTATAGGGAATTTTGGTTGTTGATGGGAGACCAGTATCCTTCAGTCCTGCTATTGCCTTCACTTTGGCAAGGGACAGTTTGTCAGTCTTTGTGTTACTCTGATACCTTTCTCACTTCTCACTCTCCTGAAGCACTTCCAATGATGACCAGGACCCTTTCTAGACCTAGGCCCGAGATCTCCATGGTTTTATACTATTCCTCAGTTGCATTGGTTTTCTTTTCACTGCTGTCCTTAACCTGCCACTACCAGGTACAACCTACATCCTAGAATACAGCTTTTTGACATTCTTTTGCATTCCTGAATCCACCAGGACAACCTGCCCGTGGTGACTGTCAGAGCTGTGAGTGCACCAGTAGGCCTTGAATGGCCTTGAATGACCCTGACCAGCCTCACCTGGAACCTCCACCCACACCTTGCCCATGGGCTCAAGCCCTGCCTGAGCACTGCCGTAGGTACAGCTCCATCCCCTGGATGGATCCCTCATCTATACACCACAGCTGGTCTTTGGCCCTGGTTCCTAGCTGGTCTGCAGCCCTAAATTTGGCCCTGGTTCCTAGATGGGTTTGGAGACACACTGGAGCCTTGTCACCAGTCCCACCTCTGGTCCCACCTCCTGACTGGGCTCTCTGCTTGGACTCTGGACCTGGTTCATCACTTTGCCACATCTGGGGCCAGCTCTGCCTGCTGCATTCAGGCTCTGCATCCCAGCACAGCCTGACCTCAGCTCCCAGCTTGCCTGCCTGGAGGGAGCAGCCCTGCTCCTGCTGCTCCCTGATGGTGACACCTCAGGTCCTTGGCTATCAGGTTACAGCAGGCTGATTGCTCAGCCTGGCTCCTCATGGTGCCTTATTTCTGTTAGTCTGATGCTACCTGGCAGTCAAAGCCGTATCTCAAGTTCCAACAGCTGTTTGATGCCTCTGGCCAGCTATATTAGAAAAATAATGTCATATATTCCTTGTCCTCAGTTCTCCATTATTCTTTCAGTTATCCCAGATGCCACCTCTGCCTTTCCATGTCTTCACAGTATACATGGAAGACATCTTTCACTGCAAAAGTAGTGTGCCCGTTGTCCCTGCATGGTGTATTAGGTATGCCACCATTTGCAAAGTAAGCATTCACTTTCTTTAAAACTACGCTTTCCTGAGAAACCCTCCAAATAACCCAACTCCTAGACGGTAGAATATTAATAACTGGTTTGTTCCCTTCATTAAAAGTGAACAGTCATGTTTTGACATCTAGAAGGGCTGATTTAGGTTTTCAGTAGGGTGCAAAATCACCTTCTGTTGTCAGTGTATTATGATTTTCACAGTTGCAAAGTAGTATCTATCTCTCATGATAACTGCTCTTACCCACTTACAGCTAATATTCCCTACACAGTACAAGACTCCACCACCTTTTTTCCCTTAAATTCTTTCTTTTCTATTTTCTGGTTTATAAAAAATCCTCCATTATTTTGCGGTTGAGGAGCAGACAGAAAATTTCTTTGAAAAACTCATTACTTTCTCTAGTAAAATTGAATTTCACACCTTGTCTTATTAAATACCGTAAGCTTGACTTGATTTTTAATAGTGAAAAAAAATCAGCTACTTGCAAAAAATACATATGCGATCTTATTTGTTAAAGATCAGCTGATTTATAAAAGCACTATGAAGCAACGCCATAAAAAAAGCCTAGGCAGGGCAAGACGTTCTTAACGGATAAGGAATCTTTTATGTATTCCAGAGATAAAGGTTCTCTTCCCAGACCTGCTGCAAACTTTTTGCATCACCTTGGACAATTCAGGCAAACTGTGCCTTAGTTCTCTACCTATAAAAAGACGAAAAAACTTACCTGTTCTCTTGGGTTCTTTGAGGAGAAAAATCATTAGCCTTGGTACTACAAAGTTAGAGCTGCAGGTGTCTTATGAACTTACTTTCACACTGACAAATTGATATTCAGGATTTCCCACAGGGATTGAAATTTATTTCTGTTTTGGGAAACATCAGGACAGCATTGAGAGGAACATCACCGAATGCAAGAAGGTCAAGAGGAAAATCTGAAAGATAAATCTCACTGGCAGCAACACAACTTTTGAAGTAGAACAAAGCCATTTAAAACTGCCATCAGTGAATGACCCATTTTAAAAGAACTCAACAGGCAGTCATGAAAAGACTATTACACCTGTTAAATCTGACCTTGGGATTAAAGGGACTAAAAAATATAATAATTTCTGCTCACGATCAGCCTTTCTTTACAGCAACGTGATATTCTTCACCATTTGCTGAGCCACTAGGTGCACAGTGGATGCTGTGATGTACCACTGAGCACCGGACATGCCTAAACATGCAGAGTGTGATTTTCAAAAATGACAAATAGCTCCAGCTTGCACTGACTACAAGTGCAATTAATTATCCAGATTTCCAATTTTATTTGTGGTCCTAGCATAGCAGTCCTGCCTATTGCATAATGTCAGTCAATACACCCACACACTCTCAGCACCTTCATTTTTATGCTTAACTTTTGGCAGCAGGAGATTGTTTTTTTCCAACATATTTACATGCTTTTCTAAGCCTGAAATATTATTTTATCATCCCCAAGAAACAGGGCAATCTTAGACTTAGTCAACGGACACGCACTCCCTTGTATGAAAAATGTGTTTGCAATAAAAACTTATGTGAATAATTTCAAAATCTTTTCTATTATATTCCCAGGTGCACTATCCACTTGGGCACCAATTGATTTTGCAACAAAAACATTATCATCCAGTTGTGTAATGGGGCCATGGTTATTGCAGTGAAAGCTACTTGTGCAACATATTTTAAATATGTTTGCCCAAAATACATAAGAGACTTTAAAACGCAATTTTTCAACTAGTTTTGTGCCTCTTAATCAGAAGCAAGGTAGGCCAAAACCACCAGCATCATCCTTTTGCACACCCTTATAATGTGCTCCTCAGTAGGTTCCCTCACTCCCCACTGTGTGGTTGGAAATGTTTCCAAACTTCTAACTGAAGAGTTACAACCTCACCTCTATTCTACCATTTCTGGAAGAGTATTACGCACTGCAAAATACAGTAGTCTTAACAGCAACGTAAGGTTAGATAGCATCTACGTTCTTATCTTACAGGGGAAAAAAATGAGGCACTGAGATATTAAGGTGAACGTTATAAAAAATAATGAATAATAATTTCAGTTGTCCAATCTAAGACATGTTGGTATGTATTTTTTTTTTCTGGAGAGTAAAGATTGATGTTATTTTACATGTTTAAAGTATAGCTCCTGTTATCTCTACTTGTAGCTGCAAGAGCATGCTCCAGTTGCAAATAAACCCCAGCTATACAAATGAAGTGTCCAGTTAATTGGAAATGTGCAAAGAACAGTTCAGAAAATTTTGATCCCAGTGCCTTGCTCAACATTACACATGGTCTCTGCAACAGTGACAGGGAAAGAATCTCATTCTATACTATAACATCACATTTTCTTTATTATGAGCTGATCTCTTTGTTCCTCCGTTTCCCTGCCTTATGCATTGCACTTTCCAACTGCTACGATCAGTAAGCCTTACAGGCAGCCCTAGAAACAATAGCTTTCCACAGTATGGGCTCTAGTTCCCTGTAGGCCATGGCATGTTTATCCCACATATCATAGAATATGATAACATAATCAAAAGATTTTAATTCATCATACAAGAAAGACTGTCTGAGGTTGAAAAGGCAACTTTAACTGACTTGGAAATCTTACATTCTTCTAACTTGGGCTTTTATGCAATTTCCTGCATGTTCAAAAAGGAAAACAGCATAAATAGATCAAAAAGAACCATTGAAGGAACCATCTGGATTTTCTTACAGATCTCTGCCATCAGTACAGATCTTCACTGGTACAAAGAGAGCAACAATAACGGATTTCTACCTTCTGGGTGAATATGCCAGTTTGGCCTGGTAGAAGAAAGGTAAAAAACAGGAAGGATATTTATCTGACCACTTTTCCTATAGATAAGAAGAGCAAAGATTATGGAGACCCATATTCATTTCTGGGCTGCGAACAGAAGTGTGTTCGAGCACTTATAAATCATTCTGACTGTCCCTTCCTAATACATCTCTATCCTGTTCTGTTCCTACCCATCCTGATTTCTGTCCCGATCTGCTTCTCCATTTCTTCTTACTTAAAGTGAGCATTTTCCTATTTATCTTGTACGTTACATGCAAACAAGAGGAATAACAAAATCAGTTTTCCCTCTCTCAGTTTTAGCACCCAGCAGCAATCAGAAGGAATTTTAAGAAAAATTAATCTCACCTTCTAACAGGTGATGTTTGGTCCAGCCAGTGCAGTGTTCAGGGCAAGGAGAGCACACGCACTGTGAACAGTACCTCCAATGAACGTAACTTCTGCTTTCTACCGAGCTTGTGCAAGAAGAGGTTTTCAGAAGGTTGACAATTCTATCATACCTCCAAAGATCATATTTTAATGGAAATTATTAAAACCTTGTCTTATGCTTTTGTTGAAAGTTGAATTTCGATATTTGATCTGAAACGTAGAGGATTTAGATATGCAACCATTTATAAGACTTTCTTGAGCACAGGCAAACAGCTGCATACTCAGAAATACTGAGACTGTTTGAAACAAAGCAGCAGAAGAAGAAATAAAGCCTGAAATAGATGTCTGAAATTAAAAAATTATGCACCATACCACTCAAATTTGCTAAAATTATTAAAAATTTTAAAGGCGTTATTATAAGGGAATGTGCTGAGAAATGTTAATTATTGATACCTCTGTCAACAACTCACACGTTTATTAATATAATCATGCAAATACTCACATACCCAAACTCCTGAAGAAGAAACAATGTTAGGTAAAAGGAACCCAAAGAAAATAGAAGCAATCCTTGCTGATAGAGAAACTTGCTTGTTTTAGACCTTTCCCAGAAAGGTTTACAAACTGGAAAAGCTTCCAAAATCCCTGACTAACCACCACTGGTGGCAAAACGTGCTTTATTTTACCTGCGTCTGGTGTGCTATCAAAAGTGTCTCTCGGGAGCCATTTATGTGCTGCACTTCCCAGCTAGGTTACTGGAATGCCATCTATAGAAGATTATGTGGGCAGGTCCCTGGAGAGCTGCAGATAGCATAGACTGAAACAAACATATTATTCTACCAGCCTCAAGATTGCATTTCAAGGTATAGCAACAGATAAAGCACTGTATATCTGTGAAAATGACCATGAAAAGTGCTGCTAATTTTTTTCCGAAACGGAGACGACATTCACTGTCTAGTGCTATGAAATAACTAGGAGATATCAAATAAAATTGCCTTTAAAACAACCAAAAGGTGGTTCTCATCATACAATGCACAGATAAGCTGTAACGCTTTGAAACAGGATATGGTGGGTGCTAAAATGTACACAGATTCATGAAACAAAGGGACAAATTAACAGAAGAAAAATCTATGGTGGGTCACAAATTACAGAAAAGTCCTTGAATCTCAAACAGATGGACAATGCAGGAGTATTTTGGAAATGTATTGCCACATATTCTTGCCTTGCTCTCCTATTCTTCTCTGGGCATCTGATTTTGGCAGCTTCCGGAGTCAGCACTACAAGAAAGATGGACTTTTTATTTGACTCAATACAGTCACAATAGCACAGTGGGACACAGAGGAATCCCTGTATTCTCTTGCCTAAGAATTTTCATCACCTGATCCCCACACCATATGTACCCTGCGGTACAGTGTGTGCATCTTGTTGCTGTCAATTCTAGAAAGTTTTGATACTAGGATCATGATCACAGAACAAGGAAAGCTGGCAACTCCTTCCCCTCAAGAAACTCTCCATTTCTCTATTTCTTTACAATGCAAAACACTGTGGGAGAAAGAACACAAAAGACCTTTCTCTTCCACTCAAGCGAAGTGGCCTAAAAAGGCCACCTAGAAAACTCCAAGCTGGAAAAGAAACAGGCAAAGAACAGGAAGGCGGGCAGAGATAAACAGTGGGGGAGGCAGAATGGGAGGGAAAAAAAAAAAATCAAAGGCCATAATAAAATATAATGCAGAGTTAACAGAAATAAAGAATGAGTGCTTGGGGGAAATGTTTTTTTCAACTGTGAATGTTTCCTCACATGAAACACCACCACAATCCTGAAAAACATTTTGTCTCCCTCAAAAATTATTCCACTATTGCTGTTTTTGCAGCTGGTCGGTATCAATGTTACACATACACAGATTATCTCTCTCTTCTTTTCACTGCATTAAGTGAATGCCAGGGCACAAAAGAAAGATAATGTCTGCCTGATTTTAAAAGCTTTCTCAAACAAATTCTGTATTGGATATGTATAATCAGCTTCACATTGCCAACAGAAAAATACCTGCTTGTAACTGGATACCGCCTTTGAATCTCTGCTCAAAGGTATTCCTCCAAGGCAATTCTCTAAATTAACACCAGTGTGAAAAATCCTGGGACTGGGCACCATGGAAAAAAACAGTATCGGAACAATTTTTACTGGTGTTTTATTCTTGGAACAAAACAAAACAAGATCTGCATTAGCTAAGCGTATTTGGTTAAAAAACTTAGTAGTTTCTTTGTATACATTACATTAATTCTCTTGAGTACTTTCTGTATTATTTCCACTATCGCAGCTTACGCAGGACAAGATAATGTATGACGACAGCCACTAGTAGAAAGTTTGAAATGTTTGGCTGAGTTACTGCAAAACTCAAAGCTAAACTTGGGTAAAGGCAATGCTATTGTAAGAAAGAAGTACTGCTAAAGTCTATAGTTGTGGTGTTAAGATAACTATTAACTATTTGTTTTTACAATATCTTAAAACGTTATACATTAACTGTTAATGACTATTGCCAATATTCTTAATGTGGTGCTCCAATTAAATGCTTCTTACCCAGCTTAAAACAGGCTAAAAGCTCCTACAGTGGCATCTTCAAACAGCTGAAAGAGCTCACTGCAATTATACAGGCATTTAGCCCTTTCATGCCCTTGAACATCGCAGGGCATTTATCAACACATACAATAATTAATTTCTGTGTTTTTGCCGAGAAGGGACATTACCCAGGTTATCAGCAATGGTTTTCCTGGTCACCAACTACTATAATTTTCCTAACAAAAAAAAAACTTAACTAAAATAATGTATCTAACTGAAAAAAAAAAATGCTGCAATAACCACTGAATAAAAAGTTCAAAAATATTTGTCTTACAGAACAGAAAAGTTCTGTGTTACTTATAATTTAATGCTACTTATAATGTCATGTACATAGACACATACTTACCTACTTTCATTCTTTTTCATAATTCCTTTTTTTTTATTTATTCCTTTTTACAGATTTAAAGTTTGACTACTAATAGGAAGGCATATGCATCTGTAGTACACAGGAATTATTGGAATACCCAGAAACCATTACAGCATGGAAAGTCCCTTTCTTACATAGTTCAGAAAACAAAAACAAAAAACCCCACAACAAACCAAAAACCATAGAAGAGAACAATATTTTTTAAGAAACTAACATGAAAAGAAAAAAAAAAGTAAGTTAATGCCTCCATTAAATCTGAGTCAGGACTAAAATCCATAACATTCACTCCAATAGGAACGAAACTGTGATCACAAGAGGATTTGCAATAAAAGGAACCTGAAAAAAATTTACTTTCGCATATTTAACATTCACTACTTGAAACATTACCAAAAAATTCTGTGGAGAGATAAAATCTCCTAAGCTAAAACTATAAATTTGTTCTTGGAAAAACTGATGTGAAAAATATTTTCATAATTTGGCACAACTGATAGCTATTTAAAAACAGTTTCTCACCAGAAAAAAGGTCTCATTGGCTTTCGTCATATAATTTTTTCTACATTTAAGAACTAACAGTCTAAATAATATCCAACATAACAATGCAATAGAGTTTCACGGAATCACGGAATCTTCAGAGTTGGAAGGGACCTCTAGAGATCATCTAGTCCAACTCCCCTGCTAAAGCAGGATTGCCTAGAGCACATTACTCAGGACTGCATCCAGACGGGTCTTGAAAAGCTCCAGAGAAGGGGACTCCACAACCTCCCTGGGCAGCCTGTTCCAGTGCTCTGTCACCCTCACCGTAAAGAAGTTTTTCCTCATATTCGACCGGAACTTCCTATGTTCCAGCTTGTGCCCGTTACCCCTCGTCCTGTTACTGGGAACCACTGAAAAGAGCCTGGCTCCATCCTCCTTAAACCCACCCTTTAGATACTTGTAAACATTAATGAGGTCTCCCCTCAGCCTTCTCTTCTCCAGGCTAAAGAGTCCCAGCTCTCTCAGCCTTTCCTCATAAGGGAGGTGCTCCAAGCCCTCAATCATCTTTGTTGCCCTACGCTGGACTCTCTCCAGTAGTTCCCTGTCTCTCTTGAACTGGGGAGCCCAGAACTGGACACAGTATTCCAGTTGTGGCCTCACCAGTGCAGAGTAGAGGGGGAGAATGACCTCCCTTGACCTGCTGGCCACACTCTTCCCTATGCAGCCCAGAATTCCGTTGGCCTTCTTGGCGACAAGGGCACATTGCTTGCTCATGGATAATTTACTGTCTACCAAGACCCCCAGATCCTTTTCTTCAGAACTGCTTTCCAGCAGGTCCACCCCTAACCTATATTGGTGCCTGACATTCTTCCTCCCCAGGTGCAGGACCCTGCACTTGTCCTTGTTGAACCTCATTAGGTTCTTCTCTGCCCAGCTCTCCAGCCTGTCTAGGTCACGCTGGATGGCAGCACGGCCCTCTGGGGTGTCAGCCACCCCACCCAGTTTGGTATCATCAGCGAACTTGCTGAGGATACACTCTGTCCCCTCGTCCAGGTCGTTGATGAATATGTTAAACAATACTGGTCCAAGTACTGACCCCTGGGGGACACCACTGGTTACAGGCCTCCAACTCGACCCTGCTCCATTAATCACAACCCTCTGAGTCCTGTCACACAGCCAGCTCTCAACCCACCTCACTGTCCCCTCGTCTAGTCCACACTTCCTCAGTTTCCTAAGGAGGATGTTATGAGAGACAGTGTCAAAAGCCTTGCTAAAGTCAAGGTAGATGACATCTGCTGCTCTGCCCTCCTCCAGCCAACCAGTTGTAACATCATAGAAGGCTATGAGATTGGTCAAGCATGATTTACCCTTGGTAAATCCATGTTGACCACTTCCAATAACTTCCTGTTCCTGAACGTGCTTGGATATGACATCCAGAATGAGCCGCTCCATTATAATTTAGCTCCATTATATAGTTTATATTCTATATTTAAATTTTAATAGACTACGTCTTTTATATAACTTAAACAGTATTATTAATTACAAATCTCATGGCATGAAGTGCAGTTCAGGCCTCATGTGCATCATTTTTTATCAGAAACAGACATTCATAATGCCTCTTTAGTAATAATACAAAAGTGAACATTGTCTGACAGTTCCATACTGTCGCTTACATAGTTTTGCTGTATGAAGAGCAGAAGCATCATAGTCACTGCTGCTTTTGCAAGCATTTTACCATTCAAATTAACTGAAAAATAATTTCAGGGCTCTTGTGAGGGCTCCACATCAATGTATATCAGCTCATTGTGTTGCTTTACTTCTCATTCAAGCTACTGTGGTTTTTTTCTCCACAGTTTTAACAACATCTGCTGTGTTGGCTGGTCAAAGTAAATAAAATGACAGAAAAATACAGTGACAGTTGAAAGAAAGAAAAACAGAGCTGGAATATTTCTGAGAGTAGGGACCCCAGGAAGGTTTCTGAGATTTCTCCCTCCCAGAAATGCATTATTGGATTTACGTAGAATGAATGACTGGTGATGCTTCTTTCTCACTCCCTTACATGCTCACAACTCATTAGAACTGTGAAACCAGTCCAACTGTCCATCTTAAATCTCAGAAGCTGGATTCCTAAAACTATTTACAGAGTAGCTGATTTTCTCACCTACTGGGTATTCACTTGCCACTTGTGTGAAAGGGTATAAACCTGACCGATGCATCCCTGTCTACTGACCTGCACCTTTTTCTCTGTGACCCATTTTGTACACTCAGATGGTTTTACTATAACGGCACATGGCTCAGTTTTTCCAGTACATTCAGTGCATCTGCCGTCACATCAGGAATGTATGTCATAATAATTTCTCCATAGTGGTAACATGCACTCAATTTGCAAAGCAAATAGAAAAAATCTAGACAAAGAGATAAATATCAGCAGTGACACATGAACAATTATATATTCGCTAGATAATCCCAATTCTAACTAATAAACATTTTTCAGGAAAGCTGGTAACTGTCCCCAGGATAAATGTTCTAGATTCTAACTAGATCAGCCAACACACATTGTCCAACAGAGCTCAGAAAGGCATGTGAGGTTCAAGGGTTTTTTTGAGGAGTGATAATTTTCAATTCAGAAAATGTGGAGGATAATGAGTATTCAGTCACAATCAGACAAAAATAATCAAGAGAAAATTTTGGTTTGGATTGGGTGATACTGTGCTAAACCAAGCAGGTATAGCAGCCACACCTTTTTTTTTGATAAATACAAGAAATAACTAAAGCCCCAAGAGAGAATTGCATCACCACACAAAGCAAATTATATGCAAGGCATATGTGGGCAGGGAGGGTTTCACTGCACGTAATCTGGAGGCATTAGTCCCCAAAAGAAACCACAAAGTTGAGACATAAGCAGCCATATGCAAAGGACACGGTCTTGGAATTTCCAGGAACTGAGCCCTGAGAAGAGTGTGAAGAGTGCTTTGGGCTGAGCGCTAAGTAAAAAAGGATTGGAACAGTGAACCAACCCCTGCTGTTTGGTTCTACTGTGTTCAGAGAAGTAAATTCTTTCAAATATACAAATTTCAGAAAGAAATATTCAACTACAGCATAATTTATTTCTGTAGGAGAAACAGCCTAGTGAACCTGGGCCTTTTCCAGCCATAGAGGAATCACATTGGAACCATTCTTTTCAATAAGAAAAGACAAAAAATTGTCTATAGTCTATCATTCTACATGAAAACTATTCATATCCAAGCATCATGAACAGTAGTTCATGAAAAAATGAATTTAAAATGTCTTTTGCTTTATCCAACAGGATGTCAAAACTTCAATAAGCAGCCTGGGTCTCCACAGTCTGCCAGGTAGGGGCAGTGAGTCTCACAACTGGCTCTAGATATTTTCCCCTAGTGAGAAATAGCAAGCTTCCACTATGTACTTCTCTGTAATTTATGCAGTTGACTACCAGATAGATACAAATCCTGCCATACAGATTACAGAAGAATCATCAACCAGGCACTATTCTAATAAACTTGTCTGGCAGTATTAAATGTATTATTTTAGCCAGAAGATATTCTGAAATTTGAAAGTTTCAGAAGTCAGCAATCTCTTCTGGCTTGGTCTAAAAGTTCAGCTATCTAGATTTGGTGGAGCTTTTGAACATTTTGGCCAGCTATAATTTGTCAAAATTTAATAGGCATATTTATATTATACCTTGTATTCAGTCTGTGTACCACATGCGCACGAAACTCAGGCCTCTGGGTTGCTTTCTCAGAATTATTCCTCATTCTGTGCCCAGTAGGAGTGTGCTCAATTAATGACATGCTAGTCACTCATTGCTAGTTACTCTCACTGTTCAGCATACAACCCTTTACCATACCTATGTATTTATGCCACAGCCTCTTTATTTATTATTTGAACCTGCCATGAAGACTAAGTTATTGTACTCCTACTTCCAATGATGTTCATTACCATGGTACCAAAGGCATCAACACACATATGGTTTCAACATCCTTGTGAGCTACAAGGAACAAAGACAGTTTTATTCTCATTTTACAAAGGGAAGTTGAGGCATGGGAAAAAAATATGCATTTGTATAATTACTTGCTTATAGTTCCCATTTGGAGAGATCTATTAGACCTAATTTTTCAGCATATTTAGCATATATCATATGGTTAAAACACAGCTCCCAGTGGCTTTCAATACAGCAACTTGCCCAAAACCCCACAGGAACTCTACAAAAGACTTGTAGATTCTGTTCAGTTTTCCTGGAAAGCATTCATTCAACTGCCTTCAACAAGACACAATCCCTCTTTGTATATTTCCCCACCTCAGACATTACAAATATTCCCACAGGTGAAGGTAGGTATGGACAACAGCATCCTTTAATTTATGACCCCTCAAAACATGCCCTAACAGACGGAGAGAATCCAACTGGTAAAAAGACTTGATCTATTATTTTAAGGCTATAATATTACGCATATTCAGAAAGCGCAAGGAGATAACCCAGGATATACAAACAATCTTAATTGTAGCATTATCTAACATTCAGAGATACACTGTATATCCTCACTGTTCTTCTAAGGTAGTTTTGAGTGTATAACATCTTAGGTTTTTTAAACAAAATTGAAAAACAATATTCATCATACCATTACTTCTTGTTTATTGTCACACAGAAGTCATTAACAAAGTTAGAATCCACAGATGGACCGTACAAGCCTCTGTCACTTAGGCTCATGGGATGATGATGCCTTATCAACAGTAAACTCTCAAATGCCAGCAAGAGAACTCCAGCAATGGGGTCAATGAGAAAAAAGAGTCAGGCTTCCTGCTCTCAGGTCTGATCTCACCTAGATTTGGATCTAGAGAACAGAGCAGCAGCTCTGAGGAGATGGAAATACCTTAGAGAGCGGCTGGAAATCTGCCTGGTGGAAAAGAACCTGGGAGTGTTGGTTGACACCTGGCTGAGTATGAGCCAGCTCAGAATTTTTGATGCAAAACAAAAAAGCCCCAAATCAATACAAGTCAGAAAAAAATTCAGCCTAAACAATTCAAGCACAGCAAAACTATAACCAACTGACAACCACACTTTATCACAGCAATGTGAAGGAACATAATAACAGGACCAGAAATAATAACTTCATCCCAGAGCTTTCCCTACACATAAAAAATACATTATTAAATACGAACTCATGAACATAGTGTAACAGTTAAGAATGGAAACATACACTGCCTTCCTTTTTCTTGGTGTGGTGAGAAGCATACCCTTGTAGTGGTGTCATTTTCAGTTTTGTTTTGGAATTGAGAGCACTTCAGGAATTCTGGCCAGGAAGCATTTACCATACCCAGGACTGGTTCACAGCCTTCTTTTGCTGCCTCACAAAATGTCCTGCAGGGCAACAGGCCTCGACTGGAGAAAAGAGACAGAGAACAAAAATACAAAGTATTATTACTCTACGAGATTGTGAAAACGTTCTAAAAAAAGTAATAACAAACACTTTTGAAGAATTTTACTTTCTACAGAGCTACACCAAAAAGGTGCCAAATCTTCATTATTCAACTATGGTGGCATTCAGCTCTAGCTGAATTTAAGCCCAAATCAAGTTCAAAACAGTGAGACGGATGCACTCCTCCCGTTTGAACTAACTGAACTTTGGTCCAAGCAGATGCTCAGCAAGTAGGCCTAAATGAAGTTAATGCTGTTGTGTAAGGCTATCAGTAAGAACTCAGCACCAAACCCAAAAAAAACCCAGTTTGGCTGGAGACTGGTCTGATAAGCGGCCAAAACCACATTAACACAGCAGAAAATCTGACTATAAATCAACCACTTTACACTATACATACCTGCAGCCATCAGGGCAGTTGAGCTCCCCCTTTATAGCAGCTGGATGCATAGTGGTGATCTTCCCTTGAGTCGGGATGCCTCTCAAGCTTACCCCTCCAGGGCTGAGAGATCCCTTACCCAACATCAGATATCAATGGGTTGGTAAGTGACATTTTTTGCATGCATGTAACATTTAAGATACGTATAGCAAGCTTACGTGGTAATCTTTGTATCCCATACTAACTTTAAGTGTAGTCAATAGAAGGGTATTGACGGTGAATCCGTCTCCATTTATTAAATATTTTACATACTAAAATTACTGATTAAAATGCAATAAACTAACTACTAGATCAGATCTGAGTGATCTCTGACTCTTCTCCTGCAACAAATAGCTTCTAAATTCAACTCTGTGCAAGCTGAAGCTGAGACTTCATCAACAGTTGAACCAATGTAATGGTGTAGTGACACCACAGGAGAAACCGTGCTTCTTCATCCTCTCCTCCTTTCCCACAACTCTGCAGACCTACCACACTCTGACTTTGGCAAATACTTTCATAAGCTTATAAAAAAAAATCATTAACTTGGAAAAAGCTTTTCATGTTTTTGACTGGGTAAGCTTTCCGACAACTTAAGTGTGCTGAAACTGCTCATGGAGGGAACCAACAACCACCAGACACCAACTGTAGGAACCCACAGTGGGGAGCACTATATCACCTCCTTTTAGCACTTATGAGCTCTTACACTATTTCCCCTGAGTAGTCAAAACATACTGAGTGTCAAATCAAATGCAATAAATATCAGCATGACTTGAATTGTACTTTTTTTTTTAAGAAAAGCACCATAAATTAGCAATTTTTAAAGTATGACAAGTTTAAATGCAGCATACTTGTCTATTTCTTATTCTGAGATATATACCTGCATATGTATTTTTTCTTTATTCTTCTTTTACATGTACGTAGGAAAACCAATTAAAATAGATAGCTATGAACTGTCTCCAGGTCTACGTAATTAGAGTCAACAAAGTCAAGCAAAAAAAATCTAGAAAATCTATTAACATGTTTACTGTAGATCTGTAAAAGGATAAAATAGTAAAGTTACAAGACTACAGGTAACAATGCTGGCCAAGTTAGTCAAGACTTGAAAAGACAAGAAATTTCAAAGAAGCCTCAGCCAAGTTAATTGATTATGTGGCAGCTATAATTCAGGATAGGCTACTACAGTGTAATGCACACAGGAAGGATTAACTGAACATCCACACATACAGTTCTCTGCTTTCCTGCCAGCTTCCACTAACCTCTTATCTGAAAACCATTTTGGTGGAGCAGAGAAAAAGCTCTAGCACAGTCAACATTAGTCTTAACTATAGAGAAGAACTGTTCACTGCCTTTCCAAGCAAGGATCGGCACCATCTGTGGGAGCACTTCGTTACCCAAGAGAGCTGTCAAACAGAGTAACCTAAGTTATTGCTGGAGCACAATGAAGAAAAGCATCTCAGTAAGCAGGAGCACTTGCATCCGAAAGTCTACACGCACAAGCAAACACAGCCCAAATGAGACACGCTGCCTGCCTATCCAAACACTTTCCTCACCCGTATGACTGGTAAGTCAAAAAGACCCCGGACTTCTTGCTGGAAAGCAGAAGCATTAACACAGCCAGACAGTGGCATCTACTAACACCAACCTGTTCACACTGAATAAATATTGAAACTCCACTTGACAGCATGATAGACTTCCATACCCTCTAGAGCTACCGAGTGTGTCATAACTATCAAAAATTAGGAAGAAGAGAGGCCTGAATATACAGTAGGAAAGACAAGACATCTGAGTGGTCTTTGTCAGAAGACTATGTCAGCCTTCTGGATGAGTTAACAGAAAGAACACATATAAGTGGCAAAAAAGATCTCTCATACAAGTACCCAATGCCCCATCACTACATTTTCTCAATGTGTGGATTCCTTCCTCAAATTAACTGTAGTGTTTATAGCATTTCTTAAAATATTATAAAAATTCACCAGCAGAAGACTGGAAAGCTAATGAACATTCATAACTTATGAATCAATGACCAAAAAAGCAGATGTTGCATGCATGCTCTAGGCAGGAAAGATCTCACTCACATTTAAAACAGTTCAAGTTTTCTCAGGCATAATTAAAATTGGGGCACTTATTCCTAAGTATATAAGGAAAAAATGTAACTCTGTCTCTGACTTGCAAGTAAAATGTCATTGTTTTTTTAAAGCATTATTATGCATTGCTGGCTTTGCTTTATTACAAAATATGACCTAAATTGTAATATTTTACTTAGCTTGAAATCAATGTTTTGTCATTCAGGAAAAAATAATGATGAATTTCTAAAATATGCAATGTTTGAAATATGATTAGCATGTCAACTTAATGTGCATTTATTGTATCTTAACGATACCTCTGACTATAATATAATATTTTATTGTAGACTACAGGGGTTTTTTGTTTTGTTTTGTTTTGTTTTTTTAAACAGTGAACACCAAGACTGGGCAGGCATGCCTTGGTTTTTATTCATTTTTAATGTAATTTAGAAATACAGTCATGAATGTCCACTGTCTTCACTATAACTTCACTATCACTAGAAGTTCTATAACTTCAGGGTCATCTGCTGAGATCACCAACAGCACTGTAAAGAAAGATAACCAGAGATTTAATTGTACTTAAACAATTATACCCTTTACCATAATCATGAGCTGCCACCACCAATACCATACTTGATTCATGACCATTAAATTCCAGAAAGATTCCACAGAGGAAGTGATGTAACTGAAGTGAATTTCAGCTAAACAAACATTACATTGACCTAGAAGGTGATTTGGCACAATATTCTGAAAGGAAACAAAACTGCTTAAAATGGAAAATGTCAACTAATTCTCAATGGAACGAACAACATGTACAGAGACCTAGAAATATCTGTAATTGTTAAGTATGGCTCTCTTACAGAAACAGATGACACATTCAGAAATGCTTGAGAGAACTTCGCCCATACAAGTCCATGGGACCCAAGAGGCTGTATCTAAGGGTGCTGAGCAAACTGTTCAGTGCTCTTGCAAGGCCTGTCTCTGCCACCTCTGAAAGGTCATGGACATTGGGGAAGGTTTTTCACGACTAGAAAATAGTAAATGTTGCACCCATCTTCAAAAAAAGGCCACAAAGGTCAAGCTTGGTAACTTCAAGCTGGTCAGCCTGATTTAGTCCCAGGGAAAATCACAGAGCGAGTCCTCCTTGAACACATTTCTGGGCACAGGAAGATAATGATTGGGAACAGTCAGCACAGATTTATCAAGGGTAAATCATGGCTGACCAGCCTGATTGCCTGTTACGATAAAATAACTAGACACGTAGTACTGGGATCTGTCCTGTTTGACATCTTTATCAAGGACCTGGAAGAGGTGACCAAGTGTGCTCTTATCAAGTTTGCAGATGACACCAAGCTGTGGGAGGCAATCAATGTACTTGATGGTAAAGCTGCCATTCAGAGGGACATAGACAGGCTGGAAGAATGGGCCAAGAGGAACTTTATGAAATTTAACAAGGATGAGTCCTGCGCTTGGGAAGAAAGGACCCACTGTGAAGATGCAGGCTGAATATTGACTGATTGGGGAGCACCTCTGCTGAAAACAACCTGGGGGTCTTGGTAGGCAGCAAGCTGGGCATAACCCAGCAGTGTGTCCTGGTAGCAAAGCAGGCCAACAGTATCCCCGCCTCAATCACATGAGCACACAGTCAGTATATAATGGGAAAGGACTGTCCCCCTCTGCTCAGCACTTGCTAGACTTCATGTGAATACTGTGTCCACTTTTGGCTGCTCTAATACAGGAAAGACACTAATAAACAGCAGCGAATCCAGGGGAGGGCCACCAAGCTGGTCAGGGGTTGGAACACTCACCTGCGGGACAGGCTGAAGGAACTGGACTCCTTCAGCCAGAATAAGAGGCAGCTTTGGGGCAACATCAACCACTACACCCTTTAGGACCCATGGGGAGATTATGGAGACCAGCCATTCACAGTGCTGTTTGGTGGGAGGATGAGAAACAACTGACATAAGCTGAAACAAGAGACGTTCAGACAGGATATAAAGAACTTTTTCAGCATGAAATTCATCAGAGAGTGGAACAGGTTATCCAAAGATGTTGCGTGGTCTCCATCCTTGCATGTTTTCAAGACGTAACTAGATAAAGCCCTGAATACATAATCTTACATAATACATCTGCTCCACTGATAATACAAGGAATATCATGATAACAACGAACAGATTCAGTAAAATGAAACTAATTACTATTTGAGGTATTTAAATTGGGTCTGTTGAGGGAAATTCACATAGAAAATGAAAACTCGTAAAGAAATATCACAAACTAACATAAAATAAGGAATTTGAACTGAACATACTGAATTTTTTCATAATGTTGGGCAAACTGCAAATTCTTGATGTTACTGGAATTTGGAAACAACTTGAGGAACTATTACAGAAGTAGTTACCCAAAAGAAAATAAATTGCCCAGCCAAGAACAACTCAGTATTCTGATATTTTTTTGAAGTTTCAGAAATAAATATATATAAAAACACAAACACATGCACAGACATTTCATAGCATCATTTTACTTAGTCATTAGTTTAGTCATTAATGGAAGTTGCCATATTTGAAATAGCTAATTTATTGCAAAAATATAAATGCATGACTCTGAATCCTTACCATATCCTTTACTGTTAGGATACAGAGACTCCTTAGTGTTTGAGAAAGAACAAAGGGCTATTTCAAGAAATAACTCAATCTGTCACTCAGGTTTGCATCTTGGGGATCACTGTCAGCCTGCACTTCATTTTGCATCATCACATCAAGGCCACCTTTAGATCCCACATACCACATATAACATGTTTTGTCCCTTACCCCAACACTGATTAAATGTTCAACACAACTTTTTGCAGTTCACATCTAAATTACTGCAGAACCTTTTGGGATTTAGCAAATGAAATTTTGCTTCATTCACAACCATTCATAATGCCACAGAAAAGATATTTTTCCTAGCACTCCACTTAAATCATATCATCTTTCTCTTTGTGTCTAACTCTTGGTTGTACCTGCCCACCCTAAAAACGTGGCTAGAACTCCATGTTCAGGCACAAGTAAGCGGTCTGAACTGAAAAATTCCACAGTACCCAACAGTTCCCTTACTTAGTGTTTCATTTTACAGTAATAGAGAAAAACACAGTACTATTAGCAACCGTGTGATACGGCAGCAAACCCCACAAGCAAGGAATAAAAAGCTGCTAGAGCTGCCTGACTACTAGTGGTAACATGAAGAAATTGGTGCAAAGCAAAACATTCACTTGCATACGTATTCTGAAGTCAGTATGGTTTGCCTTTCTCTTCTTAGGACCTAACAAGAGGAACGTGCTGCTAGCGTTGTTACCGAGTTTGTTACCTACTCTAGTTGGAACCACTGCTTCAAAATACTTATCTTTAGAGATACATTCTCCAGGTAATGCTAAGGACTATAACACAATGCACTTTACACGCTGCAGTACTGAAGTTATCTCAGAAACCTTTATCAGGACCTTTACCTCTAAAATTGTCTCTGCAGCTTCCCAGTTGGCAGCTTACTTGTTGCCTGGAAAAAAGCAGATAGATTCTAAAATAGTACTTTTCACCACCAGATTGGGATGTGCTGAAAGGCAGAAAATTTCAGTGCCATAAAGCAGATATCTGGCTGTGTACAAAACCAAGAACAAATGGTCCCTCCTGATGACAGGAAGAGCTGCCATTTATTAGTTCTGCACATTGTACTGGCAAATTAAAAACTTACTATCTATCTGACTTGTAATAACTCTTCAGATAAAGATGTTCTAAAATACTCTCTGCTTTTTACAGGACCTATTTGATACGGAAAGAAAGAAAGGGCACAGCAAGAGCTCTGCAGTAGACATCACTGCCTCCTGACTGGAGCCTGAGAAACTCCCTAAATAAAGGGGATTTTGCAAGACGAGTGACTGTCTCCAGTGACTTTCATTTAGGGTTTTGGATGTCTTTTCATTTTTAACTGATGTACTACTTCTAAAATGTTATATTAGCATAATCACATGTGGGTAGAGGTATTCACATGAGCAGACCCACTGGTTTAACAGAGGCTCCTTAACAGAACATGCCACGAGAAAAGCCGTTACTTACTATGGAAGGAGCTTGAGTTCCAAAATACCTGTAAGAAATAAGATGCCACATAACTAACACAAGAGTATTGATTTGATCTATTTGTGGACGCTAGCCATTTAATTTACTCAGACTGATATGCTTAGAGTTCATGTTTTATTTATTTTTTAGGAAAACACACAATACACTACAAAATTACATTACAGTGAAAAGAAACATAAGCAGTGATTCTACCTCATTAACTGTAAATGGCTCCCACTGGTTCAATGGAGCACACCTCATGATCACAAATAGTAATTTGAAGGCAGTATATTCTACTGACTTTTTGTTTTTCTCCAAAGAAGTGATAGGAGGGACATTAGTTGAATTTAACAAGTCTGTGACTGAGATGTACTCGAGTTTACCACGGCTAACCAAATTTATATTGCTCTTAGGATTTGTACAAATGTGACTGTTATTTAAAAAAAACAAACACAAGCCTTGAATACTCTCAGATGAAGTTTTATACAAATGTGGAGTATTCGGTATGATCCGTGTTCTCCTTGACCCACACATAAATCATTAACTTCCAAAGCACCACACTGCAGCTACAGCCTGACATATAGCCATCAGGTAATAGTAGTACGAGTATGCTATTTTCTTCAAATGTAACTCAGCGAAGTTCAATATATGGTTAATTGTTTCCAAAGGTCTTTCAACATACTGATTATTAATTTCTATGGAAATTTTCCAAATAATAGTAGAAATTTACATTAAAATATAAATCTGCACAGTTATATTTATATATGATAGTTAAAAGGCTTCTACAAATGTTAGGGGATGAGCAATTTTTTTCAGAAGATTCATCTGCATATTAAATTGTTTACATCTATATGAAAAAATCACAAATACAAAAAGTTCACCTCATTTGTTTAGCTTATGCAGTCTACCATTTGAACATTACAGTGCAGTGTAAATGTTTGGGTATATACACGGCACAATAATTTAAAAATCACTAGGCTTCTACAAGACAACAGCATAGCGATTAAATAAGCCAAGCAGAATTGGCAGTCTCTAGAGAAGCTCTGACAAACCAGAAAACATAGGATTATCCAGCAATTACTGCAATATTTGGCCCAGTTTCAATGTGCAGTCATGTCTGCTCCATAAATTAAATATTTCTGGATAATGATCAAGTTTAGTATGGACATGTTGCTTAATCTACTGAAGGATGAAAAGACGATTAAAAATCTCCATCTTGATTAGTCTTATTTACAGCTACTTAGAGACCAATCATTTTAAAAATAAACTGGCAGGTCTACGGCAATCTTACCATAATTTATTTGGCGCCAGTGGCAGGCACAGAAGCAGGTTATAACAGATTAGGGGGCCATTCTGCTCTTCAGGATATTCATGGAAAAAACTTGCTGAAGATGGAGTTTGATGAAAGAACAGATATGTGACATATTTTTAACTCTGTGGTTCGTTTCCCCACACTTAAAAGTTCATACTTCAGTTATTTCAGCTGCATAGAAACATCAACATTCAGAATCGTATGGAATCAAAAGAAATAAAAATGCTCTTTCTAGTTTGTTACAAAGTATATTATGGGTAAAGAGAATAAATAAGGGTTTTTAATATGCATAAGGTATCTTTAGAGAAGCTATTTATCAAAAGAGTTTTATATCAAAAATTCATTGAAGTGGATACGTACAATACAGTATATGCTCTAAAACTATTACGATAACTGATTTTAAGCTTGACAGCAGATGATCTGACTTCCTCTTCATGCCAATCACCTAGAGTTCACTTAAATTGGAATTCAAATTGCCTGATTATAATCCTACATGGATCTATTTAAAGACATTTTACATTTTTAGATTAATCCTTTTCAGAAATTATTTCTACTGTAATACTGTAATTTCTTCAGAAATTATTTCTTCTTTGCAATCACATTACCATGCACAGGGCTCATCAGGAGACTCTTTAAGTCACTTAAGTGGTTGTTTCGAGTACTAGAAATTATCAAAGAAGTATGCTACAAGAAGCAGTAAGGAGAGGGAAGATCCTTTAGGCAACTACTTTCCTCTTGCTGCAGAATTTAACAGATTTTCTAAGGAACAATTGTTCAAGGTAGCTCAAGGGTCTGGTTCTCAAATGCAGTAGCCACTGAGGCAATAGCTCTTGATATGTCTTTTCTGGAAGCAGCAGCAGCATATGCAGCTCTCGTTCCCAAATGTCTATATATCTGTTTCTGTGTTGTTTTCAGTTTTGCGATAACAGCTGTTCGTAGGCTGTACAGTAAGCCAGGTCCAGTACCTGATTCCGCGAAAAAGTAATATGACCAAAAAAAAAAACCAAAAGTATTCTTTTTTTCTCATCTGCCAATTGCATTGGCCCTGCCACAGGGATCCAGGCAAAGCAAAAATAAACTATCAGGAGAGGGAAAGGTAGAAATTGCTAAAGCTGACAAAAGCATTAAATAAAATATACAACTAACCATCCTGCAGGGACTCTCCATGCAACCTGGTAAATTCTGTATCTACTTAGTGCTCATTACTTTCTGTGGCATTTCTTTGTGTCTTCACATTAGTATCTCCCCTTGTAAAAGCACTGCCACAGCCATGCTCTATTGAGAAATTCATTACTGCAATTTTACAGATTAAAACAGAGGGTAAATGACTTGCAAGAGGTTATAAATGAAGGCGGTATACCAGAGCTGGAAATACAGCACAGGTCGCTCTTAGAACACAGTTATTGACTGGACCCGTCCTGGCTAAAAGTCACATTTGTGTGACAACCTGAGACACACCTGTGTGACAACACAGTAGACAACCTGACCGAAGGCAGA
>VYZM01000734.1:32470-91092 GCA_013398915.1 Dromas ardeola | reverse complement strand
CCCTTTCGCCAGGCTAAACAACCCCAGTTCCTTCAGCTGCTCCTCACAAAACTTGTGCTCCAGACCCTTCACTTCACTTCATCCACTGAACATCACCTCTGCTTTATTCATGATTAAAAAGTTGAACTTTACAATCTCCTGTTTCAAGGCCAATGAATAGAATTGATGGATCTCCTTGATAAACAACCATTGCCAAAACTCCAGCTGGAATAGCCTCTTTGAGTCATGCTAACTTGCTTGGTCTAAAGACGCACCAGCAGAAGGAAAGCATATTAAAAGGATGAAGCAACTCCCACAGGGTGTAAAAAGCCATACTGCAAACTCAAGAAACAACTGGTAGATACTTTGTAAGCATCTGAAAGCAACCTTCACCCCATGTGCTTGGGTCATGGCAAGAAATACACTGGACTGCTTCATAAGAACATAAAACGACAAGGCAGTGGGGGGTAGGAGAAAATCATCCCACCTTGTTCCTCAGAGGACTGGTAAGTGATCGTCACCAATGCTGTAGCTTAACTTTTTTAATTGGGTAGCAACCATTCTAATGAAACCATCGCAGACAGGATTATGAAAGGGGATTCTAAACGTCCTTCCAAGAGAGTTTCTCAACACTACTTCAAAAATGACTCTGAAACTGTAACTTCACAACTTCTTAAAAGCTGTGGAATGGAAAAGTTGTCTGTGCAACTATAATTTGGCATCTCCACGCAGGTGCATTATAAAAAAATAGCATAGCAGTCACAGACTACCTATCAGACTGCTTACCAGAGTTCCTAGCAGCTGCTATTTTGTCTTGCCATATTTACCTGCTTTTGATACCAAAATTAGGTAGATTAAAACAAGACTGAAACATGCCAGTGGAGGATTGCCTATCCAAACTCATACATATTCATACATCATTCATATACAATTAAACCCATCATGGACTTTGCATAATAGATATTGATTTACATGTATGCTCTTAGCTTCCTCTTCATAGTCTTAAAATAAAAATTCTAGTTAGCTATGTAAACAAGATCTATTCGACTCAGTCAACTTTCTCTGCTAAACACTTGAAAAGCCTCAATTAACTCTAAAAAATAGCTTTTATATAATGTCTTGTTATTTTGAAAAGTCTAAATCTGCACTGTGATAAAAGAAAATCAGATAAAAATTAATTCCACTGTAAGAAGGAGAAAAGAAGCACATGGACAAGCTTAGAGTGCAGTTCACAAAGGCAGGAAAAGGGAAATAAAATAGCCACATCACTGATCTCATTCATGGGTTATACAAAAACATGACAGATGCAGATCCCCGACTCTCGGAAGTTTGATTCTTTTCCATATTCTAAGAGGACTTAAAAGACGTTTTCTTCCCTCCTTCCTTGTACCTCACCCCACATTTGTTTTAAACTGTTGTCAGCTTATAATAAAAGACACCACACATATTTCTGGATTTATTTTTTGGACATAATATTTCATCCTAGTTTGTGTCCTTAATCAAAATGAGACGTTTTATTTTCTTCCTTTTTATAAATCAGAGAAAATAAGATGAAGACAGTGTACAAGAAAAAAAACACAAAATGGAATTTGCCACTATGAGTCATAACAGAGCAGCTCTTCAAAGGATATTTGAGTATTCACTGCTTCTTGGAACCTTTTTCCTATCAACCTAATTTTCGCTAGTTAATTTTCCCCACCCCCAACATACCATGTAGCCCTATTCTGACCACTTTGGCTTTCTACATGTCTTTATCTGGCTACTGTTGTGTGTAACATAGATATTACAGCACAACAAAAATATTTGTTACATATAGACTTTCCATGACAAACTCCTTTGTAAGAAAGAGCCTGAAAATCAAAGAAAGCATTTTCCCTTCATTACATTATTTTCTCCTTTAGAATGAACCTAAGATAAAATAAAAAGCAAAAAGTCAAATTACAGGGGAAAGTTTTTTCCTCTTACATTCTAAGGTATTAGATCACAACTAAAGTGAATAAATGGTAAGTCGAATGAATTTGCAGACTTTAATCAGGAGCAAAAATGACGTACCTAAAGACACAGAACGTAAGTGTTATAGGTTCAGTTCTCTGCTCTGCTGCAAAATTCTTGCTCGGTCTTGGCTTCCCTAGCTGCTAATGTGACACTATTATTTTCTCTTCCTATCCTTTACTTGTTTTGTTCAGCTGGGCTATAAACTTTCAGAGGAAGCAGGGTGCCCCTCAGTGCATGTTTGTACAGCTTCCAGCGTAAAAAGCCATGATCTCGGATGGACTCTCTGAGCCCTAACTGAAGACCAATCACTTCACAACTTTATTTTCAAAGATATCTGATATGAAAAAAACTATAGTGAGTAAACAGATACAGAAATGCAAGGTGCATTAGAATTTTACCTTGAGAGCATATTATACTTTTTAATTTGCATTGCCCTAATACTATTTTCTAGGCAGAGCTTTAATTAAGTTTGACCTCCAAAGATTTGAGACTCTGGGGATCTATCGATGGAAGACGTTTCCTTGGCTTTCTGGAATACACTTCTACAGAGAGGATTAGTGGAAGTACTCAAGCTATTAGCTTCTGCTTTAGAAGACAGCATGACAGCAAAGAGGTATTATGAGAATCCATAACCTTCAAATTTATTCCCATGACAAAAAGTCCAAAATAAGCCATGTACATAGGCCTTCAGGGTCTTATATAGCTTGCCTATTTTACCAAGTCTTTTGATGAAACATGAGTATTCACAGAGTGCAAGAAATATTAGAAAGCATCATTCTGTCTGTCTGCATTATGCAGTTACAGGCTGACTCACTATGAACTTCTCTATTGATTTTGAATCTTTAAATTTTACATTAATTTTGGTTTTAAAATACAGCTGTTTTTTCTTTCAAAAATCTGACTTTTTTCAAATATTTTTTTTTCCTTCTTGAATGCAATAGCTGAAGTCTGTAGGACTTGCAGAATCCAATGCAAGTGAGTTGCTATAAATAAACACCCACTACATTGCAGTAAGTGACCTTTGGCCCACTCTAAGTGTCTTCCAATGGTAAAGTAAAATTCACTAGCTTACACCTTTAATCATGACCAACAACCCTGAGAACAGAACTTTCTTACAACAAATAAGGTACCAGTGTTGCACTTGGTAACAGGTTGCAGGCTATATACTACTCAAAAGGACAAAGTTACTACCTTGAATGTTTTACAAGTCGTTAGTTAAGCACATCAACTAGTTTAAGATGTTCTTTCATCATTGGTGTTACTTTTCAGGATCGAGTTATGTTCTCTTAGCAATGCTGCTGGACTGTGTTAAGACAGGTTTCTTAAGTCTGATTTTGAAGTCTTATTGGAAAGATCTCATCCATTCACCCAAGGAGGAAGAAATTTCATAATGCCTTTAAATAAACTGTCTCTTACTATCCAAATTATATCCAACCTCACACATGTTTTAGTTGTACTTTCAAACTTTACCTTTACTGGAAAGAAGTATCTTAAAGGTACCGTTACATATTTTCTTGAAAGAGCAGGGCCAGCTGATTGTACGTCCAGTTTTTGGAATTTAATACAGCTTTATAAATTAGTATCTTTTTAGTGCCACACATGATTTTCATTGACATAAGATATAGAAGAACAATTTTCAAGAGCAGCAGTACTGTGGTAGTATTCAGAAATCCCAGTACCTAATTACGTTGCGTGTTACACAAACACTGAAGATGCTCTCTGCCTAGAAACTTAACCTCCTTCAAGTGCTAATGAATACAATGTTTATAAACACACGAAAGATAAATGTGAAACAGACACAAGTTTAAATATCAGAGCAAAGCTATGTAATGACAGCACACTGGATGACAAAATTAGTGTTTGTAGCTTTCCTTCTTGTTGCTGCTTTTAACGCATTGTTGTAATTACTGCTCTCATGGCTGCAGCTGCCAACACAGCCTCTCTTGACAATACCTAAGAACAGACATCTGAGCATCACATGAGTTTCATTTCTTCTCTACTGTTAGCAGCATTTGTCTAATTATGCTTTACATAAATTTGAAACAATTGCACTATAAAACAAGGAAGTATCAATAGATGAAAAATTATGATCAGAGATGCACTGGCGATTAGAATGAAACAGCTGTAATTGACTGGAGGAACTAGTGACTATGTCAGTAACATACTCTTCTCCATACTAGTGTACGTTTTGTGATACTGTATGTTAAAAACAAGCACAGTCCCAAAAAAAGGGCAACAGCTTATGGACATATCCCCATTCATTATCATCAGAGTCTTTCCACAGTGGTGGTTCTGCTTCTCCTTCAGTATGTTTCTAGAGTCCCCAGTCAACACACCTAAAACAGGCGTCTTCCTTTTTCATATCCACACTCAACACATGCAATGTAACTTCCCCCTATTATACCAAGAGCTTTTCATACCAACAAAGAGCTTTCTCCAGATGTGTCATGTTCAAACCAGGACAAGATCTCACTGAGAGGAGTTCTTGGGGGAGGAGGGGAAGGGAAGGTGTTAACTGCTTTATGCAGATATGATGCTTCTTCAAACCATTATTCTTGGCTTTGAAATACATCTATTTGCCTGCAATAACTGGGTGCTACAAGAAAAACTGTAATCACAGAAATCACTCAGTTGCCTACAGAAAAAAGTATTCTCTTTAAAGAAGAGAGCAGAAGTTAAACTAGGACAACTCAGGTTTAGCAAAGCAGATTTAACAAACTTTGTGAATCCACCCTTATGGTTCTTCCTGTGGTTGCCACTCAGCCTACATTTTCAGTGTCACCCATGACACACTTTGGAGACATATGATTACTTATAAAGTGAAATCAGGTTCTAGCATAATCCAGCATCATTTATAGTCTCACATTAGACTTTCTTCCCAATCAGCCTGCAGGGGCCAGAAGAGTTTCCACAAATAGTATTTTAAAATAAGAACAGAGGGAGGCATTGTGACCTCCAGAACGTAAACCAGGACACGGAAATACAGTTACAGCTGTATTTTGTTTAATCTTTTCTTATTTTGTTTTATGATTTTTAGAGACAGCAGGTAGCTTAAGGCTGTACATTACTAGATCTTTAACAGGGACAACTGTAATACTGAATTGGAACAGGGGAGCTACAATTAATCATGCACCGAGTTAAACAGGGTTAACTGAATATAGTTTTCAGTAGTCTGACAAAGATACACACACAGGTGTAGCTGGATTAAACAGTTCAGCCAGTCTAATGGTCAGCCTTGTTCCACCAGTACCCATGCTGCCTGACCTCCACCCTAATCCTATCCGTATAATCATCTGTACACTTTTTTTCTGTGCTAATTTTCCATCAGTTTAGTGAGCTTAATTGGCCAACTCAGGAATCACTCTGGTGCAATGGAAATGGCAGGCACACATTGCCTGGAGTGGGACTGGACCTTTCATTGCCAACTATATTTTAGACCAACTTACCTCACCTCATAGAACTTTCTTCATAAGCAGATCCCTTCTAAACTGCACAGCTTTCAGCTTCTTGGTTCTTGTTACGTTAATTTAATCACCTATTCAATTGCCATATTCTCTTACACTGAATTTCACAATGGAGAAATTGGAAATAAGGAGAAATGAAAATAAGTAGAAAGAACTCTACCCTCTCTCTTTCCTCATCCAGAAACATCAGAGATTGTGTATGTATTAAAAAAAATACCTCCTTTTATTTTGATTTTAGCCCTGTTAAACTCACTGATCCTTTTTCAAATCAAACTCAATGAAAAAAGTGTATGCACATGATACTAATGCTATTTAACTATGTAAATGCTATGTAAAATGCAGCTTCCAAAACAGTTTGTGTCACACTGAAACCATCCTGCTAAACTAATACTATAAAATATATATAAAATATTAACTTTTCTGCAAGAAAAGACTAAAAAAAATTTGAAGTTTAATTTAACTAACAGCCACCACACTTTATGCCAATACTGTAAATATCCAATGCATTTACGTTGTTACCAAGCCTGAGGTACAAGAATTCTGGACAGCCTTTTTTAAGAAAATCAGCCTGACTGCCCTGATACCACAGATTTATTCCATACAGTGGCAATATTTTTTCTAAGAGAAGTCAATTGCAGTTGGCTTATCATGGCAGAAATGTTGTGAATAGCTTTGACAGACAGGAGTTTTGCAATGAGAAGGTCATAGGCTTAGTTTGGATCTTCCCTTGTCTGATTAGACAGAGAGTATTTTACCACAATTGGCTCTAGTCACTGATTTTCATTCCCAAATACCTGTCATCACCGTCACTGATGCATTCAGGAAGAGCAAGACTACAGCCAAACAGCATGATGTGTTGATAGCAGCTGAGACGACTGAGATAACTGAAGAACTTCAGGAACTTTTCCATTTCAATACTTTTGACAATGGAAAGAACTGAAGTTATAGTGGTGTAGTTATATGGCAGCATTTGGCACTGGCTGTTGGTGATATTTATGCAGGCACCTGTGAAATCAAAACAATATATTTAGAACAAAAGTATCACCATTTAATAGTTGGTTCAAAGCATTTATTGAATTGACTAGTCAGTACATATGATATATAAGCAATGCCTATGCCTCACAGAAAAGACAACATTCTGTAATGCTATCATAATACTGTCAAAAAATAAGAAAAAAAGGAATCTGGAGAAGCTTGGCAGCTTTGTTTGGAAAACCAAATAAACTCTTCACAATCCTCTGAACCTCTACAAAACTGGACTAGAAATAACACAGAACAAATTGCTTTCTGACACAGGTTGGATGAACATACAATAAGAATAGCCTGGATACAGCCAACTTTGGCGGAAACTAAGAACGGACGTCATACAAAAAAAGCTGCTCTGTTTTGGGCGTTTCCATAAAGTTTCTCTTTTTGCTACCATTCTACTTTGCAGCAGCATTTCCTGCCAAAATCATCAACTTGCTTACCTATTTTTCCCAAGTTGATGGTTTTACCTCCACAGTCTTTCTTCTCTATCCTACCAACACAGAATTATCTGATTTTACAGGTTGAACACCTACCCTGTCCTAAACTGTTGTCCCACTCTCGACGTACCAGAGCAACCTTTCTCTGCTCATGCACTGTCACGTGGCAGTAGGCTCTCTCAGCTATGCATGATCAGCAGGTTAACTCACTACACAAAGTTCTTAAGAGTGAGTTTCAAAAGCCATACAGCAAATTCAGAATTTTAATCAAGAACAAACTGTTAAAATCTAATATTTATGACGGTTCCCTTCTTTGATGAAGGCCTTTCTAGACCATCTAGTCAGGCTCCAGCAGCATTTTTTTCACACTCAGAGTGTATCCACATTGTATAACAAGCAGGGACCTCAGCCCATTCTCAAGACCAGACTCCGTCACTAATCATGATGTAAACAAATCAAACTCATGCTAAATGATGATCCCAACTCTAGCCTTCTGAAGGGGGAAAACTCTTGAGCGCATTCAAGACCTAGCACTTATGTTCTTATTATCTGAGCAAACTGGACATAGGTAGCACCAAATGGGGTAGATCCTTTCCATCATCAGACATTTTGGGACTGGCTTCTTCCAAGAATTATGTGGCTCATTTACACCCAACCTCCTGACTTGATAAATGCTGGGGATTCAAAGCATACAAGATGTAGCTCTTAGGGTTCAGCAAGTCTCTCTTCCTTACCTTTCAGTTCAAACACAGTCCTCACTGTCTAAATGCACTAGTGGCAAATTCTGGTATCTATGAACTAATACAGCCTCACATAAGAGTAAGAGAAAGCAAAGCATAATGAAAAAAAAAAATCATTAAAGCTTTTTCAAGTGCAATGTCTTTGAAGGGATGGACAAAAAAGGTGGGTTTCAAATTTTATCTTGACTTGGTAAAATACAATCCCTATTTACAGTGCCTGATGAGTATTCACAAAGTTCCTCCCTTTCTCTTCTCCCTCTCCAGAAACCTACCAACAAAATCTAAGGAACTGCATATTGCCTCACTTAAATAACAGCAAGTCTCTGCCCTCATTCTAATCAAGCTAAAACTATCTCCACAAGTCCCCATGTTAAGATTCCTCCCCTTCCCAGTACTGCCAATGAGAAATCTTAGCACAAGTGTACACCCATTTTCTGCTACACTCTCTTTTCACTCCTACACTACAGTGACTAATGGATCTGTTCATCCAGGAATCACACTTTTCCATATAATTCAGGGGCAGATTCTCCATTCAGAATTAAAAGTAAATGCTGGGAGATCAGCAAAGAAGTGGCGAGCCTCCAAATTAAAAGAACTTTCAAAATTGCAGAGTGCAGTTTTCAAAAGTGGCTATATGAGTTAGTACCACATGCCAATGATTTTCAGTGCCACCTCTGCTCTGAAGTTGTACAGGTATTTTTGAAAATAGCACCAGGACGATCACCAAATCTATTTGTTATGCTGTGACACCAAAATCTAGTGATACTAAAATAGCTTTCCAGAGGAAAGGGGAAAGGGAAGAAAGGTGGAGGGAAGGGAAGAAAATTCACCTCAGAATCACAAAGTTTTCTTTTAAAAGATGTCATCTCTGTAATGACTACTGACTTTGTGACTTTTGCACAGTATCTTGACCTGCTATAAAAATGTAAAATCTCTCTCCATTTTTTACATTGTATTTTGCACTTGAACAAACTCATTGCCATCTATTTGTACTTCAAAGATATTTTTTTAATAACATTTTTATTGCTTGGGAAAGCTTAAGAAGAAAACACAAAAGTTCTGATTTAAAGATTACAAATATTGAGCTTTTACAGGAGAAATTCTTTAAACTGCTAACCTCCCTACAGTTATCTCTTGCCTACATTCTTTCGCTGATGCTTGGACTACATTTTCAGTTACTGTTGTGATAAAAGGATAACATAACCACGCAAAATTCTGGGTCTCCCCCACCCACAAACACTTCACACTGAAGTTATTTAAATAAATCAAATTATCCTAAACTGGGGGGGAGGAGGAGCACACAGGGCTTACACAAGTGGAATTTCAACAAAATGATTCACAAAATCATCATGTATCTCCTGAGGCACAATTGCAAAATAGTCCCTGCCATGACATGTGCCAAGAACCAGTGACATTTTGGCTGAGATCATGTGCATGGGCTCCTTTAGACCTTTTATAATTCACACATTCCTGACAGAGAAGGGCTACAGTTCCTTGGAGCTATCTGATCTTTTAGGAGTACTCAGTGGCTGGACAACGCAGCACTGAAGTCAACATTCATGGCCAAGAAGATATAAGTTTATAGCAATTTTACAAGAATTTTTAAAACAGAGAGAGATGCAAGGAGGGACTAAACCCAGGACCTGTCTTTGCAACAGAATCATGATCCATCTTCAGTTCCATGAATGTTGCATTCCTGTAAAACAACATCAGTTCAGCATTAATCCCAGGCACATCCGTATCCTGGATCACTCTTCTGGAAAGCAGGTGCCTAGGTTACAACCTCATCTTTTTAACACTGATCCTCAATCCACCTCTTCTATTTTTTTGTTCCATCGTTCACCCAGCAAGGAAATTACAGTGCAACAGGTGACTGTCCCATACCCTCAACACCTCCAAGTCAAAGCATAATTTCAGGATAATAGCAACTGTTGTATCACAGTGTTATATATATCTCAGATTCTCACTGCAGTAGTAACAAGTGCTATAGTCTCAAAAACCTTCTCCAGTAAATTAAGGAAAGCTATCTTGTGTTCGTACACAGGACTAATGCGCTCAGGAACAGCACCCCACTGGCTCACTTATCCCACACGGAGCTGCAGAGCACGGACGCACCAGCCCTCTCTAAGAAACCCCACAGACCTCTAACCCAGCAGCAGGCAGATGTATCTTTACTGCTTTGCAAGAGACCTCTCAAGTTCCACACAACTGCATAAGCTGGTCATCCTTTGAGTAACACACTATTTCAGAGTAAGGTCATTTCACCTAAAATGAGACCAGAAGAAAACTCAAAAGATTCTCTATTCTGATCATGTGCACAAAACAAGCCCTTCCGTTAATTCTTGCATCAAGCCCAATAGCTCGTGATAGACAGAACATATCTTTCAGACAGGCAAGTCTGCTCAGCGCCAAATTGCTCTCTACACAGGCAAACAGTGACACAGACACAGCGTTCTACAGAGTGAGGAAAAATTTATTTTAAAGGACATTAAAAGTAAGAGAAAAGCTATTTAAAATACAAGCAAAAGGGACTGCTTATTTAATGAGGAGTATGTATTTAAATAAAAAGATTAAAGAGATAAGGTAAAAATATATTTAGGAGGAATAACAGTATTTTTTTTTCCAAATCAACAGAAAATCTGAATAATTACACTGACAAACAGTCATAGATATAAGAAAAGAATGCAGTAAACTTCAAAATGCATAACTATTCTACCAAATTGCGAAATTCTGCTCCATATGCACAGGCTAAGAGCATTTTATAAAGTACATGGCCCTGCAGTGCCAGAATGCTAATCTGACTGATGGTGTAACATACTAGTACTAAGCATGTTACAAACCAAGCAGGAAACAGAGCAGAGAAGACAACAAATGCCAAATACACACAGAAAAGCCTCAACCTATTTACTACTTCTCTCTAGTAAAGATTCATTAATTATGGGGAATACAAGGCACATAAACTAGTTTTGGCAATACCTAAGGGGGGGGAAAAAAGAGCAGTGAATTAGAATAACAACATGTGAAAAAGCTGTTGATCAGAACAGCATGGTTCCTAATTATATGGGTCATTTCTGACATTCATCTAAATTAAGAGTTTTCTGTTTATCACCGGCTATTGCCAGATGGACTGAGCTGGGAAAAAAGGGCTTCCTTCTACTCCAACAATTACAATGCAACCCTACAGTTTCATATTCAGTGCTGCCGAAACTAATTTAAACAACACATTTTCCCTTCCCCTCCCTCCTCTTCAGATTGTTCCCAGATTGTACTACCTATGGACTGCATCTGCACAAAGTGAACTGAAATTAGCAGACTGAGCTGACTGAAAATAACCACCTACATTCCTTCCCCAAAGGCAATGCAACTGGAACTGAAGCTTAAGCTTGATTAATCATTTTAGTTTTAAAATGCTCGACCATCCCTATAATGATAAGGTCATGATTCCTCACCCAACAGTGGTTGTCACGTCTGGATGTTTTTGAGGCCATGCAATGAACTAGCTCTTGACATTAACCTACCTGAAAAAAACAGCCTTTCCTCTCCTCTCCTTTCCTGCAGCACTTTTTAATTTTTGGGTGGGCACAGGGTGGAGGAGAGAAAGAGGAAAAAAAATAACTATTTCATTTGGATCAGATCATTGGGTTGAACAACATTTTGAAAGGAAAAACATTTGTTGTATGCAGCCCGATTTTCATATCCCAGGTCATTTGCTGATATTTCAATTAGAAAGTATTTTTTTTAATCAGAGCAACTTTTATAGAACATCTTTAGGTAGCTTATGAAAACGAAACCGTGTTCAATTTGCAGTAGCAATCACCACCCACTTCAGTACAGAACTTAGGTTAGTACACTCTCGGTACTAAGTTGAACAGTTGCGGTCCATAAATTCACTGGTAAAGCCTCAGTAAACCCAAGGAAATATGGCAACATTCACCTGGCTCTTTCATAGCAAAAGGTCTACAAATGTGGAATGAAATCTCATCTTTAATCCTAAAATGTCTTGAGAATTTCTAGGTATCCCATTAAAAAGAGCAAACACAAACCAAATTCATCCATTCTGACTTAGAAACTTGTCTACCTTGCCTACAGCAGCAATTTGCAGACTTCTTGATATGAGAATGACCTTCAGCAAACCAATTTTTTTCCAATCCCAAATTGCCATGTTCTCCCGACCTTAAAAGGATTTTGTGACTCTGCTTGATTTCACAATCTCATATGTGAGACATATGAAGTTATAGAATGCCTTTTTTACCTCCTCTGTCCCATTCCTATTGAATATCCAGATTGTCATGGACTTTTGCTCTAGATCAAAGGAGCATGGCATTCCACCTAGCATCTGGTGCTCTTAGCAAAACTTCTTTCCAAAACTCATTACTGTCTTCAAAAATTTTAATACCTCTTTTAATTTACTATGACATCTTGGTACATTTTTCATTTCAATTAAAACAGAAGATGGACAGCTTTTCTTGGCCTCCCTCCAGCTATGAATTTCTCACGTACAGTCCTCTTGGGACTTGGGAAATCTGATACAGCATTTCAGATGTTTTCTCCAGAAATCAGGAAAAGCACCCCAATGAGCGATTTTCTTCTGACACGCTTCAATAGATGCCAGGAACTAGAATGTCTCCTTTGCAATCTGCCCAGCAGGGAAATCTACAAACTTTCTCCTCCTTAGTTGAAGTATCAGGAGTTAAAAATCAACTATCTGACAACAAAAGCATAGTGTCTGCAATTTTTCATATGAACGCCAGCTTGAAAACGTGATTTCCACAACTCAGGGCAGCCTCTGTTTCCTGACATGAGGGACAGCTCGACTGCCCAGTGTGACCACCGGGTGACTGCTCCCTTCTAAACACATTCTCAGGCCCTTCCTTGCTTTTTTTCCACTCTCCTAGAAAAGTTGCATATTTGTTCTCTTCCAGGACACATTATACCATAACAGAAAACATCAGTCAATCCCTACAGAACAACACACAGTCATATTACACTATCGAAGAAAATAAAAAGGATACATACACATTCTGGAGGAAAACCACCAAGATTTATACAGCTAGGAAGAGCGCTAGTTGGAAGCTCTTTTAGCCCCTTGGAAAAGTACAGTTAAATGCAGGATAGCAGACCTTAATAAATTTAAGAAACTAATTATATGATAAAAGATTAATAAAATTGAAGTACTGGTGTCATAATCTTTAACACTAAAAGAAAAATAAGGTCTGAAGGAAAAGGTATTTTTAATTACAACACCTGATACAGATAAAGTATTATTAGCATTTCCATCAAAGGAAAATTCAGCTGATAGATTATAGTGGTTTATGAGTGTCTTCTGGCCTTGACAGTTCCACCAATGGCTAAAATATATCACACCACCCTCCACCAAAAGCTTTCACTGTATTAACTACTGTTTTGTCTCTCATGGATATAATTAATTTCTCATAATTAAAATGAAATTTAGACATAATTTCTCTCACTTTATTTCCCTGGGGTTTGCATTCTCTTACATCATTTAGTGAAAGGATTACACCCAACAAAACTTGCCTGTTTTTCCCAGCTTTCTCAGTATCAGGCATAGATGGCAAAGGTGAGTCTGGTCTGCAGGGTGGACTCTGTGAGGAAAGGCTGGGGCTGCCCCATGTTGGACATGGCTGGTTCCAGGCAGAGCCAATGGACCCACCACTGGAGTCCCTCAGCCACAATGGCAGCACCTCAGGGAAAGGATGTTTAAGAAAGGGCAAAATGCTGCACAGGGGAGTGAGGGGTGAGAAGNTTTTGGGTGGGCACAGGGTGGAGGAGAGAAAGAGGAAAAAAAATAACTATTTCATTTGGATCAGATCATTGGGTTGAACAACATTTTGAAAGGAAAAACATTTGTTGTATGCAGCCCGATTTTCATATCCCAGGTCATTTGCTGATATTTCAATTAGAAAGTATTTTTTTTAATCAGAGCAACTTTTATAGAACATCTTTAGGTAGCTTATGAAAACGAAACCGTGTTCAATTTGCAGTAGCAATCACCACCCACTTCAGTACAGAACTTAGGTTAGTACACTCTCGGTACTAAGTTGAACAGTTGCGGTCCATAAATTCACTGGTAAAGCCTCAGTAAACCCAAGGAAATATGGCAACATTCACCTGGCTCTTTCATAGCAAAAGGTCTACAAATGTGGAATGAAATCTCATCTTTAATCCTAAAATGTCTTGAGAATTTCTAGGTATCCCATTAAAAAGAGCAAACACAAACCAAATTCATCCATTCTGACTTAGAAACTTGTCTACCTTGCCTACAGCAGCAATTTGCAGACTTCTTGATATGAGAATGACCTTCAGCAAACCAATTTTTTTCCAATCCCAAATTGCCATGTTCTCCCGACCTTAAAAGGATTTTGTGACTCTGCTTGATTTCACAATCTCATATGTGAGACATATGAAGTTATAGAATGCCTTTTTTACCTCCTCTGTCCCATTCCTATTGAATATCCAGATTGTCATGGACTTTTGCTCTAGATCAAAGGAGCATGGCATTCCACCTAGCATCTGGTGCTCTTAGCAAAACTTCTTTCCAAAACTCATTACTGTCTTCAAAAATTTTAATACCTCTTTTAATTTACTATGACATCTTGGTACATTTTTCATTTCAATTAAAACAGAAGATGGACAGCTTTTCTTGGCCTCCCTCCAGCTATGAATTTCTCACGTACAGTCCTCTTGGGACTTGGGAAATCTGATACAGCATTTCAGATGTTTTCTCCAGAAATCAGGAAAAGCACCCCAATGAGCGATTTTCTTCTGACACGCTTCAATAGATGCCAGGAACTAGAATGTCTCCTTTGCAATCTGCCCAGCAGGGAAATCTACAAACTTTCTCCTCCTTAGTTGAAGTATCAGGAGTTAAAAATCAACTATCTGACAACAAAAGCATAGTGTCTGCAATTTTTCATATGAACGCCAGCTTGAAAACGTGATTTCCACAACTCAGGGCAGCCTCTGTTTCCTGACATGAGGGACAGCTCGACTGCCCAGTGTGACCACCGGGTGACTGCTCCCTTCTAAACACATTCTCAGGCCCTTCCTTGCTTTTTTTCCACTCTCCTAGAAAAGTTGCATATTTGTTCTCTTCCAGGACACATTATACCATAACAGAAAACATCAGTCAATCCCTACAGAACAACACACAGTCATATTACACTATCGAAGAAAATAAAAAGGATACATACACATTCTGGAGGAAAACCACCAAGATTTATACAGCTAGGAAGAGCGCTAGTTGGAAGCTCTTTTAGCCCCTTGGAAAAGTACAGTTAAATGCAGGATAGCAGACCTTAATAAATTTAAGAAACTAATTATATGATAAAAGATTAATAAAATTGAAGTACTGGTGTCATAATCTTTAACACTAAAAGAAAAATAAGGTCTGAAGGAAAAGGTATTTTTAATTACAACACCTGATACAGATAAAGTATTATTAGCATTTCCATCAAAGGAAAATTCAGCTGATAGATTATAGTGGTTTATGAGTGTCTTCTGGCCTTGACAGTTCCACCAATGGCTAAAATATATCACACCACCCTCCACCAAAAGCTTTCACTGTATTAACTACTGTTTTGTCTCTCATGGATATAATTAATTTCTCATAATTAAAATGAAATTTAGACATAATTTCTCTCACTTTATTTCCCTGGGGTTTGCATTCTCTTACATCATTTAGTGAAAGGATTACACCCAACAAAACTTGCCTGTTTTTCCCAGCTTTCTCAGTATCAGGCATAGATGGCAAAGGTGAGTCTGGTCTGCAGGGTGGACTCTGTGAGGAAAGGCTGGGGCTGCCCCATGTTGGACATGGCTGGTTCCAGGCAGAGCCAATGGACCCACCACTGGAGTCCCTCAGCCACAATGGCAGCACCTCAGGGAAAGGATGTTTAAGAAAGGGCAAAATGCTGCACAGGGGAGTGAGGGGTGAGAAGGGTGAGAAATAATACTGTGAACACTGAGGTGAGAGGAGAAGGAGGGAAGGAGGTTCTTCAGGTGCCGGAGCAGGGATTCCCTTTCAGCCTGTGGAAGAGACCCTGGTGGAGCAGGTACCCGCTTTGCAGCCTGTGGGGGACTCCACACCAGAGCAGGTGGGTATGTCCCGAAGGAACTGCAGCCTGTGGAGGATCTGTGCTAGAGCAGGCTTAACCCGAGGGACTGCAGCCCATACAGAGGACACACAAAGGAGCTGTTCTGGAAGGACTCCAGGCAGTAGGAAGGACCCAAGGCTGGGGCAGGGAAGAGGTGTGAGGAGGAAGAAGCAGCAGAGAGGAACTGTTATGGACCAACCACAACCCCCAGTCCCCATCCCCCCTGTGCTCCTCACAGCAGTGAGGAGGTAGAGGAGATGGGAATGAAGGAGTGAAGTTGAGCCTGGGAAGAAGGACAGGGTGAGGGGGAAGGTGTTTTAGTTCTTGTATTTGTTTCTCATCATCCAACTCTATTTTTAATTGGCAATACATTCAAATAATTTTCCCCATCGAGTCTGTTTTGCACCTGATGGCAATTGGTAAGTGATGTCCCTGTCTTTACCTCAGCCCATGAGCTTTTCCGTCTTATTTTCTCCCTCTGCCCTCTTGAGGAAGGGAATGAGAGAGCAGCTGGGTGGGCATCTGGCAGCCCACCAAGGGCAACCCACCATAATCTTATAAAAATATTCTTTCTTTTCAAATTCAAGTAACATGAAAGAATAATAGAAAACACTAAAACAATTCTACGAAGGAAATTTAGTTTCGACTCATGTATTGCGGTATTGTCTTTTTTTAAATCTTTTCTTCAGCTAGCCCAGATCCCGCTTAGTCACATCTGATTTGGATAGTTTTTATGTGCTTCTCACTTCATGAAGGTGCCTGTGACAGGGAAGATAAACCCCATGCCAACCAAGCACACCTTAAATAGACATTGAACTCAGAGTCACATGGAAAAAATTCACTGAAGCTGGGAGAGGAAGCCCAAGAGAAGAGGAAATTGTAGACTGTCTTTCTGTATGGAAGGCTAGATTCTTCCTAGCAAGGACAAGACAGGGACGCATCAAAGATGCAGTAACAGAATTAGGTCCTTTGGATAGCTCCTACTACAGGATAAAATCCTGATGAGTCTCTGCGCAGGCTACATTGACTATAAGAGTATAAACCGGAGGAAGACACAACATGGACAGAAAACTAAAATCAAGCTGTGGAAGAAAACAGCTTTAAAAAAATCCTAAGTCTTAATTCTTTTCAAGTCTGATCAACATCTCTGTATCATTTGTACTATTTCCTTCAGTATGAAATTCTCAATTCTTCCCCGAAGTGCTCTGTTGGCTATTCTGCAGCTGCTTGTGTCTGCAGTCTAAAATCGCAGTCTAAAATCAATAAAGAAACCCCACAGTTTGGCCATACTACTCAAAATATACCAGTCAAACTTAGCCACAATTTTCTTCATTCTTTCAGGTTGGATCCAGTTCACTTGGCTTTGTTTTTAAATCAACCAGTTAAAGATCTTTTTTAAATTATTTCTTTTTTTGCTTTCCCTTAATATTTCTCCTTCAAGACTCCTGAAAATGCTTGTCTTTCAGACATCTGTCCTAAATTTGCCATTCTAAATAGTAAGACAAAGAATGCATTTCATTTCTTCAACAATTTCAAGCTCTTCAGTGTCTGAATGATTCTTCCCATCTGTGGGAGACCCCTGCTGTCGTCTCCCTAGAATCTCTCTTATTCTGGATGCAGTGGAAATTACTCTTTATATGACTTAACCTCCCATGTAATTACATTTCCTTTCATTTTCCATCTTTACCTTCCCTTCACTTTCTGCATTACAATGTCTGCTTCATTCTGTAATTTCTACAATCTTGTATTGTCAATACAGCTCTTATTTTCAGATAGTTTGTATGTCCCTATTTATATACTTTCTCCCCTACCCAAGATGTAGCAATCATTACTCACAACGAGTGCATATTACCTTTCAATGATGAGTGCAATTATGAGTGCAATTTCCCTTTCAACACATCCCACCTTGCTTCTGTTTCTTCGTTATTTTCTTCTATTTAGATTTCATCCAACTTTTCTGCACTTAGTGTCTTATGGTTTAGATAAGATTTTTAAAAATTGTTTACACATGAATTTTGAAAACACTTAAGAGGGTGTAAGCTATTCAGATACAAATCATTTTTGCCTATTTTAAGATTCATAGATTTTAAGATTTACACTTTTTTGTCACTTACCCCTCAGTTACACTTTGTCCGACACGGAATGTTGAAACACTAAGAATACAAATACTGGAGATGCATTTATATCTAAATAACATACTAAACAGTTGTTGTCACCAGGGTACCTCATCATCCTTCCAAAATTAAATCTTTCTAAATGAGAGGATAACATTTGCTTTATAAGCAGTTCAAAACTATATATGATAATGAAAACATTGCAAATGAAACGAGTGTTCTTAACTTTATTTGCCTATATATTTCAAAGCACTAAACTGAGTATTTGAGACTGCCGTATCAAGATTTAACCTCTTTCATTGGATATCCAAACTAAGACATCCAGTTCTGAAAGGCACTGAACATTCATAGTGCACAAAGACTTAAATTAAAGCTTCATCTAATTAGAGGTGCACTACCCTAATGGGCACTAGTTGGATGTCTCAAATTAGAGGTCACAGGTTTCGGAAAAGTTGCAAAGCCTCTTTGGCATACCATGGGTAATTAAGGGAATTCCTAAGTTTAGCGCTGTGCTCAAGATCCTGATAAGAAACTGCTTAAAACTCTTTATATCCCTGCATGTGGGTATAAAAAGGTAGCCACAGAATAAATGGGCAGTTTTTTCAGAACTACCCAGCACCAGCAGACCCCATTCAAATCAACAGGGGAGGCTGGTGCCAACTACTTTTTGAAAAGCACTGACTTTTGCTTATTGGGAATTTCAATCTTGAGGCTAGAAAGCTTCTCTACTGAGAGCATCTTTTAAGCACACACTGAAGTGCTTTCTGGATAGGGATGAATTTAGCGTATGCCCAAGTGTTGTTCTAAATAGCTGCCTTCCCTTTTTAAATGTGTCACTCTGGACCTCTGTAGCTTCTTAAGATTTAACGCGAGCCAAGGCACATTGTCACCATAATACTGGAAAAATAAAAAGCTTGGTAAAGAGACATCTGTAAATGAAGCAGGTTCCAAATTCTTCATGACAAGAAAAGTGGCGTGAAAGAAATTAAAGTAACACAATGAATGAAGAACAGCTGAGCACCATTTACTCATCTCTGGTTCCTGCTAGGATTCTCTTCGAATGCATGTATTCCTTTTGTATCTATTGAGGTACATTTGCACAAAATCAAAACAATATTTCAAACTTCTACTCAAACTGACTATTAAAAAGGAACATCATGTACATAATTAATGTCATCTGCCTTTGATTAGCTCAAAACTTCTGTTAGGAAAATAGACACAATTCACTTCTGCAACTGTATTAAGTAAGTAAAGTATTTTAGGATATTGGGATACGAGCAATTTTAAGAGCAATTCCTTGCAAAAAAGAAGTTGTCAATAAGTAGCTTATTTTAGAAGAATCTCATGGTTCAAAAGCATTTGTTTCTTAAGTTTCAGGCTTTAGAAGTTTTATTAACAGCTCCTGTGTAATCAATGCATTTAGTGCTTCCATCCTGATGTATAGCAACCCAAGTATGTAAATAATAGGACAAATAATACAAATACAGTTAAGAAATGCTTTCTTAGAGCAGAAGGTCTCAAGCATTTTCGTAATTGATTTTGGATAATCTTTATGGATTATCACACACACCTCCTTTCCCCTCAGCTATTATTTCTGATGCCATATCGCTATTTCATAACATCCCTAAGGCAGTTACAGAGTTGCTTTTTTCCTGCTAAAACAACGTATTGGGGGATTATGTCACTGTGATGGTTTACTTTTACAATCTCACCCCAGCTATTTACCAAATAGCCTAAAGGTTTCTTCATTGATGTACACCAGGCAACATTTTCCATTGTCTTACAACTAAAACCAACATCCTCTTACATGACTAAAGCATTCCTTTTGACCCATCCATTTTGACTATTTATTCACTAGATCACTGAAACTCAAATATCCACAAACCTATTCCCATACTGCATACATTCCATGGGCTGACGTAGCTATATTGCTAAATTGTCCCTTTTACACCACAGCAAAATGATTAGCTTATTTATCATCTAAAACATGAAGATCTGTCATAAGATTTCACAAATTTAATTTTAGCAAACTCTTTTCACTGTAAAACATGTTAGATGTCACAAAAAAAAGAGTGCTCTCAATACTTTGAAACAAGGTCTTGTCAGTGAGGACTCATGCTGGAATAGGCTTATCCTGAGGGACTGCAGCCCATACAGAGGACACACATGGGAGCTATTCTGGAGTAGGAGGGACCCCAGGCTGGGGCAGGGAAGAGGTGTGAGGAGGAAGAAGCAGCAGAGAGGAACTGTTATGGACCAACCACAACCCCCAGTCCACATTCACCCTGTGCTCCTCACAGCAGTGAGGAGGTAGAGGAGATGGGAATGAAGGAGTGAAGTTGAGCCTGGGAAGAAGGACAGGGTGAGGGGGAAGGTGTTTTAGTTCTTGTATTTGTTTCTCACCATCTAACTCTATTATTAATTGGTAATACATTCAAATAATTGAGTCTAATTTGCACCTGATGGCAATTGGTAAGTGGTCTCCCTGTCTTTACCTCAGCCCATGAGCTTTTCCATCTTATTTTTTCCCTTTGTCCAGTTGAAGAAGGGGAGTGAGAGAGCAGCTGAGTGAGCATCCGACAGCCGCCCAAGGTCAATCCAAAACAGTATTGTCCAGTTAGCTTAAGTATCTACTTTGAAAATAAAAGGGTTTGTGTCATGACAGACCCTATGTTAAGTAGAATTAATATGTAAAACTAGTTATTATCCAGAAATTACATAAAGACAGTAGAAAGTGCTAGATAACTTAGTTTTGAAGATTTTTTCTTACTGATAGGTAAGTAAATCCTCCATGTCTGTGCTGAAGTATACCACAGCTTTAATGGGTATGATATAAGAGCACAGAAAAATAAAGAACAACAAGATGGTTCATCCTATTTATATTTAGAAAGTATACACATCATTCAAGGGCTGGGACACTCAAGATGTCTTTAAAGCTACTAGATTTATAAGATCTTTTGCTCAAAATGAGAAAACTCCTTTTTAAACTGCTGAAAGAAGACTCTATTTGCATGTAAGTTTGGGTTGTTAAGTAATTGTGTTGGGCTGGACTCCTTTAAAAATGCTAAAAATGCCACAACAAAGATTAAAAACATACACTTTAAGTTCCTGATGCCTCTGAAAATTAAAAGCAAAGTCAAGCTAAATGAGCTTGTTCAGCACACCTTTTGTAGGCTTGCTTCTATAAGAACTAACCTATGGTTAATTACAGTTTCACGTTCAAAGCATTTTGCTTTGTATCATCTAAAGTGTCTTGAAAACCAAATTTCAGAGGAAAAAAAAATTTCCACACATTTTGTAACATCCGCACTGATTTGATCTTAAGGAACCTTTTGCCTTTCTAGAACTGCCAAATCCAAAATAGATTAATTCCCAGCTAGCATAGGAACAAGTTCATCAGTCATAGAATCATCACTTCCATAACACTTCTCATTTCTTTTGCAACTGACAAACTATTTAGTTGTACCATAGAAATAGAAAGCTCATACCTAAAAGTATCCATTAAGCACTCAGGAAGTGAAGGAAAAGACAATGGGAATACTTGACTCCACACACTGTTGTAAAAGCACAATATTACAAACAACTGTCAACGGCAGTGTTACTATTTCTAACAATCTCTCTGGACAAGACCAAAATGTCGTTGAGGAGCTGACAAATATTTCTGTCTCAAGACCGCCACCACAGTCAATAAATTTTGGGTAAACTCTGTGTCTGTAGACAATGCAAAAGAAAAAGTGTGTACAAACAGCAATATCTCCAGTATCAAGATGCAAAAAATGATGGAGGGATGGAAAAAAAATGTAAAAAGAAGCTTCTCTTCAACCTGTGAAAAACAGAAATTTCTCCTTTGCTAGAACTGAGATCCTCTACAGTACACTGCAAAATGGAAACAAGGATTAAGATGCACTTAAGTAAGCACTTTCAAGTACACCCTCAGTAAGTTTGCACCAAGTTGGGCAGGAGTGTTGATCTGCTTGATGGAAGGAAGACTCTACAGAGGGATCTGGACAGGCTGGATCGATGGTCTGAGGCCAATGGTATAAGGTTCAACAAGGCCAACTGCTGGGTCTTGCACTTGGGTCACAACAACCCCATGCAACACTACAGGCTTGGGGAAGAGTGGCTGGAGAGCTGCCCAGCGGAAAATGACCTGGGGGTATTGGTTGACACCTGGCTGAATATGAGCCAGCAGTGTGCCCAGGTGGCCAAGAAGGCCAACAGCATCCTGACCTATATCAGGAATAGTGTGGCCAGCAGGACTAGGGCAGCGATCATCCCCCTGTACTTGGCACTGGTGAGGCAGCACCTGGAATACTGTGTTCAGTTTTGGACCCCTCACCATAAGAAAGACATTGAGGTGCTGGAGCGTGTCCAGAGAAGGGCAGTGAAGCTGGTGAGGGGTCTGGAGCACAAGTCTGATGAGGAGCGGCTGAGGGAGCTGGGGGTGTTCAGCCTGGAGAAAAGGAGGCTGAGGGGAGACCTTATCGCTCTCTGCAACTGCCTGAAAGGAGGGTGTAGCCAGGTGGGGGTCGGTCTCTTCTGCCAAGTAACAGGCGATAGGACAAGAGGAAATGGCCTCAAGTTGCACCAGGTGAAGTTTAGATTGGATATTAGGAAAAATTTCTACACCAAAAGGGTTGTCAAGCATTAGAACAGGCTGCCCAGGGAAGTGGCTGAGTCACCGTCCCTGAAGGTATTTAAAATATGTAGTGCTGAGGGACATGGTTCAGTGTAACTTGGCAATGTTAGGTTAACGGTTCAAGTGCCTTTATACAGCCTCAATACAGAACAAAGACACAACCTCAAGAGAAGTATTATTAAATTTGTTACATTTACACGTGGATAGACATTTGACAAATTCATGTCTCCTGAGAGCTCACACTCATATTTCAGTAACAGTCATGGTCGCCTAAATACATAAGCAAGGTACTGTCAGAGTAAGTTTCTAACAGAAGGTCACGACTTTTCTTAGGTCAACCGACACATTAAGAAAAACATTTCACAAGACAATTGAACTGATGCAATGGCACAATACCGCTTCCTCTCAACCATGTGTGCTTGCCATTTCCTTTAGAACAACTTTGGTGCCAAACCAGCCAAGAGCTAACTTAGCCAGTGCTGGAACTGAGTCACCTCATTGAGGAGACAGCAAATACCAGCGCATAAAAAGACACGTACAGCACTATATGGCTCTGAGCAAAGGTAATAGGGCCACCTTCTCAGCACCACTAACCTCCAAATGAAGCCCAGCTGACTCGTAATAGCTTATATGGGGAAGTGGGAAACAAGCTTTTGAACAGCAAACCCCATCTGCAGATCTGAAATAGAAGTCAGACTCCAAGACTAGCTGAAAACAATTGCTCTGCATTTAACTTCATTCAGCTAATGAATTATACAATTTGAAAGGAATGAGTGATTCTCAACTCCCCCTTGTGCTCCACAGGTACCAAAGGGAGAGGTGATAAGGCTACTGACCACCTGCAGTAGAGAGAAAAACAATTCATTATCTCCCAGGTCACAGAGAGGGGATTAGCCATGAGGGAAATATAGCTCATATTTTAGATCAGAGCTGAAGTGTTATCGTAATTTTTTTTTTTAAGGCAATGTGTACCAGCTGCTGTACAGGAGAACACCACATCCAGTCTGCACCAGACACTTCTTACTCAGAGCTTAATGCAGTCATAAATTCTAACTCGGTTATTCTCCTGACCAACGAATACTTGCAGAAGGCTGGACGCTTCATCAAGCCACCTCATTTTTTGGACCCCCACTTCTTTCACCAAGGTGCTTCCAAACGCTGCACTTCTTGTCTGAGGCACATACTTGCTTCTTTAATCCCTTGGGCAGGCACAGCTGAGAGCAGGTAAGCTCATTAGCCAAAGCTGAGGCTGAACACCTACCCCCCATGAGGTGTGAGATGGCCTGTATTCCAGATCTGGTATTTTGATTAGTCATTTCCTAATTACAGGATTCTTTAGTGAAACTGGAGACATATTTCTAAGAACCTACCATTAAATAAACAAAAGGCACAATATGAAATTAATTTTAGGATTAGATCTATCATTAGAGATTATTTTCCATGGCATATTAGGTTGGACAGGATTTTGCTATTGTTTTGAAACATGTGCATGACTTTAGTACTCTTGATAGGCTTTATTTAAAAAAAAAAAAAAAGGGGAAAAAAAAAATGGTAGCTTCCACAGGACCCAGACAGGCATCCAGATGTTTTTGGTTGGTTGTTTTGGGGTTCTTTTTTTTAACAAATGTGTTTTCAATAAGTGGAAATGAATGCTAGCTTGATTGACAACATTTAATTATGCACCAATACTGTTAAGTTCAAAGCAAAAGAACACGGTGCTTTGTAAAAGACTTACAATAGTTGAGATACTCAACCGGCTATGAATAGGTCAGCATAGAAATAGTCAGTACCTAAGCTGTCCCAGTTGTGTCTGGTTAATTACCTTTCTCAAATAGCCAAATTACTCTTCTGAACTGTTCAGTAAGAAATTAGGATCCTTTTTTCCAAGTCTATCTCACAATGGTAATTTATGCCCACCTCACTTTCAGACAAAATTAACACAGCAAACCCCTCCCTGTGAAATCTGTCCAGAAACAAAGAGCAGAACACAGCATCACACTCGCTATGCAGAACACTGCAAGTACATGAAACCCAAGCTTTGCAAAATGCAGTTTCCTGCTTGGCAGTTTGCAGCTGAAGCTTAAGATCTTGGTGTTGATCTTTAAAGCCCTGGTTAACTAAGGACTAACTAATTACTGGTTTCCATATGGAAAATTGCCAGAACTATGTTTTTCTGAGGTATGTATGTGCTTGTTTCATTACGGCATAGATAGTCATTGTTTTTAAATTATCATTTGCATTAGCCAGAAATACTGCAGTCCAGATCTTCTGAATTTGATAGCATATCTGGCAAAGTATATGTTGCAGAGCATGATACACAACTTCCTGGGCCCTTTCTTTTTTCTGAGGGGCTGCTACTGACTCTCCTGTCTATATCACTGGAATTTTCTTTTAAGCATCATATTTTTAAAATATTCAGTGGTGGCTTAATTCTGTTTCTACCACTAGAGTCCAAATGTTTCTGTTCACAGACAAGCCTAGCTATCTACATTAATGGAATTATTCCTTAGAGTACCAGTTGCACTATTTGATTGGCGTGTGAACAATGAAGAATGCTGACAAACTTTCACAGCCTGAGCAATTAGAGGTCAAAAACCACCCTAGTTTTTAATGTGTAAAAGGACTAAATTAATATACAGGTGTTTAAGAGCTTAACATAACTATGATGACGTTTTCTCTAACTGTATGTCAGTTCGGCTTGCATTTAAATCTTATGAACATGATACTTGCAATTTGCTTGTGCAAACTGAGATTTTTAAATCCTTACATTTCAATTGCTCTTGCCATTTATTTCTTTCACATAATTCCACTAATAAATACAGATAGCTTCCTACAATGCTCTCTCTTATAGCTCATTGTTTAATTGCCTGTGTTAGTTAAAGAGAAACAACAACTTTCCCCATGAAAATTAGGACAAAATTAACAAGCTGTAATGTTAAACTTTTTTCAACCATGCAAAATGCTCACTTTCTACTCTGTATGTGCAAATATTTTTTTTTTAACCTTATAATCATAGAAATACTGGTTACAAGAGTCCTCTGGAGGTCTCTACCCAACTTGCTGCTCCAAGTGAGATTCCCACCAGCACATTGTCATCCACGACTCTGGCTGAGTCTTGGAAATTCCCAAGGATAGGGATCCCACAGCCTCTATGGGCAACAGGTTCTACTGCTGCACTACCCATCTGGTGAAAAAGCTTTTCCTAATTTCTAATCTGAACTTCTGCTATTTTATTTCATTGGAGAGTATCATTAGGATTTTTTAAATTATCAGTCATAATAAAGGTGAGAAAGACGGATTTTGTGTATGGATTAGTAGACAAATTAATCTTTAACTGTATTGGGCTATTTATCACTTTCTCAAATTCGCATCCCCATAACGATTTCAAATCATGATACTCATTGTGTTGTTCTTGAATTTCACATGACTGTGAAAGATGACAGTGACTATAAATCACTTTCTGTTGTATCAATACTTTGACCTTACAGTTTTTGGACAAGAGTTTAGGTCTTAACATTTTGTATTAATGATGGCTCTATACCCACACCTGGCTGCACTCTGTTATGACCATAACAGACCATGCAGAAGCATAGAGCAGATCAACACTAATCAAATGTAAAATCACATGCTGCTACCAGATGTGTACCTTTGGAAACAAAGTGATCAATCACAATATAGAACAAAATATGTATTAACACCATCTTTTTGTTGAAATAACCACACAAACCACACCGTTTCAGAGAAGCTGATGGGTCTGAAACTCTCAGTCAATTATCTGAAAACATGCCTCATTTCATTGTTCCCATCCTTGAAAGCTTCATGCCAGGCTGGGCATATGACTTCTTGCTTAGCCTCTTGGTCAGTCCGTGGTTCAATTTTGACAACAAACATCTGTTTAAACTAGAAGCAACAAAATGTAAAAAACCATAATGGATGCATAAAAGGCATAAAGCTGAAAAGACTTCTATTCTTTAAAGTTTTGAAGGTACACACATCCGTAACTAGGAGGACACACACATCATTTAAAGACTAGAACAAAGCTGACTTTGTAGTTATTTCCAAGGAGAGCATCTCCCACTCTAAAGTAAACCATGCTGCTGAATGGCCAAAGAATAAAGATACACGGAATTGCAAGGGGAGTGTGATAGTTATTCATAGTACTCATTACAGTGTTAATCCCAACAGATACTTGAAGTCTGTTAGATATCTCACATAAAACACAGTTTCATCAGACTGCATTTGGACAAACGCTAACCTACAAACAAAATAGTTGCAATAAGGAAAGACAAATTTATTAAAGGGAATTGAAATCACAAGCTTAGCTAGAGGTAAATGTATGAAAGAGTTAGCAACCTCATTACAATTCTCCCAAAAGTATTTGAAGTTTTTGGCAAGCTTACAGTTACCTAAGAGCAGCAATGCACCAGGTGATAAAAGCTAGTAAGCTTTTTCTTCCTTATATAAGTTGTAATGAAAAATCTCTCTATATAGAATATGGAGAGTAATGACTTTTAAGAATCTCTTAGATTCCAGCTAGTATATCTTATATGTCAGAAACTTAATGGTTTCCTTGCCAAGCTATGCCCATGCACCCATATGAAACAGCAATGGTGGAATAGACAAACTGATGAAAACCAGATTCTTGCTATCAAATTTAGTGAAAATCCACAATGTGTTTCTAAGTCACTAATTTTGCCATGTCAACTGCAAATTTAATTTTAAATTTCTGCTAGACAAGAAAACCTGAATGGCTCTAGTGACTATTTCAACCAGTGAAAAAAACCGCATTTTTTAATGAGGACTGCATTGCCAAAATTTTAGGGCAGCTTTTTTCATTTTTTTTCTTTAATTTTGAGAGAAAATATAGGTATAGGTGAGATAAAGAAACAGAAGCTACTGGTGGAAGAGGAAACACTCTCAAGCATGAACTCAAGCACCAGCAAAATTAATAGTTACCATAGTAGTCTACTCTTGCTTGCATTTGCACAAAAAAACCACAGCTGAGTGGCTAAACTCCTGGCCTAGGATTTAGGAGACCACTGTTTATATTCTTGTACGGCAATCTGAAAAACCAAAACCATTTTCCCTTCAGGAGAAAATAATGTTTTAACTATGTTTTGAATTTATTTTTTTTTTTGAGGACAAGAATGACCCTAAAGATCTACCATGGGTCTATTGCTATTACTCCTTATATAATTGAGTCTATTCCAACTTGTATGAGTAATTACACATAAATTGAGCTGGAGGACAAAGTGATTTATTAGATCACTGCTTGAGACACTGGGGATCACGGAGATGCAAGCCTATGGTCTGACTTGGGATGCAGTTACGGGATACCTTAACTTCAGTAGAAGAAAAATGTCTTTAGTATGAGCTGCACAAGGCAGGGAGAGAGAGGCAGGGAATTTCTTGTTTCCAGGCCACATGTGACATATCCCATCCAGCTATCCCCACAGTGGTTCTCATATTGCTCTTTTCTACCAAACAGAAAGCTGGGCCAGACTAGTGTTCTGTAGATTCTAGTAGTGGCAGAACACCAAATACAAAGTAAGAGATGCTGGGTAGAAACAGAGAGATTTATTTCATGTATAAATTAAACATAGTTAAATGACAATAGAGAGGATTAGAATAACCTCTAGGCTGAGCAGGGCATTGCAAAGAAATTAAATTGCTCAAAGATGTGCACGAAACGTGAAAAGACCCAGGCGTCTTCTGCATAGTAAGAGTATTTGTTATTTAGGAGAAGAATAAAAGATGTGAACAAGCAAACATAAATGCTATGCTTTTGAAATGCTTAAGAAGTCCTCTGATACAGTGACTTGCTTTTGTGAAGGCACTTTTCTGCTTTATTCTTCTAAGCAACTATTTAGGGCTCAGGGGCTTTTTCACCCTCCCACACATTTGTGCAAGTGCAGGGAGGAGCTGAACAGGAACCACATCCATGTTCATTTGGGATGCGTGCCTTTTCCTAGCACTCTGTCAAGCACATTCAGAATAACCCAGAGGTGGAAAAAACATGTACCTTATTTCTATCCACCTTGCTCTTTACTCAGTTCTTTTCCCAATGAAAGGTCTAGAGGCTCGGTGCTCTCCCTGGACTCCCCAGTATAGCCTGGAATTGTGCGGCCAGGCTGCCCTTCAGATGAAAGCCTCTGCGGACCGCCTCTTCTACCACCAGTGCCATCTCCTACTAACACATGGGGGTGCTTCCCTCTCCTTCTCCACAGCTGCCACTTCCCCTCCTCTCAGAGCAAATGAGGCCTGTGCCTATAGAGGGGTTACTAGACTGTCTGCTAGGAGAGAAGTATGAGAGACTTGGCACAGAAAAAAAGGAATATTAAATATACATACGCATAAATATCAGTGAGTGGAAGAAACAAAATCAGATACTAATACCTCTTGTCCCAGTGCATATTCCATTAGTTTACAGGATGTTTTTTTAGGAAGAATGTCAACCCTTCCTCGCTCTCCTTCTTCCTGTCTCCCCAAATCAGCAGTATTACAAAACAGGGAGTCTGCTTCATTTGAAATGAAAACATCCCGCTCAATCTCATACACTTGAGATCTCTCCTGCTCAGTCTCCCACTTTACCACCTAACTGCAGCCTACTTTTGTTTCAAAAAGTACCAATAAAATTGTACTGATATTTATCTTGGAAAAACATCCTTTATTCTTTAAGATAATTACTATTTAGTATATGGTTCTTTTTCTGTTAAGCATTGATTGACAGATGAACAGAATATTACTGCATATACTTCTAAATTCCATAAATATACACTACTGAATTTATTGGTTCACCTAAGACCCCCTTCCTGATGTTTTTACTATCAGAAAACTCTCCAATGAACCATCCTAGTGACTTAGGACCATGGCCCATGCCTTCAGAAAACATTTAAATGTGAACTCACACAAACTCAAGTCCCTCAACAGGAAAAACGTGTTCCTTCACTTGATTTCCAACAGAGATGCAACACAGGATACATTTAACTCAGAAGGCAGCCTTTGGCAGGGGCCAGTGTTATATGTTCAAGAAAAATTCTAAGAATTCAGGGCAAATATAAGGAACAACCACCAAGGAGTATAACAACAACTTCTGGCGACCTAAAATCTTGAGCCTTCACAAGTCAGGTTGCAACTGGACTACTGTGATTAAAAGCCCCCAACAGAACAGCCTCCCATGAAGTTCGCCAAGCATTTGCATACTTCCTCATTTTCTCATGATTCTGTGGCAATGAGTTCCGTGATGTAGCTATGTCTCCTTTTTTTGTTTTAATTTACTGATAATAAATAAAATTTAAAAAAAAAAAAGGGGGCACCCACTGATAGAATAAAAAACAGTGAGTAACTGTTCCCTGTTCTATTTCTCCAGGACACTCAAAATGGTATGGATACCTACCACAACCACTTACCCCTCAGCCAGCTATTTTCCAGGAGAAAAACAGTGTCTTCCTCCTATTTAGTGCCTCCTCGCATCTAAGCCATTCCGTATCTCTATTGGTCTGGTTGCCTGCTGTTCGCCTTTTCCAATTCTACTATTATCTTTCTGAACTTATATGCTGATGTAGTGAAATTTTCTGCTTTGTTCTTCGCAGACCTCATGACGATTCCTAACACTTTGTTTGCCTTCTTGACAGTCACAGAGCCAGAATGCTGTCTGCAGCAAATTCTCAGATCTTTTGTTCTGGTGGCAAAGCTAGCTGAGAGTCCAGCATTGTATTACACAGTTAGGGCTGATCCCCACCCTCCAGCATCCTTTTGCACCTACTGGCACAAAGTCATGTAAACATTTTATCAGTCACTCTCTCCACTATGAGACCTTTATGTGATTCCTAGCTATTAATTTTAGACAGATAATTCTGTATTAGCAGAAACGTTACTTGACTATTCACTGCTTTCCCAGATCAGATAACCCTGTAAGACTCCATCAGTAACCTTCTTCACTGTGGAGCCTAACCATTCATTCTTATTTTTCCTTAATGAGCAATTAGTCTGTGAGAAGAATCTCTTCAAGACTTCTCAGCAAGGACTGTTGTTAACAGCATTTTGAAAAGCCAAGTATGTTGTATTAACCAGCATTTTCACTGACTCCTTCAAAGAACTTTCTAATAGATTTGTGAGGCATTGCTTCCCCTTGTAAAATGAAAATAAACTTCTTCATCTATTCCTTATTGTATCATGCATTTCCATTTACCCACTAATCTATTCTTTACTAGAATTTCTGTCAAAGAACTTCTTTCTGCTTCAAGTACTTTTTAAATAATTGATGTCATATGTGCCAAATTTCATTCCTCTCCAGTTAGTAACTCAGCAATATTTTATTTGTGTTATTTTAAAGTCTCGTGTGAATACCATATGGTCACAATGTTTATCATTTCTTTTATTAATGGGTTCTAATGTCTTTTATTGAAGCTGTTATATCCAGTGCTAAGGATACTAAGACCACGACCAAAAACATTACAGCCACATGAATGCCAGTTCAAATGCATTCAGAGAATTTTGTCTGGTTGGTTTTGCACTGGCAGTCTCTATGTTGCATGACATATCATTTGTCTTTTAACACCCTGCGTAAAACCAGCATAAAGTCCAAGTTATGCATGCTTACTGAATCAACAGAAATGCATTCACTTCCCACATTGAACAAGACGAAACTTGTACTGATGGATGATCTGCTAGTGTGCATTGATGATGACAGAACATCAGCCTCACACTTCATTTGGAGATTAATTTCCTCATAAGATATGCCCAAAAAGCTCAAACCTCCATGCTACATGGGTTCAAAAGATGTTACATAAATTCATGGGAGAACACCCATCAGGACTGACTGCAGCTCACTGGAATCTGCTACCATATAATGTTGAAGTGTCTATTTATGCTAGCCCTAGTTTATTCTTCTTTAGGCATGTGCTAATGGTCGCAGTTGAATCCAGACACTAAGCAAGAGAGACTTAATTTAATCTACTACCACCATTCCCATGTGGTCATTAAGTTTTACTGGTCCCCGAAAAAAAACCAACCCACTTTTTACTCTAAAAAGCTATTCTGGTCTCACTATTCTAAAACTTACTTATATCTTATGTCCCAGTTATTCCCCATATCCCTCTGCATCAGAATACATAAGAACTTCCTGTGGACATCAGACCATGTTCTCCGTTACCTTCGAGTTCTCTCCAAGAAGCAAAGGTTAGTGGGAAAGGAGAGATCAAAGAGACTGAGAATGAGTGTAAGGAGTTAATTTGCAAAGGCCAGGACAAACAAGGTAGTAAGGAGCCCTGTGAACTCAAAATCCCCTGATTTCTAGTCCTCCATGCCTTGGACAGCCATGGGAACACATAGTTACTCTGAGACCAAATTCTTCTGGTGAGACCAAATTCTTCTGGATCCCCAAAATACATACACATTTTCTATGTATCTACACACAGAATTAAGATAACGTCCACAGGAATACAGATAAGCAAAACACTTCAAAGTGGAATTCAAGACTGAGAGGTTATTGATTAGTAACATACCAGCTCCTGATGTATCTGATGGGGGAGAAAAATGCAACTTGAAGTACCTCAGTTTGGGATGGGGTTTCTTTTGTTGTTTTGTTTTTCAAAGAAACCTGTGGTATTTCAAATTTGTCTTTGAAAATCTTTTGTCCTTTTCACTTTACACAGAAGAAACCACCTCACGGTAGAATCCCAAGTAATCATGCCTACTGAATACACATGCTGTTGGAATGAACTGCACTTAACGCAATACAGCACATACTTACATTTCTTCACAGACTACAAATGCCTTTCTATATAATATCAAACGCCAAATAATTGAAACTTTAGACCTAAGGTTGTCCTGAGCCACTGTAGCACTGTCCCTGCAGCAGCATTCTAGGAGGGAAAGATATCACCTCCCATACACACACACACACATATTTTATCCATCTCAGAAGAGTTCATTCCAACACGATATGAAAAGGGAAAAAAGTTTTACACTGGTTTCAACTATATTTTGTGGAATTCCAGGTATCTCAAATATGATAATTAGACAGATGAATACAAATACAAACACAAAATCTTACATAGTATATCTATACTGTATCTACCCAGTTACTGAGACTGCAATGCAAAGACACCATCTTCTAAAATAGGAACAGTTACACCCCACAAAACATCAAAGACGACCTAGTTAAAAAAAACAGGCGGTATATTGCCCTATAGTTTTGCTCAACATTAATCATAAGGCCACTAAAATGAGGTGTCCTTTGCTACAGTAATTATTGAAAATCCTATGGGTTTGAAGTATCTGCAGCATAGCACACTGCGCTTTTATGCTGTACGTTGGCACAGTGATAATTAACCAAGTTACCAAAAGAAGTAAATAAATGAATCACTAATAGGATACAACCGTGCATTTATATACATTTGTTCTGAATTTGGGGGGCAAGGGGAAAAAATAAGAGATAAATCTGTATAAGAAAATTCATTTAGCAAACAGAACCACCAGAAAGCCTGCACCATTTAAATGGCCTGTGGAGTCACTACAGTCTAGGGGACAGAAGAAAATACTGACAAATCATTGATACCCAGTAAGTTATTATATTTGAATGCTAATTTATGAGTGAGAAAATAAGCTATCACTGAAATGTCCTCAAAAGGAATCTCTTCTGTGTACCAGGTTTTAAAAAAAATAAAGTCTTATTCGAAGGTTTTCCCTACTTTTACTTCACTCCAGAAAGAACAAGACATAAACAGAGATGTTTCCCAACTTTTATCTGCCTGTTTGAAGATGAGGGTGGAGGGAGACAAACTCCTGAAGGAAGAACGCTTAAAAAAAAAAAAAAACAGCAGAGCAAAAAATTTCAGATAACTAATATCATATCTCACAACTTAACCGAGTACAGAATCCAGTAGAGACACACAGACCCACTCTTCAAAATAACATACAATTCAGTGGCCTTTCAGAAGTGATTGCCACTGTCAGGTACTCTTCATTGTCATTTTATAGAAATTTTAAAAATACATTTAATAGAGTGTGCCACATTTAGGTCACTGACTGTCTCCTTTCATCTATTTCAGATCTCTCTATGACCCAGAATAAGTTTTGCTTTGTGTTCTGGTGGGATCAAGAGCCAAGGGATGATACGCAGTTCAAGACAAACAAATTCATTTTAATATGGTACCCTAGTGTTTCAGTTGTTAGCAAAACAGTATCAGGAAACCTTTCGCTACTATTGACATGATGAATTAATAAAATTACCATGGCACTAGCGTAATACACCTACTTTCATAGTCAAAAAAAACCAAAACAAAACATGATCACAGTTAATTATTATTCTCTCTAGACATTTTGATTATAGTCCTCAGAAACTTCACTGGAACTTTATTGCTACATAGAGAAACTGCTTCAAATTTGAGAAAAATTTATCCACTAACACAGCAAAAGTGGTAACTGTAATTACCTTCCCAAGATCAGGAAGGTACTTGCCACTTACATAATTTTAAAGAAACACAGAAAATTCAATCTACAAACTGAATACGGTGTGTGATAACTCATGTTCAGCCTTCATAAGCATGCATGATTATCACCAGTTGAAGAACATATTGTAAGTATTCATATCTGAAAGAATTTACTGCATCTTTCTTGCAACGTGGAATGTGCATGACAAAATAAATTACCAAAAGGAGCACATTCCTCAAAACTCATGGGAACACATTGGGAAGAACCCCAACAGTATGTTCTGTACTTTTTAAGTCAGAAGTATGGAGCCAAATAAAATGTAAACTTACTTTTTTTCTGATCCATTTTTTGTGACACAGATGGGCGGGCAGAACTTAATACTGGCAGAGTGGCCATCCTCTCTGTGTTGTTAAAGGATGCATCTGTAGACCACAACGTCTCCTCCTCTGCAGTGGCAAACAGCTGGGTGCTGTCTTCAGAGCCCTCCACCAAAGCAGCATCATATGTAGGATGAGGACTGAGTACTGTGGCTTGAGTTGCGAGAGCAAATGAATTTTCCTGGAAAGGCTCTCTAAATATATTTGAGTTCTTGTTCATTTGGTCAATGTGGGATAAAGACGTGGTGGTCCAGGAAGAGGGCTGTGTGCTGAGATCCATTGTGGGATCAGTCTTGGAACTGTTTTCGACCATGTTTGGCAAAAGAACACCAGATGTTTCAATGTCACCATTAACTGTGAGGACCTCACTTCCATTTGAATAAAAGCATGTTTTTTCTAACACCCCTGGAAGAAAGGAAAAAAAGGACCAAAATTACCATCACCTGGAGGACAAGAGTCACCAATTTGTTTTGGAAGGTTAATAAATGGAGGTTAGACTAGATGACCTTTTTAGGGTCCCTTCCAACCCAAACTATTCTATGATTCTAAATATAATGGCAAATAACAGTAGCACATTGAAACAAAAGCTGTAACTACTGCAGGATAAATAGAGAAATAAATTTAAAATGGAAAGAGGTATTGTTTTCTCTATATAGGATTATGTAATTTAACTACCACTGCTAAATATAGGTCCATGAGTTCTTTGTTATTCTTCTCTGATACTGGACTTCAAATATACAGTCGTATCCAAAATTTTAGGCACTTTCTGTATTTATTTTTTTTTTCATTTATTATATCATACACAAACACAGACTTTCCTTAGTTGTATGTGATAAACAGTTGCAAGTAATGATAGTTCACAAATCAAACCAGCTATGTAACACTAAGGAGATGCATCCTACAAGCATCAGGGAATTCAAACTAAATAGTAAGAGAATCTATTTTTAACCTGTGACTATTACTGAAATATTTAGTTAATGCAGATAATAAAGGAGACATCTCAACCATGTATAGGACATACAACTTAGTTATCTGTAATAAAAACTACAAATGCTAATTCAATATTTTTAACCAAATACATGAGAGTCACATTTAATGCCAGAAGAGAAGCACCACTCTGTATCACAATATAAGAAATTTTCAGTAAATAGCAAAAGCAATTTTTGCCACTAGCTAGTCATGTAAAAGAGTTTAAGAATCATAATAAACATAGTTCAGCTAGACTTGATTAAAAATAATTAAAACCAATCCCTCAAAACATAAAATCTCCCTCCTGTTTTTAAATACCCTGGCAATAATTAATGATTTTAATAGCTTTTCATGTTGTCTGGTCCTAACAGTGATATTTAAGCACTCCCCTCACATTGTTTCAAGACAATAAAGTAAAAACAAGGGAGTAAAGAATACTTATCCTTTCAACAATGGGACACAAATACAACAGCCTTTCCCCAGACAAAATTGAAAGAAAAGGCCAAGAACATGGCATCCTCCAGCGGGGTTCCATATGGAAAGAGAAGTGTTTTCTGCTTATCCTTTCAGCTCCTTTTCTTCTCCCTCACCCTTACTGCTAGCCACAGGCCCTCAAGCCAAAAAGATAGTCACACCTGAAGCGCATTAGTGAGAATTCATCTCCTGTTGTTTTCTATAAACCCTCTGAACTCAAAGCAAATCACATAGATTTTTCTTTCCACTCTGATGTGTGGAAAAAAAATCATTTTTTTCGTAGGCTTTCGTATTGATTTGACCCTTCATTAGCTGTTTGGTACAGATGACTCTTGAGTCCCCACAATACCCGCCACCACTCCTGAACTTTGTTTTCAGTTTGGTTATTGCGTTTACCAAAATGGCTGGCTGCATGATCACCTCTCAGCCAGGCATTGTTCACCCACCACCACTCCAGGTTCTCCCTCTCGCCAAACCCACTGCTCTGACAGCTCCAGGCACCACACGCAGCCTGTGCCCACTCAGGTATCCTGAGCCCCTTCCCACTGCTGTTTCTGAATCCCCCTTCTCACCCCTTTATGCACTCTGCATCTAGACTAAATCAGTTCACTGGTCTGAAGTTCAAGGACCGGGCAGGAGGAAATCTTTATTAATCACAGCTACAAACTAACAATGCCAGAAGAACCCAACTTCCAGTTACAATCTGAAGTGACTTTGGGTTGGCAAGCTTTATAGGTAAGAAGAGAACTAGCATTTTATTTTTCATTGGGTAACCTTTAACTACAGCAACTGGAACCAGCAAGAAAAGCTTGTGAGATTCCTGAAATATAATGGAGTCCAGTGAAACAGTTACCATTTGAGATTTACCATATCCTCATTTATCCAGCCTGGGTTGTTCTGGCTCCATTGTCACTAACTGTAAGTAAATCTTTGTGTCTAACTTCTACTGGAAGAACCCAGGGGAACTTTATATCTATACATGTTAAGGTTTCTGTTTTTCCACCAGCAAATGTTCGTAATTCATTGGGATTTGGAGGAATTTACTGCATATATTTTATAGAACCAACTAAAAATCTCCCACCTGCAAATTATTTCAGCAGCAATTTTTTTTTTTTTTTTTTCGCTTGAGTCCTCTGGTCAGGCCAAACGGGAAAAATGAATGTGCTCTGTTTTCACAAATAGGGACTAGGAGTAATATGTTTTGCTAAAATCTAAGAAATTGTGACTGATCATGCTCAGAAATTGTGCTCACTCATACGCAGCTTTACTTGAATGCTTTGATTCCAAATAAAGCTTTAAATCTCTATGATTCAGAAGCCTACTTTGTTTCAAGTTTCAAACTTCAGTAGTTTTTTCGGTGGTTTTCAAAAAGTTAAAACGAGCTTTTTTCCTCCTTTGGAAAAGTGCTGGTTTTTTCCCGTAACTCAAAAATAGCTGAGGGGATTTTTTTCACATTCTCTCTCCTCCTCCCTAGGCTCTTCTCTTCTCCTCCACTCAACACAAAAATAGAAAAAGTCTGGAAAACATTGGTCCCAAAGAGCTATGAATAATGATTTAAAATTAAAGTAAAAATGATTAGCTATTTATATATCACTCATCAGAATAGCAGGTAATACATTACAAGACAGGTAAACTCTTGAAAGAAGTTTAAAACAACCCTTTGGTTTAATACAGTGGGCCAATAAATACTGGTAAGGAAAATATTGAAATTGCCCACTGGATTCTATCCTCTCCACACTCAGCCTTATTTCATTCTTTTTCTGGAACTATAAATAATATCTATGTCTATCACTACCCATAAGACCATTTACTTCTTTCACTGAGATCCCCAAATGCTTGTTTGCTTCTTCAACCCATCTTTCCAACAATAACATTTTTTTCTTCTATTTTCACAGTTTCCTAGTGATAACAACTCCCTTTCTCCTCTTCACAGGTGTACCACACAGTGAACCTCATCTACACAAAAGACCTTCCCAATTGTATCATCTCAATTGTACTACTGACAATGAATAGTATTACAATTCTTTTTAACATTTTTTTGCCCCACAAAATAACACGAGAGTGGGCTCTAGTGCGTATGCCCTGGAGAGAGGTAGGCATAGACCTCTGTTTGGCATTCTGCACTGGCTAGCTCTAAATGGCAACTCTGTTTCCACTGAGTATGTGAGGGTTTTGGATCACCTTCCCTAATCACCTTGTTCTCTCCCCACATTTTCCTCCTATCCTCTCATCTTCCCAATGCGTGGTAGGGAATATAAACTCTTAATTCCAGGCTATAGAGGCCACTCTCTGAGTTAGGCTCCCATTTGCTTTGATTCTCATCCTTTTCCTTCCCTAAAAATACTACTCTATATCTTCAATCTTAAATTAAGCTTACTGGAGATTTTTCTAGCATCTAAAGCCCTGAAGGAACTATGTAAATTTTAAGATACCTAAGAAAACAGTGTGATGCTTTAAAACAATCGATTCTTTTTTCATCTCTTCAGTAATGAGAACTGAATTACTCTCTGTGAATGTCTTCTAACAGCCATGCAACACATACAGAATATGCATTTTATTCATGTATACTGCACTCTATATCCAACTATTCTTCTTATGTGAGTTCATACAGAGCTGTAGACAGTAAACCACAGAGCTGTAGACAGTAAATCATAAGACAGATAGTTAATTAGTGAGAAACAGCTGTAAACGTTTTGGATTTGCGTCTCCAGCTACAGCTGGACATGTCCAGATGACAGAAATGTACAGCGTGCTGGCCTTCATTGTGTTTGGTACAACATGGAACTGGCAGCAAGCTCATTTGGTTCAAAGCGATGCCTTGCCAACAGTTCTACTGATCATTTTCCAGTTTCTGTTCACTATCAGGGAACTAATGTTTCATTTAAAGATCTGAAATGGACAATTATGAGATCTAAGAAATAGTCACACTGTTCAAGCCATTAAATTGAGATTTTGGCAGTGTATACTGTGGGTGATTTCTTGCCGTTCACAGCAGGAAATCTCAAAAAGATCAAGTTTGTTTAAAAAGATAATGAAACACAGCAAAGCAGCCTACCAAAGTATGTGTAATGGATGAGGCGGTTAGTTAGACAGGGAATAAAACACTGATTCACTACTCTAACCAGCCAGCACCTACCCACTGAGATTTCTTCTGCAGGGTCTGTCCCTGTGACTCCGCACTCTGAAGAAATGGGCAGGTCACTCACAATATGGAGGTCCCATAGCATACCAAACCACTGCACATCAGTTGAGCTGCAGGAATAGACTTTATCCTGCGCCTCCTGTGAAGTAAAGACATTACCTTAAACTGCTTACCAGCTGCCCAAGGGGCCAAAAAGGAGGTCAGCTGTATTTTTTTTTTTTTTTCAACTTAACAGGTGGCTTATGAAAATAATGGATCAGTTCCCAAATAAAATGGAACTCAAAGTAGATTTTGTGGAAGGCATCTTTTAAAGAAGCTGCAGAACAAAACTGGGCTCCTAGGGTCCTGTGCAGAAAGGAGAGATTTCTGTGCAGGAAGGAAAGATTTTCCCTATCATCAACTTCTGGCTTTCAGGCAACAAAGTCTCGGAAAAAATATCAGGATCGTACTAAAGGGCTGGAGGGGAAAACAGTAGCTACCTTTCATATTAACAGCTGTTGTTGCCTGAAAGTTCCCAGTTACAGTCATAAAACTGTGGCCTAATAAAAAAAAAAAAAATCTTATCTGGTGTCTTTCTTTTTTTCCCATCTCTTGAGCAAAATGTGTCATGTAACTAGAAATTTTTATTTATAAAGCTTTTCTTAACCTAAGAAATGAAATGTAACGTACACATAATGACTCTATTGCAATTCAGAAACCAATCCTGAACTCTGTGCCTGTGCTAAACACTCACTTAACACTGGCTAATGAATAAAGCTCCATGAGCTCCTTGGGAATCAATTATGCCACACCAGAATCCATGCTTCAGTCACTGTGACCTTCTGTCCGTTATTATTCTCTAGATCACAAGAACAATTCCCCACTGACCTCAGTGATGTCTCACAGCAGACATTCTGACCTGGAGCTGTATTCACAGCACCTTTTTTTTCCCCAAACATACCAGGTGTATCAGAAAAGAAGTCTTGCTAGACTAAATCAGTTCTTATAGATGGGTGAAATACAGGCTGCTCTGGGATACGCTCCTTTGGACATTCCCCATAATATATATAGCTGTGTTGGCAAGATCAAATCAAAGAACAGGCAGGTCATTTAGCTGATGATTACCATCTTCCATCAGAAAATACCCCAGGACCAAATGGTTTATTTGTATGTTAATTTTAAACTCCTAAATTTAGATACCTGTCTTATAGCAAATATTGCCATTGATTGACAATGAAATTGTTTAAGTTTCATGTTGCTTTCACAATTACAACTTTTGGATCTCCATGCTGCTAGTCACTTTAGATTTTGAAGATGTGTCATATGCCTTGAGGTTCAACATCACTTGGAGAACTACTGACATGTCCAAATGATTCAGGGATCAAGATCCTTTTACCCTAGAGTATAACTCCCTGCAACTTTAACTTCCTCTGTGTGGCAAAAAGTTCCTTATGGACCAATACAGTTGGGTTTCCAAATTGATACAGGAGTCTTGACATATGCATGTTACCTTATGAATGTGGAGGATCCAACAGGCACAAAGCTAAGCCTGGCAATTTTACTATAATGTACTTTTCCTGATGTTTATTCTGTGAAGGAGACACAGCTCCTTCTGTGTTCTCAGAAGGGGAAGGGAAAGGAGAATACAGATCTAGCAGGTAATATAATAGTGACAATCTTTGTTCAACCAGTGGCATGCAAGAACACCAACAGCATCTCTCAGGGGGACAGAATCTTGCTACAGGTTTCCCAAACAACAGAATGATTTGAGAACTGCCCAGGCTGGTTCATACTTAACAGATAATGAAGAATAATAAAAATGCAGCTGTTAGAGTGAGCTTTGTTTTTAAGGAGAGTAAGATGAAAATGCTAAAAACAACGTATCACACATAACACTTGTAATAATTCTCACTGAGAACCAAAATTAATCTCAAAATACATGTCAGAGCCAAAATATAAACACTGCATGCTGATAATGTAAGGACAGTGAGAGAACCAAAACCTCAATTATTTGCATATTCATAGTCAACAGTGCATCTTAGAGACTTTAATTCTAATCCTCATTCCCACCAGTATTGACAAACTAACAGATTTTTAAAATACTATTTTGCAAAATGCATGAATGCCTAACATTGTGCATAGATAAGGAGGATATGCTGCTTGCCTGAAAGGCAGGCTTATTTGATGTGGTCCTGAAGCGTGATCACATGCCCAAAAATTACATCTGGACTATAAAAGTCTGACATACGTGAAACCATTCTTTATGTGCGTCACAAAACTTGTTCTGAATTCTACAGAAAACAATAAACAAAGCATTAGTCATAAATGGCTGCTAACAGGAGGTGGCAGAAGACCATGTAAGTATGAGCTGAGGATACTGCTGTGAAGGAATGGGAGGAATGGGACAACTACCAATGAATGCATTTATCCCTATAAAATAAATATAATTGATTTTCCTTTATGGAACTGTAAGTATAAAGCATTTTGTTTTCCCAGATAAATAACTGCAATGGTAAGCAATTATGGTACAATCAAATGCTCACCAGATGTGAAGGACTTTTTAAAACAATATTTCAAGTGGTTCAGAACATTTCCTCTCTGCAAAGAAAAGAATGAAAATGCCAGAGGTTTTTCATTCTTACAAATACGCTAATTTTCACCTTTGTCATATTTGCATACTATTCATTAGTTAACGATTTTTTTTTCAGTGTAAGCAAAATGGGACACAGCATACAGATTTCAACACAAGTTGAAGGTGATCTTACATCTCTCTCCATCTTAAAGAAAGATTTAGTTATTCACACCATGGATTCAGTTATTGTTTGTTTTTCTGGAAAGTGATGAAATTTACTGCACTACATTAACTACAATCCCCAGAAAAATATTATGGACCGGTTTTATTAGAAGGCTCTTGATGTCTATAGGGGTCAGATGAAATCGTAAGATACCATTAATTTTAGTCATGTATAATCTAGCCTTTCAAATTCATATTGCTGAGTTAGGTCTTCATGGTCAAGGTCTTGCATGTTAGGTCTTCAACAGTCCAAAGCACGCACTGTTGCTAAGCCCTCCTGTCCTCTGATGTAACAGGCAATCAACAAATTATTATGGTCATGGTCTAAAGGCTAGAATTTCTTTATAGCAACTGGTATTGCCTCTACTTCAATGAGTGAAACAACATTCATTCATTACAAAGTTTTCTTCTACTGGTTGACAAGCATACCATATTCCTGGTGAGAGAGAGAAGAGTACGCAGAGCCAGAGTGTAAATACTTAAGAGAAGTCATAGCTAAACAACTCAGCTTGGTGGTTTTTTTTCTATGGACCATAAAAGACCATCTTTAGTCGAAATAATGTGTATCTCTATTGATAATTTGCTTTGTCCTTTCTTTGTACACAGTTGTAACAAAATAACTTTTTCAAGGGCTTTGCATCTTGAATACTTTGATGGTAAAAAATTTTTGAAAGGTTGATTAATGAAATATTCTGAAAACAGGCCCCCATGACACACCTTGAGTAGGACATTCTCTGTTACTGCAATATAACTATACTGCTCTATCTGTCTCCTTCCACCCATACCAACATTTCAGTTTCTTCAACATCAGAGCTTGCAATGATGTGGAGGCAACAAAACAGATGTAAGGAAAGTGAACTGGAAAGTTCTAAGGTGCGTGCACACTTTTTCATGTGTATCAGCCTCATTTAATTAAAAAATATTACAGAAGGAAAAGAGTAATTACCTAGAAATTTACCACAGGAAACAAAATATTTTCTTGCAAAATATAAATGGCCTAATTTTCTGATGAGTTTGTTACCAAAGTCAAATCAAAAAAGTTCATAAGGTTCTAAATGATACACTGGAGCTTACTATTTATGTTTTAAGCACCAGTGAAAGATACCAGAATGACAACCACATAATTTAACTCCTCCATTTTGTGAAAAACAAAAAAAGAAAAAAAAAAATAGAATTTCCTATATATTGAATAATTTGTGTTAGCTGGTCATGACTATCAACTCATTTCTTACATTTAAGTCCTCATACCAATATTAGACTGCAACACAATTCAGTTATTATTAATCTGAAATGAAAATGAGCTACTATTCTGGATATAGTGTATTCTCAATAAATAGAACAGACTATATTGTATTACACACACTTTAAAGATGCTGACAGAATTTGTTCATTTAATTCCAGTCATCAGATATATTTGTTTCTAGGCTATCAATGCGCACAAAATGAAAGCTGCTACCTGAGAGAGAAGAATACTAAATTATAATCATGCTAATTCAAAAGATGCTGAAAGGAGCTTTGCCAGTTTTAGACTTGCGTAATAACACCAAGCCTTATTCTTCACCCTACAGTACTTACATTGAGTTAAGAGGAGATAGTCCTGATTTTTGCTACATAAGCTGGATCAGAACAGGTCCCATTTCTCCAGAGGATTTCATACAGTTTAACGAGTGTTATGTCAATACATGCCTCAGAGGAGGAGACTGAGTAGAGATGACGTAAATATACCTGCTTTTTTATCTGCTTTCTCACCAAAGAACAAAAATCTAGGGCAGAGGATATGAAGGATACAAATGGAATGCTAAACATAAGGAAAGTAAATCGAATGGCATCATATTTCCTAATTGCCAGACTTACTTGATCTTAATCCACTTCAGATTGTTCTTAGTTTAAAGATACATCCCAAGACTTACTTGTCAGTCATAACATTCACTAGCTTTGTTGGTTTTTTTACTTCCCTAACTTAAGCTAAATGAAAAAAACAGGCCCACGTCTTGTTGCAAATCCTTTACAGACTGAATTGAGAAAGCAGATTTAAGTTGTCTTGATTTTGACAGTGCTGAAGGTGCTATTGAGAAGTGTTTAGTTTCTTCCTGTGCTTGCTAACTGTTTGATTGTATGATGCGTATTGAAATTGAGCGTTTAAAACAGGAAAACAGATTTATATTTATATAGCTCACACATTACCCCATTTGTTACAGATGTACTTCTGAATTACTTAAGAAAGCTCAACTAAAAAATGTTCTCATTAGCAAAAAAAAAAGTAAAAATCCCAGAAACTCCCAGCAACTGAAAGCACAACAGATGACTTTTTTACTTTTTTTTTCCTGAAATAGTAATGCTTTAACCTAGCACTACTGTCTTTCTCATGTTGTAGCTGAAGCAATTTTACAATATGTCAGCTTCTCTGAAGGTAACAAAGGGAAGGCTTTTTCATATTTTTTTCTTAATAAATTGTTACCTTTGAATTCTTTAACAGACACAGAGTTAGTTAACAGACTAAGCCATTATGAAATCTTATATACCTGGAACAAGTTCCCACAAAACATACTTGGGGTTCTGCATTGATACATATTTCACATTTATAAGAAATTAACATATTTTTCCTTAGTTAAACAGCGATATTTTGTAGTCTGTCCAGAAAGATTTGTGGCTTTTTATAAATTAACCTTCACCTGAAAATAAAAATCAGATTTGCACATCAATCTGTGACATAAAGGGATAAATATTCCATTCCAGTGACAGTAATCTGAAGTTCTAACATAAATACCTTTTTGTACTTGTAAAATGAAAGCTGAAAACCATCTACATGCTACATGCTCAAGGTAGTGTGCTCCTCAAAAATCTACCTTAAGAAATTCAGAAATGGTTTCCTCTTCGGTACCTTAAATACATTTTATCTAAATAGCATATTTATTTCTCTGACATTATTAAGTCACAAGGTAGATTAGTTTGTTAGGTAGATGTGCTAAGATATATCTTTAATGTCCACAATTACATTAGCACTTGAGAATGCAGTTTCAATTTTAGTCTCCTGAATTAAAAATGTGTCAATTTACTCCATTAGCACTCACCTACAAAGGTAAGCAGGATCACCAACAAAAGGATAAGGGCACAGATACACGGAATCAGAATTAGGAGCAAAAGTCGAAGGAACTTGGCAGAAGCCAGTTTCTGAGAGCAACCATCCCCCATATTATCCTCATCTGTTCCTAAGACCTGAAAAACAAAAGAGCACAGTTTTATCATTCTGGTGGCAATTAGTAACTCCTATGTTTTCAGCAGCAGCCCTCCCCATTACACAGAACAGCTATATGATTTCAATATATGCTATAAATGGCTTTTAGACTCTTAATGAAAAGTTGTATGTAAATTTTCTTGTTGGTGGACAGCCAAGTGTAATCCATATAATTTAGTTCAGTTCACCCAATATCCACAGACTTACAGCTTCATTGAAATTTCTAAACATTTCTGATGAACTAGAAGTTGGATAGACATTTCATTTGAAAAAATGTAAAATACATAATAAATTTAAGCAATAAAGCTAAATACAGCTTATTTTACAATTAAAAACAATCCATTGCTAATTATTCAAAAGCTCCATGTTCTTAAGTTTCTTTTATTAAGGAATCAAGCAACTACGATAATCTTTGCCTTATGCGACAATAGAAGTGATAAGGACTCTTCCAGTTATTACGCACAATAATGCTGCTTCATTTTTTAAAGTACTTTACAAATTATAACTTTTCACAGTCTTCTGTAGAGTTTGCAACTAATATTTTCTGTTCTATAAATGCAATATAGAAGAACAGAGAAAAATTATTTTCTGAATTCAGTTGAGCTGCACAAAGCACAAAAATTCAAACCTTTGCAAAAGCCTAAACGTGGTTTTAATACAGATATACATTTAAACATAACTCCATTAAGACTACGATCTCATACTGGAAAAATGTCATACTTTTTAAACAGAACTCAAGAATGAAACTGTTGTTATGAAGTAAATACATCTTTCTTCAAAATTGACTAAAAATAATTACAATTTTCCCTATGATAAGGTGAAAATGGATAACAAAATTATTAATTCCAGACAATGTCTTCCCAAATGTTGACTAATAGTTTATCCTTTTTATCAGGAAAATCAATCACATTGAAGTCGGTCATGACAGGACACAAGAGCGTAAATGCGTACATTACCCTGACAGCCTCTCCCCAAAGAACCTTGAGAAACTGAGACATATATGTTATTAGTCTTGTAAATGCCAGGCTCTGTGGGTTGTCCCTTTGGCTGGCTCTGCTGTAAGTACCTTTCTGTGAAGAACAGGTTACCAGATTGACTGGCATAAATGGAAGTTGAACTATTTCTTAAGAAATTGCTGCACAGAGACTAGATTTATATCCCCCCAACCTCATTGCCCGTTTTACTGCCTTGACTGAGAAGACTGTAGGCATAAGTGGGATTTACAGCATCATTTTCCACCATTCTGCAATGTCTCTTGTCCCAGCATGGCAAATGCATATGGTACCAGTATGGTGTCAGGTGCTAGCAGTATCTCAGTTGATAACCCTCCTATTCCAGTGATTCAGTCTCAACACTGTCCTCCTACTGGGCTTATCTAGCAAGCAGGATGTAAGCTCATGGTCAACTTAAAGATGGTGGAGTTATCTGAACATCTGAAACAGACAGCTCAGGGTAAGAATAGTAAGAGTGCTAGCTCTGTCTCTTGAAAAGATACAGCCTGGGTGAGTTGACAAGGTCTGTAATCACCATTTCCCACAACAAGACAAATATAAAGAATGTTGGAGAGAATTAATTGGTTGTTAGAAATGTTTTCCTTAATCAACAGCTTATTCACAAGCTGCAATCCAAGATTTCAGGATATCTCAGCTAAATTACTGTCCTTACCCGCAAGTAACACCTCAAATATCCAGGCACAGATAAAGATAAGGATTTTGGTGAGTTTTAGGAACCTAAATCTAAGTGACGTTTAGACAATCCCTGCTTGACTATGTAACTTCCTGCAGTCCACACTTGCCTACATTTTCATATTAAAGTCTTCAAAGTCTGCTTGAAGTTTTGCTTCTGGTCATGCTGGAATATAGCAGCTTAGCAGCTACTCATGGCAGGCTTCCCTAAATTCCACAACCCTGGTTTGCACAGCCTGTATTAGGCCCCCTTGGGAGGTCTGAGCGCACAGGTAACAGGAATAACACAACTCTGTTATGAATACAGATGTCCCAAAACACAGCTGCTGTAACTGCTTGTGAAAGCACAGCCAAAAAAAAAGGGGGGGGGAAGAAAAATGGCATAAAATTGCCCTTCTAACAGTGCAGTGGTTACAGTGCTCCTGCAGGAAATCGGGCTGTTGAGTTCAATTCCCTCTTCAGCCTGAAGCAGTTAAAAATTAGATCTACAACTCAGTAGAGTATCACAACCACCTGACGATAGGCTCCCCCTGAATCAGAGCATACTATACCTTGAAGTCACAATATTCCGAAAAAAGAACACAGTTCTGTTGGGCCAGATAACAGGGAGCAGGACCATTACTACACAGCCCAGTGATTAGGGAACTCGGGAGATGACTCTGAGTTTCTTCAAGACAAACAAATGTAAGATCCAGCTCATTTTCCTAAGGGAATGCCGGAATAACTCCCAGTCAAGATGCACTTCTTGCAAATCTCAGGCAAAAGTGCCCAACTTTACCCAGCGTAATATAAGGTAAATGCTGACCCATGACTCCACAAAGAGATTGTCTTAGGAACAAAAAACTTATCAATAAACAACAAAATTGTATTCTCAAAGAATTGAGAAAAAACACAGAAATAGTATTCATCATTAATTTTTTTGACTCTTCTTGTGAGAAGGAGGTGATATTGAGTATTTTGGAGGTTCATGAGATCTTAATCATCCCAAGCACAAGTGTATAACTGAGAGCAGAGTTACCACCACTGTTCTACAGATGCCTCACAGTTAACCTATGAGAAACATTAAATGTGTGCCAATGAAAACACATTTGTTCTTTCTGTGAGATTTTTTTTCTAAAGTGTATTGGCATTGTGGATACTAGCTACTTCAGGAAAATGATCATAGTAAAGGAGAACCTCAAACCTTTTCTTTCTTGTCAACTCCTGAAAGCAACAATAAACTTCAATCTTTGCATTGACAACTTACTACCACAGATTTAAAAAGGGACTGTTGTATCTAAATTTGCTTTCAGTGACTGTGAAAGGCATGCTTCTCTTAAACACCACAAATTGTTAGTTTTGTATAAATATTTATAGGCAACTAAACAGCATGTTGTATTTTTCCCTTCTACAGGAAAAGACCTCGTGAAAAACATGAAACCTATTTAAAATCATCATCAGTGACTCAGCAAGCATAAACTTAATTTTGCCAGTCTTCCACCACTTGAACATCTAGATGAGGTTTTTTCCATCAATTTCTGTGGTGAATATGAAATCAAACTAGAGATAGTGCTAATGATTCCTATATCACCAATGATAATTTAATAAAGTATGCCATAGATAAATATAAATACAATATACCTACTCTTTATATATTCCCTGTTACTGTTTCTTTTCCTCTGGCTAGCAGATACTGCAATACACAAAGAGTATATGCAGCAGTTTTAAGTGCTCTAGTATGCCAATGGTATCTGCATAAACTTCAGACATGCTCTGTCCTCTCAATTCTAATAAACAATGGAATAGAGGCATAAATAATGCCTTCAGAGAAAAAAATGGGCCTGTAGAAAGAAACAGGGGTGCTACATGCATATTCACTTGGCTCACTGCAAGCTTCCAGGTTAGTGGCCAAGACAAGAAAACAGACTCCCTCAACTCTCTCTGCGGTCAACAGTTCCTCTGAATCATTCTCTAAGTCTGTAAGACTGAGATACCTTGTAGATACACAGTTATCTCCATTTCCAAGGGAAGGGCACAAAGACTTAGAAGCAGAATCCTTGAGGGCAGACTGAAAGAAACCAGCCCTAAAAGCTGGAGATTTTTGCATAAAATAGATTTAGCACAGCACTGGACCAAAACATATTCTCAGTACTTGTGGAATTCTGGTGCAAGTTCCCTTCCTACCACTGTTGTTAGAAAACACAATTCAAGAAAGACTTTTTTGAATTAAATACTGTGTGCACCATAGTTAGGAAATGTCAGTGCTTGGTTTTTAAGGCAACAAGTCATTTGCTTTTAATGCAGTCGGGGTTTGTGTTAAACAAGCATATAGCCAGAATACAGGATGCTTAAGAACATCAGATAATTTCTTCTGACAGCTAAAAAAATTCTGTCCCTAATGAAATGCCATTAACCACTGCTTACCTGAGTGCCATTCTTTCATTAATGAAAGGAAATGGGCACAAGTTAGAACATAGGAAGTTCCGTTCAAATACACGGAAAAACTTCTTTACGGTGAGGGTGACAGAGCACTGGAACAGGCTGCCCAGGGAGGGTGTGGAGCCCCCTTCTCTGGAGATTTTCAAGACCCGCCTGGATGCAGTCCTGAGTAATGTGCTCTAGGCAATCCTGCTTTAGCAGGGGAGTTGGACTAGATGATCTCTAGAGGTCCCTTCCAACTCTGAAGATTCCGTGAAATACATTATGAAGTAACTCTGAGCTAATTTCAGTGCAGATTTTTTAAAAAATCCTAGGCTTATCTAGGACCGCTGGATCAGACTCCTGACAGTTGATTTTCTGAAACCAGAGAGGCAGAAAAAGAGTAAGATGGAAAAAAAATACAGTCCCATCTGACTAAAGAAAGACTTAAAATTCATTGGACCAAAATTTACAGCTTATCTTCTGAAAGATGTAGGGAGAATTTGATCTCATGGTTGTCATTTCAATAACATGCCTGTCATATTAATGCACAGACATGACAGATTACATTAAGATTTATGGGTGAAAAGCCTATGGTACCATGCAATTTTCCTTTTAGACAGGAGAAGTATCTAAGTTACTAGTCTATAAAACAGTCTGAATCATGGTATAAGCACTTGGCAAAAATATCTCCCGACGCTGTCACCACAAACGTAACAGATGTTCTCCCAATAAAGAAATACCATTAGGGCTAACAGCCTACTGTCAGTACCTTCTATGCATGATGGGTCTCAACAAAGAAATGTAGAAGACAACTGTTGCATCAGAAGCATCAAAATATCTTGAGCAAACCATCACCAAAGTACTATCTAGTGTTTATGCTAGAAAGAAGTGGAAAGAAGACAAGAAAGTGCTACCATGAAATGCAGAACGAATGTCATTAGGGGGCAGTAAACAAGTGGCCTTGTAGAAGTCCCCATAGGTCCACTGAGGAATCTGCTACCCAGCCAAGTAATAGTTCATGTACGGAAAATATGTTAGATTATGAAAACTATCTGCAGTTCTTTCCACATCCCTGGTACTGTTCCTCTTCTAATGTTGAAGGGCTCTATTGTCAGCTCCTGTGATTTTATCAACTCTCATGATGCTGGTCTTCAAGACCACAACATCTAGATATTGAATTCACATGACCATACCAGCCATTACAGCTTTCCTTTCCCATAAGGGAAGATGGTTCCCAGTGCTCACGGATACAGAGCAAAAACTGAACATGCAAAGTGTCAATGCTTAAACACACAACAGCATATATAAAGAAATTTAAACATACTCATTCTTACAGCCTCTTTCGACTGACACACAATATTCAAATGCCTGGGAGTGAGTGAGAGAAGCTGCAAATGGTCTACATTTTTAATCAATTCTGTCTTGTTCACATGAAAATTTGAGAGTCAAGAATACGCTTCTATTTGACTACTTTATGATCAGAAAAATATTAATACCATGTTTAACAGTCACTGTAACAATTAGAAAGTGTAAGATAAATCCTCCAAAGGTACAGGCAAAGTCACGCGCTAAAAACAGGGACAGGCAAAAAGTCACTGGAAACAAGGTTTTGCATAATCTTTCATTTTCAGTGTTAGAGGAATCAGAGAGCCAAACTGAAATGGAACAACTGAAGAATGAATGTTAAGGCAGCATAAGAAATTGGATACTAAACAACTTTTGTCTGCAAATACAACTAACACTCAAATTCCAGTGCACACGAATTTAAGAACAAAAGTGCCATAGTTATTCTGAAAGGAAATAGTGCAATTTAGGGGGAAAAAAAAAACTTTTCATACAGCAAGGCAGCAAACATGAGAAGCATGTTATTGTGCAAATAACTATTCATGTGATAATGAAATGTGCTAGCATTCCTGATAGTTAAAAATTCACTGTGCTCCTGTAACTTCTCCCAGGAAATTCTGTATCCTCAGACAAATTACAAATTGCTGACAATTCATTCAGAGTTCATTTGATGACCAGACCTCCTTTCCCATCCATGAAATAAAATACTCTGATTTACCCCTATGTAAACCACTGAAATATAAACACATTGAGTCATCATACCAGTCCGAAATACACAGTATTCCAGTAAGAGAGATGTGATATAATGCCGGGCACATCCTTCCAAAAGAAATATTTGGTTAGTGCTAAATGCCATGTTCAGCCAGATTCTTTTGTCTGAAGCAGAAACCTGAAACACCTTTAACTGTCCTGACTTAAATTTTCACTTAAAGTAAGTAAACTGTATCAGTGATGTTTATTCTGTGTACGGAAGACACAATGTGTGAAGTATGGTGATTCTTTGCCTTTCAGGGTACCACAGAGACCCATTGGCCACTTCTCTTCAGATGACCTTTCAAGCTATTATTAATCCAGCATGAGACACAGTGTAGTAAAAATCCAAACCAGGCGTCACCAGAAGTCACCAATTCAGACTAATGACTGTTGGTGTGCTATTCTTTCCTTCATTTCTGTCACACAAATCTGGGGTTCTTCGCTCCTGACAAGTAATTTCAGCAGTTTTGTAAGCCACTGAGACAACTTTGGAACTGAGAAATCGTGGAAATATGCATGAGAAAGTCATAAGAGACAAGGTGACATTCAGGTGAATCTCACCCAGCTCTGCAACAACACACTTCTGATGTTGCTCCAGCTTGAGACAGAGACAGCGAGCGGTAAGTTTGCGGAGACAAAATCCAAACACAACTACGGTGTTCCAGTTATCTACGTGTCTGAGACCTTGCACTTCTGCCGGCCAAGCTAGATGTCCTTTGGAGTATGCCTACAGTGCTGTTCAAACAGCATGACTGCAGACCCCTCAGACATAACCCACCCTCGCTTTGACCTTTCTAGCTGACGTACGACCAGCTATCAGAGCCACCAACACATTGAGCTCCAAATCTGGTTTTATCCAGGATGACAGATGAATGCCGTACTGCCAGTGGTGTTACCAGTGTCCAAGTTACCATCGTACGACATCTGCTTAGTTTAAGAGAGCTAGGTCCTGGTGCTACATCTCTTTCATAATTCATTCTTCCCTTTCCGAAGGCTTTGAGGGAGGTGGAAATAAGTTGGTCACTCACACATAAGCACTATGGTCAGGAGCTCTGAGGAGTTTATTCTTGTTTCATCTAGTTCTTTTGGGAAAGGCTCTGGTGTTTTATCTTGACGACGTAGTGGATTATAAAAGCACTTTGAAAAGCATCTATTTGATACTGAAATAAATCTAAATAAGCAATGTAATAACTAGTATCCCTGAGAAGATTTGATTTAGAAATCAGAAGGTTATTCACATGCAAACAATTGTCCTTGGTTCTCCATTACAGGCGATCTATGTTTAACATCTCATAGAAAGGGGCTGAAGTGGAAAAGAAAGGATTTTCTTGGATTCCATGGATCTGGTGTGGTACCAGTAACTGCTCTCCACTTCATTTAAAATGAGAATTAGACAGACCATTTAGCCATCACATAGGGTCAGAACTATTCACTCTTCAAAATTTGAATTAGCAGAGTGGGGAAAAAAGGTTATTTACCACTACTAGAGAACAGTAGCATCACCTCTTTAATAGCAATATGTTTGAATTTCTTCCTTTTTCAAAAGAAGTGCTGCTGAATAATGATTCCACTTTGGCATAAATGTTAATTGTTTACATACTTATTTATGTATCGTACATATTTACAATTATTTGTAATTTCACTGATGTAAACTTGCAACTACAGCAATGGATGCTTCCCATATTTACAATGGAACTTTGTTGAATCTTCAAGAACATTCAGATTAAGAAATAATTCAACTGATGGCAAACTTACTACAATTCTGAACTCCCTCTCTTTTATTACTAACAGCTGGTGGCAAAGATGTGTGATGTTGACATGTCTTACAAGCTGAGCAAGATTTAGTAAACATATGGAAGATATCAAAGTTTTTTCAAAAACTGAAGCATCTATGGAAGACATTAATTTTATGAACTAGACTACGGTTAGCATTATCTGATATTTCTCAATACCAGAACATGAATATCCATTCAGCCCACCTCAGCAGGCAGTGGGAAAGTGTTGGGGAGAAATTAATCTTTAATTAATGCAGAATTTATGCTTTGGGGGTTATTAGTTTTCTTTAAGTTTCTAGGGCTTGCAAAAATTACTTATGAAAGTTTCAATAGTGCCATGCTGTTTTTCTGAACACACCCAGAGGCTGCTCTAATGCCTTCCTGACTACCCAGATGTTCAATGCATTGAGGTTTGCTAAGCAAGTAGAGCACCGATGGCAAGTCTCTGGCTATACATTGCTGAGAATCACAATCCAACAGGCAGGGGAGTAACACAGTACTCGCTTCAGGTTCCTGCTTTGCTGGGAATTCAGTAAGCAGATGCCTGCACAAAAGCCATTAGCACCAGAAAGCAAAATTGGAAACCATATAAAAAAAATAATAAAAAAAAAAATCTTAGTGTCCTAATTTGTGACAATAAAAAGGTTTTGAAAAAACATTTTGAGGGGGTAAAGTGATAAAGTTAGAGGAAAATCTCCTCTTAAAAGCAGCACTCAAGTCTGGAAAACTCGAAGGGACAAAAAGAAATCCTGGCTGCCCTGTGGCTCCCATTCAGTCTATCAATCACCACCTGTGTAGAAATCCCACTAGAAGCCCCATCCCACACAAGGCAACTAGACCTCATAATTGGACATACCCTTTTTTTTTGCTGTTAATGCCTGATCAGTAGGCTTAGCCTTCTGAACCGGAAGGTGACCAGTACACTATTTATGTGCTATGCGCATTGCTTAATTACACAATTACTTAACCTATTTAAAATCAGAAGTGACATGAATTGGATGCTAAACTGGAACGCAAGCTAAAGAAATGGCAGGAATCTTCTTAGAAGCATTTGTTTCCTTATGCTTCATGGATTTCTTAACTCATTTTTTCTCTAAAATGTACGGATTATCCTTACACTATAAATGCCTGCCTAGAAGAAATTAAAATTTTGGATTTGAATGTGTAATGTTAACTTTACACTACTGACTTTTTTCTGAATTGTGAATAAAAAGATACTAACCCTTGGACCAAGGACAAGAGCAGCAGCAATATTAATCAAAGGAAAAGACAGGGCTTAGAGTTAAAGAAAAGCTTCATCTGATCAGCATAGCTGGATATTTATTTGCCCTCTTCCCAAAGATGAAAATGGACTTACGCAATGTCTCACAGGCTGATAACCTACTACCGAAAAAATTTAGAGGTGACTCATTCATTTTTCAGTAGGATACCACTTTGTTCAGAAACATGTCATTTTGCTTCAGTAGAAGAAAAAGAAAGAGAAGGATATTTTTGAAACTACCAGGACATCTTGACAGAAATAACTGAAGAGGTGACTAGAGATTAAAGCTATTCATTATTGTTGAAGTTATGAAACAACGAGCTGATACAGAAAACTCAAGATTAAGTGGGTTAACAAGGCACATTAGTGTACATGTTTTGACTATGACTTTGATATAGTATCAAAGGTTTATGGATCACATAAGGATTTGTAGTAGAAAAACTTCCATCTAAGTCCCTGAAACAATAACAATCTGGTGAATTATTTTGTCAAAGAGAAAAAATCCTACTGTATTTATGGCTAGGACTATTCAATTTAATTGTCATCCCTAGAATGGATGCCAGCTTTCCTTCCATTCACATTTTCTGTGGAAATCTCCAAGAGTCACATAATAATCCTATTTATGATGAGGAAAAAGCAAATGGAAGCCATCTGGATTCTTAGCCCTTCCAGACCACTATCAACACTACTCCATACACTCTGACTTTATAGGGAAAAGGAGAATTGTTAATAATGTCTAAACACATTCAGTTGTCATTTCAGACTTCCTTTCAATCCTTGTATACATGCGCTACAAATTATTTAAACTTACATTTAAACTTACACCTTTAAAATGAGCAGGAACAAATCGAAGCTTAAATAAGGCATTTACTACTTAATTCTTTTACTGCACAGTAGCTACAAATCAAGAAAAGCAAAAAAAAAAAAAAAAAAAAAAAAAAAAAAGAGAAGATAGCTACTTACTCTACAGTTCCTGATATTCTTTCAGATATATTATCCATTTGCACAATATTCATACATGCACTGAACTAGCATCCTTCAAACAAGATCTCAACAATGTCTGTCCCTCAACACTGTTTAATGGCAAAAAAGCACAGGCTGTTAGGGCAAGGTGGGCTCAGCCATCTGTGTTTCTTCCTGAAGATGCAAAAATGCAGGAGGTTGGGGAAAGCCTGACAACTGTAGTGTATTCTCTTTCTATAATCTCCAGGTCCCACTGGTTCTGGAACAACTTTAACATAGGCAAAATAATTTGACATCAGAAGCAGGAGCAATGCAAGAAATCTCCGTGTCGCACCACTGGCCCATGGCAGTCCAGAGCAGACATAACTGTAAATTACAGATATATGCTGTACTATTACATGAATGCAGAGCTGCAGGTTTGAGAGACCTGAGGTGGAAAGCTTCTCAATGCTACCAGTGGTTTTATTTCTAAGAGAGTGCACTGACTGCTTTCTGAAATCTAATGAGATGAACAATGCAAGGAGCACGTAAGTGATTTCTCACTGCTTCATTCAGACGCACCAAGGGGGAAAAAATAAGTCTCCTTTCCTAGGAAATGCTTCCTGAGTCTGAGACGCTCTCAAGTAACTTTCGGTAATATTGTAGTGACAGTATAGGCTACTTTGAAACTAGGAACTCTTTGAGGTGAGGAGCAATAGCAATTGCTCTGGGCAATTACTATTACTGTTAAATCACTTTTAAGTTAAATCTCTCTGGTATTAAACAGATCAGACATGGAAGATTCTAGCACATTAGTTTTTACAACACTAGGTTCTGTATATGGCAGAAGTGAGTGTTACAGGTTTGAGGAAGAGAAGGGAAAGATAGACTTCGACGATCACTGATCCTAAACCACGAGCAGCATCCACTGAACATTGATCTTGAACTACGACACATACATTGGAATAGATGCAGTCTGATGCAGTCACAAGGAAGGAAACGCATGTCTACCTTCAGTTCCTTTCCCCTAAGGACTGGCGGAAGAGGACTTAAATGTTCAATATAGAAAATACTTCTTTTGCAAGAAAACGTGAGCCTTGGAATTCAGGAAGAGCAGCAGCTTACAGGAGCACCTGTAGTGATGCAGCCTGACAGTCTGCTTTCCCACAGGTTTAAATAGAATAATCCCCATGGATTATTCTATGGGGAAAAGTTTTTAAAGCTGTATCCATTTCGGTGTCCTCTCTGAAAAAATAAAAAAAAGCAATATTCATTGATTTAGCACGTACACAAAAGCTGAGGTCCCACAGAATGCACACTGTTCTGGGAAACATGCTTTGCAACATGCAAGCATAAACTTCACCATTCCAAAGCAGCTCTGGCAGTATCTGATTTTCAGCCTCTTTTCACCTTCTACAGGGCAACATGCTAAGAACTACCTTATGCTGACAACAACATGAACAAAAGTAGAGAATTACAGACTGTGTGGCACCCAAAGAAGCAGAGGTTGCAGGGGTTCCACTCTAATGACAGCAATGGTGAAAAGGAACTGAAGGACAGCTGGATTCATTTCATCCCTTCGTGATCTGGGGACTGGGGAAGAGGGACAGGGGAGCAAACAACCACGGAGGTAACGTTGCCACTTTGGTCGGGTGTGAGCAAACATACTTTCCCAAGCTGATGCTACGATGAGGTGGCCACCACTTCTAGATAATGCTGCTCCTGATTAGATGGACATCTGTACTGGGTGTAGGTGACAAACTGCTGGCAGTCAGGGGATTGCCATTCCATGAGAAGAGACATGGGACTGTCCCATGCTGGACATCGCCATTTCCAGCTGGCTCCACAACACATGACACAGCTGAGCCCATCAGCCAAGTTGATGGTGCCTCTGTGAAAACATATTTAACAAATGCGGTCCATGGAGGATCTACACGAAAGCAGAGGAAGAGTGAGACGGAAGGAGCAGCAGAGAAGAACCACAGTCCTCCCCTGCGCCGCTGGTTGCCTCACTGAAGGGACGGAGTGTCACCTGCGGTGATAACAAGGGGGGATTAGAGGAGTCTGGAGTGAAACTGAGCCTGGGAATGGGGCAGGAGAGGTGTTTTAATGCTTGCTTCATTTTTTGTTTTTGTTTCACAATACCTGAATCAGTAATTAAATATTTATATTAATCAGTAATAAACTCCTTTCCCCCAGTCATGGAATCATAGAATCGCTTAGGTTAGAAGGGGCCTCAAAGATCGTCCAGTTCCAACCCCCCTGCCCTGGGCAGGGACACCTCCCACTAGACAGGTTGCTCAAAGCCCCATCCAACCTGGCCTTGAACACTAGAAATAACATCATATGCATAAATAAATGATTACAAGCATCACCTTAAATTATAGTGGCTTGAAACCACAGCTGAGGAGAATCTGTCCCTTCAGGAGAGCCGTCTTCTGCACCAGGTAGGCACGGGATGAAATCTAATTCGGACTTCAGAGGTAGCAAGATTCTCATCTCTTTTTTGAAACAGCAAGCTCTTGCTTATTGTTGTCTCATTATTATTTTAACATTTAGGATATTAAACCATTATCCCTGTTTGTTTCATGTTTGTTGATGAGAAAGACAAGCCCAAATTAAAAGCCCTACTTGGAAGGGAACTACCTGTTCCCCAGCAGAATAGCAGAAATGAATTACGTTTCCATCTTACAGTTAACACAGGAGAAAAGCAGTCACCATTAGGGTATTAAAGCGGGCATCGATCTGGATGCTGGGGGCGGGGGAGGGAACGCCATACGCCGAACAGCGCTGAGGCGGCGCAGCCCGGGCGGCGGGAGGGGAGCGGTGAGCCCGAGGGGAGCCCTCAGCGTCAGGTCTGCCATTAGCGTGACGGGAGCGGCCACCGTGAGGGGAGCCGTCGGTGTGAGGGCAGCCATTAGCGTGAGGGGAGCCCTCAGCGCCGGGGGCGCCGTCAGCGTGAGGGGAGCCCTTCGCGCCAATGGAGCCGTTACCCTGAGGGGAGCCCCCAGCGCGAGGGGAGCCCTCCGCGCCAAAGGAGCCGTTACCCTGAGGCGAGCCCTCCGCGTGAGGGGAGCGGTCAGAGTGAGGGGAGCCGTCGGCGTGAGGGGAGCCCTCCGCGACAAAGCAGCCGTTACCCTGAGGCGAGCCCTCCGCGACAAAGGAGCTGCTAGCGTGAGGGGCGCCCTCGGCGTGAGGGGCAGCGGCCAGCGCCAGGGGCAGCGCTAGCGTGAGAGGAGCGGTGGGCGGGCGGGGAGCCCTCCGCGCCAAAGCAGCCGTTAAGCGTGAGGGGAGCGGTCAGCGCCTGGGCCGGCGCCGCATGAAGAGCCATTGGGCCCCGGCGCTAGGACCTCCCGGCGGGGCTACCCGGCTGCTCTATTTTTACTACGGTATTTTTTGCATTCAGACTTTCCACTGCAGGGGATCCGCTCTGCCGGGGGAATCTGACAGGTCAGCCCAGCAAGAGTTATTTATAGAGGGGGCGGTGGACAGACGGAAGGGATGCGATCGGCATCATATTCTTCTGTGGCGGGGCTCGCGTCTGG
>VYZM01000734.1:12409-28991 GCA_013398915.1 Dromas ardeola | reverse complement strand
TCCCCGCCGGACCGGCGGCCGCGCTCCCCTTTCTCCCGTCGGGCACCCCGGCACCCGGTGGTCGCCGAGCGGCGGAGGCAGCCGCCCCCGCAAGCCCCCGACCCCGTGTCCCCCAGGCGGCCCCACCGCGGAGGGGAGCTCCCTCGGGCTCGCCTTACCCGGTTAGCGGAGAGGACCTGTCGGTAGCGCTCCTCCTCCGCAGGCAGGGCAGGGAACTGTTGCATGGAGAGCATGCTCTGGCTGCTGCTGAACCCTCTCCGGCCGCCCCTCGCACCCTTTTCTACCTCGGTCTCCGAGGAGCCGCGACCGCCCGCCTCCCGCACACACACTTGCCAGGTGGGGGGGGCTCCGCATTTTGTCTGCTCGGCAGACTCCCCCTCCCCCCTCCTCTACCCAATAATAATAAACCTCGGGGAGAAAGCCGCCGCATCCCCACCCCTTTTGCACACAAGGCTCTACCCCTTGGGGACAAGCTGAGAGCCAGCCCACTTGCTAATTTCGCCCTAAAGCCGTCCCCCAAGGAGGGCGGATGAGGTGGGCACAAGACTTTGCCCCCCCGCCCCCCATGAGGGACGCCTCGTCACGCTGCGAAGGGCTTCAGGTGGCAAGAGAAGCCTGAGCCAGGGACGATGTGCGGGGCTGAAACCGGCGGAGCTCGCCTCTCGCACCCTTTACTCGCTTGGGGGTCTTCTGCGGGCCAGGCACCGCGGCTGCCGGCGAGTCCCCGGTCCGCCCGGATGCGCCCTTGAGGCTGAATCGGTCCGAAGCCACCCCGGGGCAGGGACCGATCGGCGCTGCCGGCCCGCCGAGTTGGATGGAGCGCGGAGTTCAGAGCTGGGGGTGGCGAGCCCGGGCCGAGCTCCCCGCTCCATCCATCCGCGGTTCCCCGGCTCCGGAGGACGCGCCTGCTTACTGGATGCTCTTTATTTGTGCAACGGCTTTCATTTCACCCCAGGGATAGGAAGTTTGGCGCCTACAGAGACCGCAGCGCTTTCCTCCGCAGCACAGCGCCTCGCCTTTCCCCAACGCATCCTCCTTATCTCCAAAAGGAGGGCTGAACGCGACGCCGGGCGCTGCCGCCGGCACAGCAGAAGCGGAGGGGAAGGGAGCTCCGGCGGGAGGAAGCTCTCCCGGAGCCGGCGACAGGTTTCTCCAGCTCCTTCCCCGCAGGGAGGCTCCGCTCCCAGGCCCTCCGGAGGACACGCAAGCCGGTCGCGCCCCGTCCCTGCCGTGCGAGGAAGCGCTGCCCGGGACGACAGCGGCGGCCGGGGGCGCTGCACCTGTCCCGGCCGTGACCGACCCCAAGGACCGGAGAGCTGGAGGCGTGCGCTGTTTGTTACAAACCTCTCGAAGCAAAGCTCTCATGCCAAGAGACAAGTGCCGTCTGCAGCTGCAAATGACTGAGCAAATGCCCCACCCCCATGAGACATCGGCTTTTAGGACTTGCATTTTGATGCATTTTTCTTCTCTTCCCTGTAACCGCATCCAAAGATGCCGAGTCTGACTGAAGTCCGGTCTGCGTACTAACAGAGCTCGCAAGCGCTATCCAAGAATGGTAAAGTCAACAGCACAAAAAGCATACGGTTGATGGGCAGAAGTGGGCGCTACCAGAACAGACGCAGTTCAGGACCCTTCCAGGAGCTACAGAGAGCTGTCACTGGGTTCTGAGATGACATTTGTAAACCAGAGAGGCTTCCCGTTTTACTGCACATGTTTCAGTGCTTCTGAAATGCTATCATGCAAAACGTGAGTCAGAAAACACCCCAAAAATGTAAACAACCACCTCAACGTGAATATGGTTTCTATCCCTAGTCACCACTCGTGGTTATCAGTGAGGATGATATCCCTCATATATAGAGTTTATTTATATATATATATCTAAGACAAACATATCTTCCCAGCTTTTTTCCAACTGCTTCTCCAGCTATCTTTATTTCCATACCTTCAGATTTCAGTACTGTCACTTTTCGTTTGTGTGTAAACTTCATGAGGCAGAGACTGGGCACTCCGTGCTTCTCTAGTGGCATTGTACATAACTCCTGTTCATGGTAATTCAGTCCTGCATTTTTTTTACCCAACCAAAGTCCTCTCTGGAGGGAAGCAGTGGTTTTGGTTTTAAAACAATTGCACAAATAATAGAAAAAAGCACAGAAAGGAACACAAGCGAGAACATTTATGCAAAACCTTCAAATTGCTTAATGTAAACCAACAAATATTTCATGCTGTAATGCTGATAAAAAGAGAAATCAAACCATAATTCATTACTTATTACAGTATTTTACAGAGATTAGTTAGCCTTGTCAAAATTTACAATAGGGACAACTGAAATCTAAGCAGTGCAGTACATGGCTCAGACTGCAAAACCATGCCTGGCCCTGGCTGGCCAACCCCCTCTTAGGGTTAGGGGTTGGAACTGGATGATCGTTAAGGCCCCTTGCAACTCAAACCATTCTATGATACGATTCTCTTCGGCAGTAGCACTGTGAATTCCAAACCCCAAACCAATCTTGATTCCTAATCTCATACTAATTTCCTCAAGTGGGGGAGCCATTCAAATTGCAGTTTCACAACTACAAGAATCAGCCACGGTGTTCAGCACACAGAGAAAGCCTAAACCAAGTCCTGTTTTTGTTGGTAATTTTACGGAAATCACTGCATGAGAAACAATTCTTTAGATTAAATAATACTTGGTTAAATTAAGCCACAGATCCCTCAGCGTAGAACTTATTTCTTGACAGCTGCCATGTAGTCTACCTTATGACTGACTTTAATGTATCCCAGAGCTCATATTGATACACTGCCTGTCCCAGAAACTTGTTTTCTGGTTGCATGGCATATAAACATTTTAATGCAGAGTCCAAATAACTCATTAACATGTAACCATTAGTGGAAAGAAGCAAGCATGTCTCATTATCTTATAACTGATTTCACTTAATTTGATTTTTCTCTATTTTTTACCTTGCATTTCCCTTCCTAGTAAATACAGACCACTACAGTATCTTCATTTTATAATTCTTTAGAGCAATTGATTGATTTAATTGAATGATGAGGGTAGTCACAAATACAAGTTTACATTCATGAAGGAAGGGAGCAATTTAAATGCCCACAGATAATAACTGATAATGGGATGAAATCAAAGCAGAAAAGGGACATCTGAACTAAAAGCAACTGAGGACAGGGTCACCCATGGACTGTCCAGACAAGCACGCTCCACCCTGAAGCACACACCAGGGAGCAGCCACCACCCACACCACACTTCCTGGCACAGGAACCTCCTTCAGACCAAGCATCTCTGTGCTCTAATGCCACCACCCACAGGCTCATCCCTCTCAGAGAAGCTGGCATATAGCAGATATGCCCTCAAAACAGAACTACTGAGATTATAAACTCAGAGTTCAGTGCTTTATCACCACAATCAAGCATAGAAGCTTTAATGAACAAATTTTGGTGCTATTTTTATAGTAACATTTCCTTCTCTAGTAGCTAAAGTCAGGACAAATGTCTAATAAATCAGCTATATTTCCCTATCTGAGGCCAAAACCCACCATCTATTAAGTCCATTGCCATTTGCTTCATCTTTATCTACTTCCCCGACCCATTCTTGCAATTTTGTCAGAGAAGTAACATGAGGGAACGGGATTCCGTAATCCCAGCATTAATCTGCGCAGTAAGAGCTATCACTGCCAGAGAGGGGAACAAAAAGCACGCCTAAAACTTCTGCTGCAGTATGTCGGTCCTCATTACCCAGGAGGTCTGCTGCTTTACCACACCAGTCCTTGAGAACAAACCGTTTTTCAAGTTGTTTTTGATGCGTTTATTGTCTGACTTGGTTTTTACATTAAATTAATGAACACACACAATGGCTTTGTTATTGTTACAGGGAACAAACTTGTCCAAGGAGTTTCCAATCCAGAATATATTGACAACTTGTAAGCACCTTGTTTCAGCGGAAGGATGAATGCTCACCAGAATGCATTCAGAATAAGGAAAAACTCCCCAAGTTTTTTTTCATGTTGTACATAGCTAAATATTCTGCATGCTATGTATCCTCATGATCAGGCTTGTCTCTATAATAATTTCCCTTCAACAGCATGTCAGATTATATGATAAGTTTCAATGTATACTTATCAATATGCATTTTTTTGGTAAACTGTTAAAATTTAAAAATATTTGCTCATTACATTATGTAACAGTACATTACATTTAAATTACTGAAAAAACCCACCCTACCTTCAGTTCAATATTTCCTTTCTAGAACTACCATCTTTCATGTATGCTGAATAATGGTGATTTTATCTGTACCTTTTACTTCAAAGGTTGTCATGCTCGCAACGTGCAGCTCCAACAAAGGCAAAAAATAAACTGTAAAAATAATTTTAAAAAGCAAATAGAAACCAGTGATTTATTAATCTGAGAATTGCTCGAACCCCCACACTTTTTTTTTTTATGCCAAGAAACAAGTATCTGGTTCAGCAGGCAGACCAACAGAGTGCAAATGACTCAGATGGCTGGATAAGATATACAGAACTATTTTGAATAAAATTTCAAAAATAGGTATGTCTCACATATGTGAGGTTCAAGAGAGATACAAATCCTTTAAGAAAGGGAATGCCTACTCATACACACATTTGCATGAATGGAATGAATCTTTAAAGATTGGTGTGCTTTCTTACTATAATAAAGATGAGAAGCAAGTCTTTTTCTCTCCAGTATTTCACACAAATACTGCAAAATACGCAGAAAAGAACACTAAGAACTACATCAAACATATAACTCCAGTGCAGTTCATTTTTATAGCTCTATAGAGAGGTATTTCTCCTCTTTGCTGTAGAGGCAAGGAGAAACTTTACGTTATACTTGTTTTAAAGTAAACACTAACAGTAAATAGAAAAATGAGCTACAGTCATGTAAGATAAAAGCTGTTTCCACAATGGTCTCGTTCATGTTGATCTGCATATTTCAGCTATAAAGGTATCTTTTTGTATTTTTGGACAATACATCACATTTTACTTCAGCTGAACAAAAATCTCTCAGAGTTACTGGCATAAGCAGTCACACAACAGCATCACCTCTCTTGATCAAAGAAACAACACTTCTATGGAATTATCTTCCAGGCATTAATATTATAGGAAAGAGTTAAAGAGTTAAAGTAACAATAAGGAAAACAGTTTATTCCTTATACTAGAAAGTAAGAGAATGCAACAGAGATGCAACTATCATTGCCTACTGTAATTTCAATTAATTCTACTTTACATACTAATGGCCTGACACATCATGACAGTAGTAGTATGCATTTCTAAAAATCAATTAAAAAAACCCACAAAATACTATCAAATAGCACCAATCCATGCTAAATATTGCCAAGTTTTCCTTACCGCTATTCTCTTTCACCAAACTTAGGTGAAAAATTGAGAAGAAAGTGATTTTTCTCCCCATTTTGTCAATCTACACAATCTAAAAGCTACTGCCTTTTGCAGCTTTTCTATTTTTTTCTGCTGCTGAACCATAACTACAATTGGATATCAGCTCAGATTAATATTGGGTCCCTTTACAAGTGGGCCAAAAATCAACTGAAAGAGCTTTCAAACGAACTGCAATCTTCTCTATTAATTCACACAAATGGTCGCACTGCTCTTGCAGGATTTGTGATGAATTGTACGCCTGAATTACAACCTCATGCCCTTTGGCTTTGTACCTTGTTTCACAGGATCCTGTAAGCACCTTTCAGTTACCCACCCATCAGCATAAAGTTTCCAGCACAGGTTGAAAAATTCATTTTTCTGACTCCCCCTGCCCCTGAATTTCACTTGCCGTCCCTCAGCTGAGACAGCTCCTCTAATAATCTTGAAGCTGTGTAAACCTTTCAGTTCTACCAACCAACACTAATATCCCAAAAGCAAGGTATTCTAAACTGTCAGTAAGAAAATATTTAAACATTTAAAAGATTAGCTAAATAGTTTATACATGATTAGCAAGCACCATCCAGATGGCTTCAGGATGACATATAACCGTATTGTTACACTACTGAATTATGTTTTTGCACACCTATGCAAATATTCAAATGTGACATTTATCTATACAAATAGTTAAGTGATGTTCAATTTCAAATTGCTTTTCTGCTGTTGGCCCTGGTGGCGGCGATGAGAACACGTCCCTGTGCCCTGAAACTACTTCAAATCCATGCTCAGTGTTTGCATCTGTCCTCTAAACGAAGTTTTCAAGTGGTTTGAGTTTGTTGGGGGAAACAACAACCAAACACCAAACCCCACAGTCTGTAAAGGGGCCGTTTTATTGTTTGTGATACAGTTGACTTGAAAGACAATTTCCACTTCCTTTCTCTGAACAAAGTTCTGACGTGAGGCCCCAGCATATTCAAGCCTCAGTGATCTGAAGTTCTCCGTTAGCTGTTAATTATAATTAAGACCGACATGAAGCACAGAAATTATCGTATGATACAACATAAAGACTAGCATAATACTACTAATCTTCAATAAACCACTAAATTTGATTTTACAGGAAACAAATGTTCAATAAAGCATTTTATACTAAGCTATTTTTAATCTTATGAAATGGAGACAAGGAAAATAATATATTAATAGATGAGATGCTAACGGATCTCAGTCAGACGAATTACATCAGCACTTCAGTGTAGACTAAAATCTACTATTACTGTCGGTGTCTGAATTCAGTTTTGTGCTGTGAATGTAGTAACACAAAAGGTGACATTTCTTGCCTCCTCTGCACTCTTCTTGGCAAACAGTATACATACATCATCTATGCATATGAAGTTCTGTTACACACAGACTAACATTCTAGGAATAACAGCTACCTAAAGCCCGACTGAGGTATATTAAATATTGAGCTGTTTCAGTCATTGTAGACCATGAGCCACGCAACCATCACAACGGCAACCCCGAACACTGGCAGCATAATGAGGTTCTTGTATTTTTGCCACGATGATTGTTCCACTTCCACTTCATCCCTTCTTCTCTTATTCTTTCTTCGCCCTTTTAATCTGTTTTCAAAAGCTTCCAGTTCAGCCTAGATGAAGAAAAACAGAAGCAGTTGACATCTGTCTCAGAGTCAAAAAACAAAGAAATGTGCAGATTTTAAATAACATTCCCAAAAAACGTTTTATAATAATAACCGTTGGCCAATGGAAGTTACACATCTCTTACAGAGGAGATGGTAGCACTATATCCTACGGCTACAAAGCGCTTTGCTTCCAAGTATTAAACCATTGTTTAGTTTCCTATAAAAAACTTGCCAAAAATGCAACCAACCGAAGTTTTACATTAAACTTTTAACTCAGGCTGAACACGTTAAGCCAAAATGGTTATTTCCATGAAATACGTTAAAAATACGTTATTTTTCCTATTAAAGAAAAGCACTCAAAAGTATTTAAGCTATTACAATAATATATATAAGAGCATAAGCTGAAATCTCCAAAGACTTCCCCCCCCGTAATAAGGATGTGCCCTCTGATGAAAATAAATTAATATAAATAAAAATCTATCATCTTTCCCCCAATTCTTTGTATTTTGCATCCTCAGCTGTATTTTAGATTAATAGCTATAATCTCAGACGTGCACAAAAAGATTCCATTTGTTAAGTGTTGGAACTTAACCCTTAGTCACTCATACGACTGCCGTAGGTACATCACATCCTGCAAATGAAAGCACATGCCTTTAGGCCCGAAAATGAAGCAAAACAACTGGAAAAATAAGAAGCTTCCACCCAGAACAGCAGTTACACAGTGATGCCCGGAATGAACAGTAGGATCCTCTGATCCCTGTTCCTCTTCCCCCTCCACATCCTTTTAAAAGGGAGAATACAGACAAAACTCATTTTAGGGTACAAAGCTGAAATAAAACTGGAATTAGGCAGCCCGGAACAATGAGTGTAAGACTGGGATAAGCCTCCGATGAGGAGCCATCTAACTGCTAGGGAGATCAGAAAAGATGCTCTAAAGGAGAGCTGAGACAGACTAAAACCAGAAAAGGTCCGACGATTGCTTGGATTTTTGGGCAGAGTTGCCAGCGACTACAGAAAGAGTGGGACAAGGAGCTGGGGAGCAGAGAGAGGACAGATGGGAGCAGCGGAGCGCAGCAAGCTGGGACTGGCTGGGCAAAAGGCGCAAGACTGAGCTGAAGCAGAGGAAACATGGACAGTGAACAGAGACAAAGCCTGGCCAAAAGAGGAAATAAATCTACATGACTACTCCTGCAGCGCTGCCAGGAAGAACAGGACTAAGACAATAAAGTAGGTGCATTAAAGAAACAAAAATAAGACTGTTTTGGGAAATGGGCGGAGTAGTAGTCCTGTAAATACAGTTTTCCTTTGGAACTCAAGATGGCCTGATGTCTGGTCTTCCTTTACTGACAGCAAATATTTGTCAGAGTTTCACAAAGCAGATCGTAGTTCCCTTCTTGTGCCAGATACCACTGTTAGCAGGAGAAAGGGACCCATTTTGATGTCTATTCCTTTGTACCTAATAAAGGTAGAAATCATTGGCGTTTCTCTGACGATATGGAAGAGTTCAGACAAAGTTCCACAGCCTGCTATTTGAAACAAGATTACTTTCAACTAGCTAATCCTCTTTTAGAAAAGCAAAGTGTTTTAATGAAACGGTTTTCCAAAATCCAGAATCTGGAGGCGAGGGCAGAGTTCTTAAGGTTTTATAGATAATATGGCAGTATTTCATTTTACCCAGACGTTAAATAAAATTTGGGGCTTCTATAGTTATTATATACTTGTGATCTGGAAGTTTTAAAAGCAGAGTGCTTCATGAATTGCAGTAATCTGAATTAAAATATAGGCCTTGAACAATTATGTAACAAGTACTGAATTGCCTTCCTAGTGCTCTTTATAAAACCCAGCTAAAAATAAATACATTATAAAAAACAAAACAAAGAATGGAAAAAGGTTCGTGGGTACAGAATACGACAAAGAAGCCATCCTTGAAAAGCTACCTACGGATTTTATATAACTGTCATCCTTCCCAAAGGGTCACCTCAATGATCTCTGAACAATAAAATTAATGGTTGTGCCCGGTTTTCAAACTACCTTAATTTTTCAAGCTAAACAAGCACAAGCTTTTTATTTAGAGTAAGAACCTAACTTCTTTGCGTATAGACATATTAAAAGTGAAATGAAATGCATTTATTTAAACCGTATACTCAATTTTCTGTCAGGTAATGTCTAATTTAGCGTTATTTTGCTCCTTCCTGTGATGTTCTCTATATTCTTCCTACACTGGAAGGTGCAGCAGCCCCATGGGAAAATGTAGCTAAATGAATGCAAGTAACGGTGACTATATAGACCCAAAGCATATATCCTGAAATTGCAGGTCTTGCATTGTACGGGGCTTGGGGGGCCAGGGGGAGGGGGCAGTTGACTTCTGTAACTTCTCAGGAGCTGTTAAAACATTTTTCTTTCTAAGAAAAAAGGAAAAAAAAAATCTTTCATACAACTCATTAAATTAGAATCGGGTTTGAGGCCTTGATTTTCAGTATTGAAACTCCTGACTGCTACCAGTTGGCTCAAAAATTTAACCAAATCTTTTACACTAGAGTAGGGCAGAGCGAGAGCTTGTCTGAATTGTTGAATAATCAAAGCACTGATCTTTTTTCCACCTCTAGCAATTGTGAACACGCTGGCCTCATGCGGTGCCTCTGAATTGGAAGCTGAGGGAAAGGCTGGCTGCTCCGGCCATGACGAGAAGCCTAACCAAACCTTCTCCCTTCCACTAAGAAACAAGTGACTCCATCTGTAAATGCTATTAGCAGAAACTGCTACCAAATACAGCAAATATCAAAATATAAACATGCAGACTTACCAGAGCACTAACTAGTTTGTATATAAAGGATTTAATGAGGTATTAATCAAAACAGGTCTCACAAAGCTCTGAGAAACAGATGGACTGTCTATATAAAAATGTGTTAATGAGATCAGGAAGGTGGTACAAGATGCAAACTTTTGTCAGAAGGGAGTAACTCAGTAAATACATACCCTTAATGTGACCCAGCACCCTATGATAGTGATGTCCTCCTATCTGCATCATCAGATGGCAGATTAGGAGATCAAATTGGAAAGGAATCAATTCCGGATAAAAAGCAGCAGTAGCTGAGGTTAGTACTTGTGTGCAATTCTAGAGCTTATTTATTAGTTACTGTTGTCCTGGTTTTTTGTTATTGGTTTTGTCCAATGTTTTTTACTGTTGTTATCCTCCTGTTTGCTATATAACAGTCGACTCGTAATTAACCTTTTAATAGGCTTGATTATGTATAGGTGAAGCTTTCTATCCCTGAAGCTGCATCCATCACAAAATACGTACGCAGAAGCAGCTGCCATGCGCTGCACAAGGCTACTGCTGACTGAGAGACTTCAGCCAACGTACGAGTAGAAAGCAGCGGTGGTGTGACTGCAGAGAGAAACAGTCACTGCTGAACAACCAAGACAAAAATAACGTTGCACACTATGCTGGAGGAGTGAATCTGCTGCAGTTTCAGAGGAGCCTCATTACTGAACTGTAAGTTAAAGTGATTTTGAGGAAGAAATCATTAGTAACTGGGATGCTTTCTGGAACACATGAAAACACAGTTGGTGCAATACAAACACCAGCAACTTTGAATTTCTAGCTCTAGAATTGCAAGCATGTTCTTTACATGTGTAAATGCCCATTAGTACACTTCAGTACTCGGCTTGCAGAACCACCCGTTACAGATTACCTCTGCCTAACACCACGTTTCAGACATCCGTATGCAAGCTACACTCCCTGACCTCTGTTCTAGAGCCAACATTTCTAAGGCCAACTTCAAGAACACAAAGAATTAGATGGACTGTCTATAAGTTATATAAGGGAATATATGATCAATATTGTAGACAGTTGAGGCATGAATCTAGCAATAAACATTACAAGATCATCATGAAACAGTGCCTGGTCCCCTGGACAACAGGTACGTAACTGCACGCTTTTCCTGCGGGATGAGTAAACACAATCCCCCTTGAAAAGCGAGCCTTGCTAGAGCATTGGCTGGTAGACATAGTGCTTTAAGAACATCTCCAGGCAATTAATCAAAGTATGCATAACTGAAGTTGTGACCCACAGAGAAACTGGCTATCCTAATGAGACTGGGAGAATGGTACCCGAGGATCAGGTCTGTGAGTACGCCTCCCGCACCCCCTTTCAAGCAGGGAGCGAGCCAGTCCGCTGCGATAAAAACAGTGTGTGACATCCAGGTGAAAACACAAGTATGACTTAATACAGAACTGGTGGGATAATTGAGCAAAAGGAGCGTCAGAAAGCACACACTGGATTTAGAATATGATTTGGTGTCAAACGCTCAGACACAGGCACGCATGCACGAACAGGCTGGAGGGAGTGCACTGCGGCTGTAACCTCCAGATGACAAACCTGACCTACCCATCACCACCCACCAACCCTACCGTTATTGCCTGAAATACCATGAGCAATAGTGTCTCCAGGCAGCTGGCACAGAAGCTTCTTGGATTACAATGTCGACAGCATACGCTCACCACAACAGCAATCACAGTAAATACATGTTTCCCCCTCCCCGAGACCCTGAAGGACAAAGACTCATTTAGGCTTCCTCATTCTTTCATGATGGGAGGGAGAAGGAAGCTCCACCCCAAATTTAAATCTTTATGGAGGCTATTCAGCAGTTCTGCGGCATTATAAAGTGTTTGATTAAAACCAGGAGTACTTGGTATTTTAAAACCAAGCTATGCTATACACAGGTAGAGCAATGCAAGATTAAACTGATTAATTATAATTTGCATAAAATTATGAAAATTGTTTGGAAAAACACATGGGCTTTTAACCATTGTAAATCATCCACAGTACACATGTTAGAGTAAGGTAACAGCTGACAGGAATGACTGTGCATATCACATTACAAATTATGCATCTTTAGTTGCATGTAAATTAAATGATTTACTAACAAGAGCAAGGTGGGGGAGGAAGTGGGGGACGAAGAAGAAAAGTTGATACCTGTTGTCTTCGTTTCTCTTCTTCAATAGCAGCTTTGGCTTCTGCCTCTTTTATCTGTCCAGACATAAAAAGTGATTCTAGAGTCATAGTTCATATATAGTCCTATAGAACAGTTCTCAGAAAAAGCGAGCAAAGCTTCCATCAAGGGAGCTCTTAACTTATTCAGATTACAAAATATTGTCAGAAAAAGATGCATCATCTAACATTTGGAAAACATGAAATATATAATGGATGCTACAAGGTTATAAATTGAACTTCTGACCTCAACTTGTCAAGCTCAACCGACAAATATAAAACCTAAAAAGAGTATTTTGTTCACTAACAACCAGGAAAATCCTTACAGAGAGTTATTCTAAGTTTTCAGCAACTTTATCCTCAATTCAGTACACACTACACATACAGATAATCCCTATATATGTATATAATTTACACACAGATATTTCATTCCAAATACTTTAAATATTCCCTGACTACTAAAGCAAAAGGAAACCTCTGTATTTATACCAAATACAACATATATTAGATAATGCAGAACCAAACTGCTTTAAAGCTCTTGGTGCAAAGCAAACCAAATGTAATTAAAAATGCTCCACCATCAGAGTGTCATATGAAAAGAAGTCATGCAACTTATAACTGATAACTCTATGAAGTGTCTTGTCGTGTTCAAGAAAGCAAATTAACTGCTAGAAATTATTAAGAAAAAATTGGTACAGAAAAAAAGGTCAATATGTAAACACAGGATGCACTCGAATCTTAGCTCCTGCATTCAGTTTTGGCCCTGCAATAACAAAAGATGTAAAGCCTGAACATACAGAACAGGCAACAGGGTGGAGTGGCTTCCATCTAAAGAGATGCGTAACTAGGATTCATCAGGCAACTAACAGGGCACAACATCCTGAAGAGTGTGACGATGCCAAATAGGGATAAAACATCAATAATTATTTTTCAGAATACAAAAGCAAAGGCATAAAATTAAATTACCAGGAGGCTGGTTCATAACAGAGGGAAGCACTCTACTCCCACATAGTATCCGGCTAAACGTAGAAATTCAGTGCTACAGGACATTTATAGATGCCAAAAGTTTACGTCGACTGAAAAACAATTAGGCATGCTAACAGGAGATAAATCCAACAAAGACCGTGAAACAGAAGGACACCAGCTCCGTCTCTAAAATTCCCATAGCTGGAGATCACTACAGTAACAGCAGTAGCAGGAAGAGTATACTGGGGAACTGTATGTGTCTGCTGCCTTCTTTACATTTCTTGGACCTTTAGCGCTGTGGCCACTGAATCACTACCTTAGAAAGGTTAGATGTAAACATACAATTAATAACCTGAAATGAAAAACAGTCTTGCTTTTAACAACTGGATGATTTGCATACTAACAGTGACAATAATGTACCAAATATGATTCACGCAGGTGAAATTTGTTCCAATTTGCAATTCAAGAGCTCTTGACGGCTAAGGAGAAAGCACACCAGCCCATGCTTTATTAGCGCAGCGTAGCTCAAACAGTGTGTACTGAGGACGGGGTAAATAGAACTGTCCTATTTGCAGGTTTTCAGACAATTTTTTACATTGCTAAACTGTATAATCAAATAAAACCATTATTGAGAATTTCATTAATCTAGACACAATGGCAGAGTCTCTAGAAAAGTGAATTGAAAGCCTTTTCAGCCACGCACATCTGAAATCGCAGTCTGGTGTGGAAAAACCTGCCCAAGCAACCTCCTGGTATTTCACTGCCACCTAACGGCAGAACTTCAGCTCCAAAACAAAAAGTGACACACAAATGTGGGGAAAAAAGCAACAGAAGAGCTTTTTACACTGTTGTGGCCCTATTTGTGTAAGATACATAGGTATAAGATACATAGACAGCGTGAAGTTTAACTATTATAACCATTATTAATATAACCATTATAATCACAGTATGGAAAAACATTTCTAGAACTGTATCTTTAATAAAAAGGACAGTAAAAGATGCATTCCATTACTGAGTCCATACTCACTAGGTGCTACAGACAAAGAGCTTTATTAAGAGTTAACACACTTTGGTTTTGGAAATTGATAGCTGTTTTGCAACTATGCAAACTAAAATATCTTTGTAAATGTCTGCAGTTTTTAACAGGCTTTTCCCAGTCTTGACGCATTGAACAGTAACTGATACAATAAACTACTTTTGTAAAGTGCATGTAATAGGAAACCATTCTAGTACGTCATTTACAAGTCAACACAGGCCTGGTAGATGGCTGTGAAATACCAGGAGGCCAGTTGTGCAGTTTTTTTTCCACATGAAATGTAAGAATTTAAATAGAACTTTATAATTCATATAAAAAACCTCAAACAAATCAACCCATGTTCTTCTGTGAGGAAGGTACACATGTCTGTGGCATTGCTTATAGTAGAAACTTGTAGCCATTTGCTGATTCCATCAGACCCTTCCTCCCCGTGCATTACAACGGCAGGGGTGAGAAACGGGAACTAGAATCATAGAATCGTTATGGTTGGAAGAGACCTTTCAGATCATCAAGCCCAACCGTTAACCCAGCACTGCCAAGTTACCACTAAGCCACGGCCCTGGGCACCACATCTACGTGTCTTCTAAGATACCTCCAGGGATGGTGAGTCAACCGCTTCCCTGGGCAGCCTGTTCCAATGCTTAATAACCCTTTTAGTGAAGAAATTTTTCCTAATATCCAATCTAAACCTCCCCTGGTGCAACTTGAGGCCATTTCCTCTTGTCCTATCGCCTGTTCCTTGGGAGAAGAGACCGACCCCCACCTGGCTGCACCCTCCTTTCAGGCAGTTGCAGAGAGCGATAAGGTCTCCCCTCAGCCTCCTTTTCTCCAGGCTGAACACCCCCAGCTCCCTCAGCCGCTCCTCATCAGACTTGTGCTCCAGACCCCTCACCAGCTTCACTGCCCTGCTCTGGACACGCTCCAGCACCTCCATGTCTTTTTTGTGGTGAGGGGCCCAAAACTGGACACAGCACTCGAGGTGGGGCCTCACCAATGGCTGAAGTAAACCAGCAGCTGACGCTGCACCGCACCGAGACACCCTTCTGTGTCCCAGCTCACGCAGGCTCTTGTGAATCTGCCTTGCTTTAGTGCACTCCGTGTCCTATAAACTTGTCTTCACACCCTTACTGGAACTGTTTGTTACAAGCTGGGATTTTCTAAAGGCATATCCCAAGAGTCTTAGTGTCTGAATTGCTTGCAAACTTGCAGGATTTGGTCCATCTGGTACTTGTTAGAATTTGCCAATCAATCCTGAAAGCCTGAGCAGAAGCTGACAAAAATCAGCTTTACCCATTGAGGTTTTGGTCTGTACATTTATTACATTGAACACTTACCTGATGAAAACGAAGCAAGTTATGTACCAATTCTTTTTTGTTTATGTTTTTGTATAAGGCTTATAAAAGCAAGGGTGATAGTCCTTCTCTCTGGGTGGCAGCACGCACCAATTTCTTTACTTCATAAAACAGCAAAACTAGGGAGAGGTCACACTGACAGCAGGCTACAGAGTAGTGTAAATTGCTGAAAACTTTCCATTCTTCTGGTACAGGGTAACTCCTGCAGCGTGACAGGGCTACACTCCTCACGCTGGGCACGTCCAGCATCCAACAGCTGCAACACTTTCAGAGGGACGAGCAGATCTAACAGTGCCCTGGGAGGTGGCCCAGCCCTGATCCTACAGCACTAATCATCAGCAATGACCACTTTATCCTCACCGATCATCACTTGTTCTCAGCCGAAGAGGAAAGAACCAGTTCTAACAAATTTTTTTTTAAAAAAGGAAACTAACAGAATGCTTTTTTAACGTGGTATTTCAGAAGTTAATTAACGCTGTCTACAAACACTGTAATTCTCCCCACTAAGCCAAACGCAAGTCTGAAAAAGAAGCTGCTATTAAACAGCGCATCTACTTCTGTTGGTGGGGTTTTTTTTTCTGGTACTGCCTTGAAAGATAATTCTGCGCTCATTTTTTCCCCTACTTTTCTTGAAGCACTGAGAAGAAAATATAGCTCCAACGGACACATTACCTCAGATGCTTTCCGTTTCATTTCCTTGCATAATGCATCACATTCCAGGGAAACTTGGCCTTCTTGTATCTTGCTGCACTGTATTTCCTGTTAAGTGTAATTTGAGTCTTTTATAATCAATTCCCTATATAAAATTTCAGTTGCTATGTCCATTTCTTTATGTAAATAATTATAAAACATTCTTATTTAGTAAAACATTGGTTACACAGAAAATAAAGCTAATGATTAAACATTATTTAAAGCTGTAATTCTGTATAAAATTGTCCTTTTCTCTTTTCCTCCTTTGTGATAAGCTAAGCTGAAAGTAAGAATGAATCAAATAGTCCAGTTTAATTCCTCCCCTCTTCTCTTTTCTCACTTGTTTGCCTAAGACAAAGTAAGATAACCTTCTGAACTCAGGGCAGAAAAAGCTAGCATTCAGAGTCTCAGTCATTTCATATACATTTCTTAACTGGCTGAGAGTACAGGGCAAGCTCTGGTCATGGCCTAAAAAACTCACAATTCCTCTGCTTCCCCTAGTATTGCAGG
>VYZM01000734.1:0-12375 GCA_013398915.1 Dromas ardeola | reverse complement strand
AAAAAAAAAAAAAGGTGGTTGTCTCTAAGCAGAGATTTGAATTTGAAACACTTGTTCTCTCTGTGCCATCCTTTCTCCTGCTGAACACCCCACCTGCCACGACTTCTGGCTGCACAGGACATTTCGTGGAGAACCTGAGAACTCTGGGGAACTGCAGCCTGTTTGGCAGGCTCAGAAGTTAACCGGCTCCAGAAAAATAATTTCAGCACCTTTTAATTAAGCCAGACAATAATTTTTCCATTAAGGCATTATTATTTGCCAAGACTTCACATCATTTTCTGTTCTTCCCCTCGTAATGCTATCTAGCTCTAAGAAACTCGTTACGTGACGTTGTTCCTTATCTTTGTAGGAAGTTAAGGCCGCTGATGGCTGTACTTGCTTTGAGTTCTGCAGAGAACCGTAACTGATTACATTAGTTAGGGATTCACAACATCTGTGCTAGTTCCAACTTACATAATTATAAACTTTCCAAATATCATCAGAAAAAAAGTATTTTTTCCTTCTCAAATCACTCCAGGTCATCTGACTATTCTCCCAATGGAGATACAAAAATTCAAGTGTGCTTGAAGATAAAGCTGTCGTAAGTCAGGCAGCCGACATATTTTAGAACTAACGGGATTTTATGTTCTCCAGTGAATCTTTTGATATTGCAGCCCAGATCTTCAGCTGATGTGAACTGTTACGGCTCTACTAGAATAACCGGACCTATCCTCATCTGAACCAGAGACAATCCATCCATACAAGCCTAGGAACATGCAAAGAAAACACATCCTTCTCAGATTTGTAACTTAGAAATGTACCTTTTTCAGTCTCTTACAGAGACACCGGAGTTTAACCTTCTGGCTGCAGTTCAGAGGACAGCTACCTGAATGGCAAACCTCCTTACACCGGTGACCACAGGGCAACTATAAAGAACAAAAAACACAAACAAAACCCCCACACCAATAAATGATTGTAAAATTACAAATAATCTATGAACTGGTTTTATTTGAGACACAGTAGCTTAACAGAAAACTCATTCAGCTTCTCATTTTTTCCACTTGTGAAATAGCTGATTTTTATTTTTTTGGCAAATGTTTGCTTGTTATTTCCCGTATTTCAGTTCCTATAGAAAGACTGATCTTTTATTGGCTCAGCTTGATTAAAAATCAGTTTCTCCTTTCAAATGTTTCAAGAATAGTCACCTCCACAGCAATTTATATGATTACCCTAGCTATCTGTATTTTTGGGGGAATACAAGTAAATAGAAACGGAAAACTGAAATTAAGTGTACTGTAGCAACTTGTAGATCAGAGTCAACAAAAGAAAAAGGGGAGAATCAGAAGCAAAACCATCACAAAATAAAGTTTTGCATGCAAGAATCTTCTGAACTATGCAAAAGTCAAATACTGGTCACCAATATTCTTATCATATCCAAAATGATTTCACAAAATCCTAGATTTCCGCATTTGGCAGATTATCCCATTTCTGCCATCTGTAAGCCAGAGACTTCTTTTACTGCCAGTGCAATTTTTAACATTTATAATGAAAATATTATCATTCAATTACTGTGTTAAGAACCAAGATACTAATTTAAAGATGCTGACTGTTAGGAATGTAGCAGGGCTCCCAGCACTGGATTAGATAGGAGTGTCAAGAAAGCAAGCAGATTTTTTCACTTTGTGTTAAGAACTTGACTGAAAAGATACCCATAAGAAATCTTCACATGAACGATTTTCCATTTTCAGTTACATAACCCAATACTGTTAATAACTGGAGGTGGAATATCCCATAAGATATCCAATGGATTTATTTATAGAGGTAGCTTTAAATGCCCAAACTATTTCAAATGGCCTTGGATAGCATTCTTTATTAAAAGTGAAATTTCACCTCTTCACCGCCATCAAGGGATTAACACAACTTGCAAAATGCTGTAAGACGTCCAATTTTAAGATACATTTTTCCACATTAAAAATTGAAAATGTATACATAGCATATAACTTCATCCACAAGAATGAGGACATACATAAGACAATTATAAATCCCAGTTGTACACACTTCTTGTTAATTAGGAAATTTGGATTCTCAGAAGCCCGTTGGAACTGGCTCAACCTCTGAGCCAGTATCACAAAAGACCCATCTAAACAGAATGCAAAATTTTCTGATTAAAAATTACGGAACAGACATACATATTTTCATGCCATGCCAGTCACAAGTCGCAATTACACTATAGATACTCTGCGGTTTAGGCTCAGGTGTTTGGGGTTTTTTTCCAGTCACCGTTTCAGCACATTTCACGCAGGACTAGAAGGAACCTCTAAGTCATCACGTTCAGTCCTAAAGTCCAGTCCTACCAGAGGCAGACGCCTCCTATGGCCCTGCTAGGGCTGGACAAAGCCTCACCACGAAAACAGTCCCCCATTCTACTCCTCTTCTACTGTTTCACGAAGGAGCCTGTTCCAGGAGCTCATTACCAGACGCAAGAGCTTTTTTTTGAATTTCCTACATTTATTTTAGCCAGTCTAAAGCCATTAGTTCTTATCCTTGCATTGAAATATTTCTCTACTGTCTTTTCATAAAAGGCTCTTTATTCCCATCGTATCCCCTGCACTGAATTTCAACCAGCTTAAATCAGTGTTTCTTGAATACAGTAGCCAGAACTGCCTGTAATATTCCAAATGACATCTCAGCAGGAAGGACTTTGTACAATGCCTTAATTGCACCTTATTCTTAATAGAACATCTCCCCCAATACATCTTCAGCTCTCATTTGCATTTCTCTCCAGCTAATCATGCTGTGACAGTAAGAATTTTTGCCATTTCCTCAGAGCTTATTATTAGACTTGACATGCATGGTCTTACTGTTTTTTCTGTACCTAATAACACGCCCCAGATACATGTGTTCTGCAGATGCATCTCCTCAATTGTCATGTACTGACAACACTCCGCAAGTTTTCATCAGAAAATTCCAATGTGTTTTTGGTGCCAAGGTCAGCACCAAAAACATTGCGAGGTCAGGTGTCAATTCAGTCCTTGGGAAAACTTCCTTATTGTTAACATGTCTTGCTCCAACTTTTCACTTAGTTTTGTTGGGGCTTTTTTGGTTTTGGTTTCTTTTGGGGGGAATGGTTGTTGTTTTTTTTTTTAATTCATAAAATACAATACAAGTTGTTTCCTTTAGACCACCTTCATCCTTGTATTAAGCCTCTTCTGTATCGGAATTAGCTGTTCACTAAGTGGCACTGACTCGATTGCTTTGCTGAAGCCTTATGTAGCAGACCTAATCTATTCACTTTATCTGGAGGGGGAAAAAAACAAACAAACAAACAAATTGGTCATCTTATCAAAGGAGGAATTTAGGTTTTGTTCAGGCAAAACCGATCATCAGCACATCTATCTTGCATTTTGCCTTATTTTGGAAAGTTGAGGGGAGAAACTTATCTTTGAGCCTTGTACGTTGCTGAGGTCAGGCTGCCAGCCCGGAGCAGGGACTCTCCCAGCTGAGTCTCCTCACTAACGACCACAATCTCTGCAAAACCAATCTGCTGCCGCATGACCTCTGTGCAGCAACAGGGCCCTTCTCCTGGCTCCCTACCCAAGAGCATCACACACAGTAACACGATCTAGTCTCACCTGCAAGTCATCCCGTGCTGGCCAGAACCATCCACAGCTAGAACTGTTACTTCCAGCTTACTCTTCCGTACTAATTAGGCACATTTCCATTAATAGTGTCAAAGCCCAAACAAACAGCCTAATAACTGACACGTCAGAGCTGTGAATTCAAGACAGCAGCCCTCACCTCAGCCCCCAGGTGCTACCGCAATAAAATTCCTGTATTACGCACCATTAGAGCAAAATTTGCACAGCACAGAAATACGTTTAATCCAATACTGAAACCCAAATTTACACATTTCCACAGGGATGCAGGATAAGAATGAAGCCGGCAGTGTAACTTTCTTGTTACTCCCTTCAATGCAAAACCAACATTAAAAAAAAAAAAAAAAAAATCAAGAGGAGGAGCAGTGAAATGAATGGCAAAACAGCATTTCCCCATGATCTCAAAAAACAAAAATCCCACCGCTGCTTCTGCTGGATAAATAATGTAGTGGGAAAGGATTTTTTTTTTTTTTTTCTTGTTTCAAGTGTCCATGCTGAGCTACTTGGCGCTAAAATAAAAAGCGTGTGCCCCTGTAGATCTTTTTCACCATACAAGATCTTTTATCAATAGCTCGTGGACTAGAGGCAAAAATGAACAGGCTTTATGTTTGACATGGCAAGACCTTTACAAGAAAGGGATTTCATCCACAGCTCTGAAAACAAAACACAAAACAAAACAAAAATCCTACAAGTATTTTCCCTGTAGACAATGCATTTAAATCTTAACATTATGTCTGATGATGAGAAAACCCATCAACATTTATGGAGGCTTAACTGATCTCCACTAGAAGGCAATACACACAACCTGTTAAGTTAATACATACCCGACGATAAAGAAAATAACCTGTTAATAAAGAAAACAGCACTTTTGAGCAGCAATCCCAAAATCTAAGTGCAAAAGATAAGTTTATGACTTCCAAGCAAAGGGGTGAACTCTTCAGTTCAAAGGCTGGCCTTGCTTCCAGTGATCTCACAAAAACCTCCACTGCTTAGGCCAGACATTGAGGAAAATCCTCTCATTATGGACCAAAGCTGTGCATTTGCCTTTTAAAATTAAATTTTTGCAACCCACATACAGTTTCAAGGTGTGTTTACAGAATTTAGTTAAGCATTCTGGAAATAAATTTATTTAAAAAAAAAAAATCGCATTGTCTCTACTGCACTATCATGTTAAAATAAATTTATCACAATGGGGTCCCATATTTCACATTAACACAGTAGCAGAGTGCACAGTAAAAGTATAAAGGACAGTTTTGTCAGAAAATACTAATTACACAGAATAAAGTGTGAAACACAGATCCACAAATACTGATATGAATATGTAAATGATGAAAACTAATAGAATGTTAAAACTTCTTTGTAAGAATTGTCCCAAAACATCTGCAAAGATGATCATAAGAATTTAATCACTCCTGATTTAAAAAAAAAAAGTTAAATTTCCTTCAACAGGATATTTTGTTATTGCTACCAAACAAGAGAAAGAACTTTTTAATTAAAGCTTCTCATCTCACAGCTGTGGCAACATCAAAGACACTGCTTCTCCCTAAAGCAGAAAGGAAATGTGAGCTGTACTGTATAATACTAGGAATAATTTTTATAGTTTTACACTGCCATAGCCAAAACAAAAGCATGAAACCTCTCAAGACTTTAAAAGTTCCTGTTGTATTTTTTTTCCAAGTCACCAGACAATATAATTGAGTTTCATAATCCCCAAGTGTACCACGCTACCTGCAATTCAAACATGGTAGTATACTGTCTACCACAACTGCCATTAACCAAAAAAAACCCCATATCTCTAAACTAAGACTTCGGTAAAACACTGTATTCTACTGAACCGAAGCTGCACCATGCTAAGCTTGGTGGAGTTACAATGCACATTGATTTTTAGCAAACAGCAATCCCACTGATCCCTGCTGATGCCCACAAGGTCAGCTTCTGACATCGAATAAGAAAACTCTCATAAAACACTAATTTGAAATTTACTCGAGGCTGTCAGGACTACCCACAAAACATTTCCAGTTTAGTTTTGAGCAGACATATTTTGATTTGTAAACTTTAAAAGTCTTATCCATCTTATCTTTTGGCCAAGTTGTTTGCAAGTTCTTGTCATGAGGTGCCCTCAATGGGTTTGATCTGTGTTTGCTGAGGAGGGGGGTGGTGGCAGGGTGACGTCTGTTAAAGCTGCTCCTTCAAATTGTGTTTATCAATGATTCCTTTAAAAAAGAACTATCAATTCAATCTGCATTATGATACAGCTAGCTAATTTTCCCAAAGTTGCAGATAAATATTGCATACTTACAAAACAGACAAAACATCCCTAGCACTGTTCAACATTCAGAGAAACAGGAACAAGGTTTTTTTAGACGAAAAAAAAATGGTAAAAACCCCACACAGTACCTATGAAGTTACCAAAACAGGATCAGAGGAAAGCAGGATAAACTGTAACACAAAGATACGAACTACTTGAAACAGGAAACTTGAAACTGTGCTAACACTTTTATGTTTCATGAAAGGCAGTAAAAACTAGAGCAAGAATCACAGGAAGGGAAGAGCATGAATTTTCACATCATCAGTTACACTAAAAAGATTCTCTGGATGTCAGAAGCTGCATAAAACCTTATTTTTCAAGGCATCTATGGGATGATAATTTTAGAGTTCAATAAAAACCTTATAAAGCTGAAGTGGACTCTGTTGTCCTAAGCTTTCTTTCACATCCCACTGAATTAAGTAAAAAAGACATAACCTGTGAACCGGGCAATTCTGAAATGCAAGCTAGAATTCAGTACCACTACTAGATGGATTTTAAATCCCAGACTGAGTCTTGGGAATGTGTCCAGAAAAATCGCAACAGTTACATTAATCAAAGTCAAAGATGAGATATTAAAAAAAAAAAAGTCTTTGAAGTGAAGCTGAAGTACAGGAACACATAGTTCATGTTAAGAGATTATAAACACTCTTGAAAATAAAGAGGAGGAAGTCTTGGAGCAAATAAAACCAAAGTAAAAGAGAGGAAAACGAAAGGACAAAATTAAGAGGTAAATGGACAATGAAATAATATCCAAAAGTGTTCCCCCGCCAGGAAGAGAGCTTTCAGACATCCAGATGAGAAAAATGTGACAGGCGCATTCATTTAGAGAAAAACACATCGGAAAGGCATCTACAAGGGCAAACAGCAGAAGATACAAGTAGGCACATGGCACAGAGCACAGCCTTCCTCTGGGGGATAACACAATCCTGCCTGAAAAACAGAGGAACAAGCAGGAATCCTGGGAATTTTTGCATTTACTCAAAACCAGAAAAGGCTTTCTAATAAAGGCAAGGATTCAAATTCAATGCTTCTGATGCTGGAAAACAATGAAACAAAAGAGAAGTTTTAAACCTACATTTGTTAGGTTGAGGCAGAACTCAGAACTACACGAGATGAGGTAAACCAGCATAAGGGAACTGAGTGGAATTGGGGAAGGAGAACGGGTGGAATAAAATTATTTCGGAGTGCGAGCTAAACATTGCACAAGACAGAGACTCAGCTACACAGTAAAAGGTCAAACCAGAACAACAAAATAAGTGACTATGGGATACAATGTTTTCTTTAGTACAAGCATTTTTATTGCAGGGAAGGAGAACTTCTCAGAAATTCTGGAGAGTTTAACAGTGGAAACATTTTCCAAAGTATTTTTTCCTTTTTTTCTACTTCATAAATTTTCTAACCCTACAGTGGGGAATGGAGTGAAGAAAGGACTGTCACCCTCACCACAACTAATGACAACTAAAGAACAAACATACAATAATAAGTAACGCATGGATTTCTGAAAGCACACAAGCAGCACATAAAAACAGCACTAGGAGGGACAAGGAAGAAGTAATTTGGCCCACCCCTCGTGTCTTACAGCACATTAACTGTCCAGTATTAACCACAACTGGACAAATCCGGATACATGTCTAAGCTGTTACTGATGAAAATTTGGTAGCTTCTCCAGCCACTTCTTCCCCTACTCCACAAGCGTTACTGCTCAAAAGTGGTATTTAATATTAATCTTCCTCACTGATGCCTAGGTACATTGGTTCATAGCCTCAGCATCGTGCAATAAGGATATTATTCTTCTCTTCTTTACAGAAACCCTTTAGATATACCCAGATACAATAGGAAGATTAACTGGCTTGGTCTTCTATTCCACAATACTTAACGTATATTTCACTAACGCAGCAGGGCATTATTAACTCATCTCACTTGTTAAGTATAAAATCCCCTCCCTTCCCCCAAAATCGTTGCACAAACAGGGATTACTAGACCTGCACTTGGACAAGAACAATTGCAAGCACAATTCTCAGCATTTTTCCTCATCAAACAGCATCCCATTATTTTGGAGATATCAATCCAAGACCGGTTTTTAACTATGTTAGAGGACATACTCTTCCACATTCAACCTCACCCGCATGCTTAAACATTCCAGCCATTAATGCCTTGGAGACAAATCTTTGATCCTTCAATATAACCTTCCAATTTGACAGCAAGACATTAATAACTGTCCTCTGAGTACAGTTGACTAACCACCTTCACATCTATCATTTAGCATACTCATTTAGACTAAGCTTCTCTAGTTTGCTTGGCCTATGAAACCGTATCAAAAACCTTATAAAAAAGTACAATCCACAAAATTCCACACATCCATCAAATCAAGTATTTCTTTGTTCATATGGCTTACCTCTTTTGGACACTGATTTTTGCAGGAAGTAAGAAGCTCCTTTTCTTCTAAATCAGCACATGTCAGTTTTCTGTAAAAGAAAAGACGTATTTGTGATAAATCCCAAATTAAAAGCAATGAAAGTCAACACAATCAGGGGTGTATTTTAAGTATATCTCACTGTAAATAAAAGTGGGCTCATTTTTCCACATCCTGTGGGATGAGTAATACAAACAACACTGTTTTACAGACAAAAACGACATAAATTTAGAGTATTTGGGTACTTTAAAGAAAATAAATGCATGAAGAAGAGCATACATGCATGGGATGAAGGCTTTCAGAGCAATACATAGATGATAATGCTTAAATCACAAGTCCCATCTTGTATTTAGTAAAGCCTAGCCTACCCTGTCCACACACACACACACGATTAAAAAGGAGTACAAATGATTACTAAGAAGTTTTCCAATTAAAACAGCTAGAGTTTGAAGGACATTAGTTGTAAAGACCTTTTACACTAACTACATTAATTGTAATTCTTGTTATAAAATTCTTCTTTACATACGGCAAAAAAGAACCTCATATAGATCAAATGTTATGTAGATTACTATATATTTGCATAATTCAAAATATTACTGTATTATAAAACCCAGTTCTGCTCATGAGACTCTATCTAGGCTTTGACAATTTTAGCAGTAATACCAAATAAAACACTGGCAAATTTTAAACAGAAAAAAAAGGAGCATTATGTTACAAATTACAGCCTTCAGAAGAAATTTTATAACTTGCTGTAAGAGCCGCTCCCATCCCCAGACATTTCAAATGGTTTCCAGTTAGCAGCATTCAAATGAAAAATTGGTTTCGGTTCTAACACTTACAAGCATTCAATATACAGTATTGACAGTTTGCAGTGACACTTTATTTTAAGCATCTGGAGACAGGATGGGCAATCCCCGGGATGACAGGGCAGAACACATCGGTGAGGACAGCCAGATGGCCGGGGCTTGGTACACTCCTCTTCACACTGCGAACATTCTGGACCTGCCTAACAAAATAAAAACAAAGTACTAAAGAACGTGCCAAACATTGTTTGTTAGATGCCATTAACAAGCTTTAATATAGAAGAAAGAGCTGGGGTGGCTTTGCAAAGGGAATTAAGCTATTCAATAATATATCCCTGAAGTAAAAATAATTATTAAAATACGCTCTTAAAAGAAAAGCAAAAATGCCAGTGTTTTTTGGTCAGAGAGAGAGAGAGAGAGTTTTATTTTGCTTCCTGGGCATAAAAAGACCTCTTAATATTAGCGCTTTGGAAAATTGACATTAAGCCTGTTAATTCTCTATAGAAAACTGTTAGAAAAAGAAGTAATTTCATATTCAGAACTAACTTTTCCCACCCACCATGTTGCTTTAGTCATGCCATACTGCTCTGTAATACAGGGGTGGGGAGGTTTGTTTGCTTGATTTTAAGAAGCAAACTTTAAGTCATTCCATTTCCATATGTGTACAATAGTTTTTATAATCTTCCAAAAAGTATGTATTTTAGGAATATGTTGGGAGCTGCTAAGGTGTCGCTTCCACTCCGTATACTACACAAAGCCTACAACAGCGGTGGTGTCATTCTCATTCCAGGTGATGAGATCAACATCAGCACGAGATGGAATACCAACACAGTAAATTAAGCTCCATTTCTATTCATATTCTTATTTTAATAACTCGCCCAGAACCTCAATCTGCAATCAAATACACACAGATAGATTGACACGATTTACCAAGTGAACCTACGCAGCACAGCATTTAAGGCACCCACCACCTTCAAATGCTCAGTTTCACAGAAGTCAAAGTAAAGCAAATTTATGCCAGAATGAAGCTACACAATCCTTCCCTGCAAGGGCTAATACCATGCCAACATTTCACTTTATGCTGTTCAAAATAAGGGCGTAAGAATTTAAGTTTTTAATACAGTCTCCCCCCATTTTCTTCCACTTTTCTTCTGCTTCTACAACAGTTGAACAATTTTTGCTGAAGTTTGAAAAGGAACCATTGTACAACGATTGTTTACCAAACCTAACCCCCAAAAATTCACATCTAAGAAAGTCAATAGCAACTGAAAGCACTTAGAAAACTGTGATACAAAATTTAACAGCAGGTAAAAGCAAACAGCTGGTCCTTCTGCAGCATTTTCTAACACAACATGCAGAACAAACCTAAATTCCAAACAGAAAAATCACTCTCAGACATATAAGCAAGAAATGCAATCAACCCTTTCCTGACTACACCTGCAATTTAGTCTGTCAAAACACCAGAACAAAAGCTGTAAAGGTCAAAACCAACTGGACTTTATAAATATTCACAGAAAATTGAGAAATGAGATTTCCTCATAATTCATATGTACACAGACTCTCATTTTCTGAGAATATATTGTCAAAATGGAGGTAAGAATAACGCTAACCCATTCACACTGGTTTCACTGAAGAAGTAGGCAAACAGCCTCTTAGCGTCGTAACTGGAGAAGTTTAAACAACTGTCACTCAGTATTTACTGATGTCACTCTACTGCTGCAGGTTACTGTTCCACAAGTTGCACCAACAGCTCACACTCCTCAGACAAAAGTTCCACAATCATTAATAGAATAATACGGTAACTGCAATATACAGTTATTAGATAACAAAAGCACTTCTAGGACTGGAATCCACAAGGAAATCACCCTATTAAAGTTAAAATATAGCAGTTAGTTAAAATATAACATTTATGTTTTGTACCCAACTGAGCGCTTGCTCAGTTTTCTAAGTGCCCAGAGAGAGACCAAGTTGCAACTTTTTCTAAGAAAAAGCTGTTTTCCTCCAAATCACGACTCTCTCAAACCACAAGCTATGTGCTTTTGACTGCTCAAAACTAGAACAGTTTTCAGCTTTGTACTTACTTTTAGTTTTGTTTCATATTATCTTCAGCAACTAACACCTTCTTAATTGCATAAATGACAGTTTCTGGTAGACACTGATAAACATGAATACATCACCCCAGTGCTTTAAGAAGTCTTCACCTGTTCTGCAACATTTCCAGTGCACCCTCCTAAAGATTTGCTAAGCTCCTCATCCCATTTACAGCTCTCCCCAGTAAACAGTTTCCCCTATAGAACAGGGGAATAGCACATTTCAAGTGCATTTGTCTATAGGGATTATCAGTAGTTCACTTGATCTTGACAGTCACAAAAACTGACTTTAGAAGAGACATGTCCAGAGTGTTAAATAAGGTTTTGATGAAAAGAAAGTAATGTATGCCAACATAAAACAAAACATATTTGCAAAATATATAATATTGTCTCAGTTTTACAGTCTAAAGGAGTATAAATTAGCTTCGTGTCACAGCATCAATGGGAACAGGACACATCCAAGTCTCCCAGTGCAATCTGGAACGGATCCTGTGCCTTCCAGCTGCAAATTCTTTATTTTCCAGTTGAAACTGAAGACAACATTTAACATACACAAAAATAAAAGCCAAAAGGAAATCAACCTACCTTATTTCCATCTGCACCACCATTCAGTTTAGTAACGTGATGACATTCTTTCATACAGGTGTGATTCTGACAATCAAGAAGCCGCCCACAAAATCTTTTACACGAGTAGGGATTTGCAGAGTGACACGGTAATGGACTAACCTAGAAGTTAAAAATAAATAACTATGAATGTGTATGTTTACAGACAGTGTATATATACGCACATTGGGCATGCGTGTTGTGTGTGCTACATGTATATACACACAGGCACAGCATCATTACAGAGAAATTTTGGTTCTTGAGTATCTTTGATAAAAGAAGAAAAACAGAGCGATGTCTATTCGACCTTTTTTTTTTTTTAATAGCCTTTTCAACATAACCACACACATTTGTTCTACGCTGATTATAGCAGGTAAAAAAGCCCACTTTATTAATTAAACAAGCTGTCTAACTTTTGCAACATAGGTGTGTGGGGTTTTTTTTAAGCGGACTATTACATTCTCAAATCTTTTAGTGGGATTTAAGAAGGACACGGACCCGTTGGAACAGGTCCAGCGGAGGG
>VYZM01000733.1:0-16490 GCA_013398915.1 Dromas ardeola | reverse complement strand
AGCCCTTCTTATTCTTTGCATCCTTTGCCATGGTCAGCTCCGTCCATGCTTTGGCCTTCCTGACCCCATCCCTACACAACCAGGCAGCATCCCTGTACTGTTCCCAGGATACTGTCCCTGCTTCCACTGCCAGTGCTTCTCTTTCTTGCCCTTTAGTTTGACCAGCAGGTCTCAACTCAGCCATGCTGGTCTCTTACCCTCTTTTCCTGATTTCTTACACCTAGGAGTCAAGAGCTCTTGAACTCTGTGGAAAGCATCCTTGAAGATCTGCCAGTTCTGTTCTGCTTCCTTGTTCCTGAGGCCCGTTTCCCAGGGGATGCTATGGATTAACTCCTTGAACAGCTGGAATTTTACTTTCCTAAAGTTCAGGGTCCTGAGTTTACTCGTTGCCTGACCCATATACCTCAGGACTGCGAACTCCACCAGTGCATGATCACTGCAGCCCAGGCTGCCTCCAATCTTGACATCACCAATTAGCTCACTTGCGTTGGTGACCATCAGGTCCAGTATCACATCCCCTCTGGTGGGGCTGTCTATTACCTGACTTAAGAAATTATATTCAACGCACTCCAAGAGCCTTCTCGATTGCCTACACCTTGCAGTGCTATTTTTCCAGCAGATATCAGGGTGGTTGAATTCCCCCAGCAGACAAGAGCCTGCAAGTGCAATGCCTCCTGTAGCTAGGGTAAGAAGGCTTCATCAATAGGCTTCTCTTGATTGGGCAGCCTGTAGTAGATACCAACCATGAGGTTCTCTTTGTTGCTTCAGTCTCTTATTCTTACCAACAAGCTTTCAACCTGCTTGTGGCTATTCTTCAAAGACAGCTCTTCACACTCTATCCATTTCTTGATGTAGAGGGCAACACTTCTGCTCCTCCTTCCTTGAGTGTCCCTTCTGAACAACCTGTAGCCATCAATATCCACACTCCAGTCACGGGATTCATCCCAGCAAGTTTCAGTAATGGCAACTAGGTCATAGCTTTCTAGCTGCACGGTGGCTTCCAGCTCCTCCTGTTTGTTTCTCATGCTGTGTGCATTGGTGTAGAGGCACTTCAGCTGGGCTGTCAGCTGTGTCACCTTCTTAGAGCAATATCCCTTCATTCCTTTGAGGTATTTCACTGGTGTTTCCCTGTTGGCTCCTATTACTTAAGGATGCCCTGCCTGATCTCCTTAAGACTTCAAGTATGCTGTGGTGTAGCCAGCACAGGCTGAGAGCAACAGGCTGAGGGCCCTCGCTAGCACCCTGTCCCTCTAACATCAGCGTGTCATCCCACAGTTTGTCACAGGCCTCCCTCCCCCTTCAAGCCTAGTTTAAAGCTCTGTCCGTGACCCCCGCTAGCTTGTGAGCAAAGACTCTCTTGATCCTTTCAGAAAGGTGAATCCCATCCGATGCCAGAAAGCCTGGTGCTGTGTAGGCCATCCCATTATCAAAAAACACAAAATTGGGTTAGTGACATGAAGCATAGAGCCATGTATTGATAGACTGGTCTGTTCCTTCCAATGTTGCTGCCTGCAACTGAAAGGAGAGAGAAGAAAATAACTTGTGCTTCAGATTCCCTTACCAGCCTTCCCAAGGCCCTGAAGTCTCTTTTGATTGCCCTTGGACTGTGTGTTGCAGCTTCATCGCCACCCAGATGGAAAAGCAATAATGGCAATGCCGAGGCCTCATCAGCATCTCCTGCAAGAGCTGTCAGCTCCTGGTGGGTCTCCCCACTGCTCTGGTGTTTTCCTGCCTCAGGAAAAATCCCTGTGTGCTGAGAACTGCCACTCCACTGCAGGTTGGGCCAGCTCCAGAGCAGCTGCCCTTGGCGACTAATATTCCACTCTTTAAGACAGAGTTTACAGGTGATGCATTTTTGCAAATGTGCTTCAATCCACACACAGAACAAACAGATACGATGTTCCTCTGTATTATCCATCCACAAACGTTGCAGTTGATGTTGCTTTAAAAATATAGTTATCAAGACAGTTAAATTCCAGTGAGGCAGAGAGTTTCTGAAAAATTGTCTCTTATAGGGGACCAGCAGAGAATGACCCAGTGAAATCCAAAGAGATTCCTCGCTCAATTTGTAATTAATCTGTGACATGGCTTGACACAAGGTGTCGTGGACACTAAACTGACACGTGAATTCAAGGGCAGACTAAAAAGTCCATACAATAGAAATCTATCAGGGACTCTTACCTACAAAAGGCAACTCTGCCTAGAAAATCTCTGCAGTGCTGGTTGGGAGAGTATTTTTGGGAAGGGCATCACTATATGCATGTTGTGTTTCTGTACTCTTCCCCATTTAGTCAGGGTTGGAGGCAGTACCAGGTTATTCCTGTGCTCCAACATTGTGCTCAGGGAGGAGACTCTTTGAAGAACAGATCTGAGAATAAACATAAGAAGGAAATGCAGGGAAGAGCTGAGCTGCTCTCCACAGAGCTTTGAAGAGGAGCCTGTGGGGACTAGAATACAGCAAGAAAAAATGAGTTTAGCAGAATTTGTATGAGGAAAAATCCTCCCTCATTGAGAGTGTGGAAAGAAAGAAAAAGGCTGCATAACAGATTTTAAGTTAATTTTAACAAACCTGACTGTAGTGGATGGGAGAGCTATCAAGGTGTCTGAGAAACCTGGGAGATTAGAATGGATGCTTGCATCCAAAAGGGAGGAACATTACTTGTAACAGTAAAACTGAAAACTGCAAAAGCATATTGAAGTAGACTATATTGTGAATAAACTTGTTTGGCCACAACGTGAGTTGGATGCTAAGTTTGTTATATAAAGCTAAAGTTGAGTACAGATTGATTCATTCAATTCACTGGTTGTCAAAATTAACTCCAGTGTGAAAGTTTGTCTTTAACACATAAAAAGCTTGGATTAGACTGCTTGCACTGGCTAATCAAACAGTGGAAGAGTAAAAAGTACTGGTCCAAAGCAATAAGCTGTGCTGACAGACAGAAACTGTATCTGGAGACTTTTTAAATTCAAAGGAAAAAGTCAAGGGTGACTATTACAATATGCAGTTCTCTTTAAGAGGTAGCTTCAATCATACTGCGAAAGAATTAAATAGAACAAAGACTTTACAGATCTCATAAGTATACAGAAGTCAAGACAGGTCAATCTGGGAATAGCTGCTGTAGAAGGATCACAGAGATAAAAGTATAAAATTAACTGGGCTTAGATCTTAAGGCAGTGACACTAGCAGCTGAAAATATCAGCTCATCTGTAAGATTTGCTTTCTGTAGGTAGAGCAGAAAGTGTCAAGCAAAAAGTCAAGGCTATTGACCCACACTAAAAGCTAACTTTAGGAGATATTTGCATGAGTCAGATCCAGGGCTATGAGTAAAAGCAACAGAATGGAATTTTCACAGATTTTACATGGTAAAGAGGACAGAAATAAAAGTCATTTCAATAAGCACTTAAGAAGAACTCTGCTATGAAGATGAAAACTCTTGACAGGTAAAATAAAGAATAGAATTAAAAACATAGATTATTTTGAAGAAATTACATTATTAAGATCACCGCATACAAACAAACTCCCTGTACTTCTGAACATAGATGAGAGTGTTTCCCGTTTTTGCACTACTGGTAGTTCGTTGAGCTGGTTGAAATGAGCCAGTGTCATGGTGCCAAGGAAGTGGTTTTGTTCCTGACAAACAAATTTTAACTGTAGGTCTTTGCTACCATTTAAGGTGTAGTTGAAATGTATTACAAGTACATACGAACTAGACTTAGAACAAGTTCATCTGGGTAACACAGGAAAGATAACTCCATAGAGTCAAGTACAAATGTTAACAAGTTCACCTCAGAAAATACTTAGGTAACCAAACTATGACAAACTTCAAGATAGGTAAGGGAGGATTTGGTGATTTGTTTTAAGAAGACGATATTCCTTTTTAAACAGAATCACACAATGCAGTAGCTCCATTGACACCTGAAAACACAGATCAGTTACATAGAAGAAGGTATATTTGCTGTACAGGAAAGCATCTGATGAAAATTTCAGTCATAATGTGAATATATGGCAAGACCTACCTAACTACTCTCTCCAGTCCTCAAAAAGCTTTTCAGCTGAAGCACAAAGACGGAAAGTTCTGGTTTTAGGGACCATGAGCTCTCTGCATACCAAGTAACAACACGCCAATGCCTACTGAAATAATTTGAAAATGCTAACTGGGTCAGGATGGAGTTAACAATTTCTGTGTAACTTTAAATATAAAAACAGTGGATACTGATGTAAACTTTCAAATGTTTTTAATACTTCTGTATGAACCAGTGGAAAAGTCTTCTTTGTTCTGCAAAGAAACATTAATTTTAGTTAGAAAATTAAAATTGCTTATTGTAATACCCAAAAACATGTGAAATGAACAAAATTATATTAACAGGATTAAGAAAGTTATGTCTAGCATTTGGACTTATGATATCAATTAACTTTAAATGAGTTTTGGAAAGAAGTACACAGCTACCTGAAAGGTAAACAGAGCCCCAGGGACATTCTTCAAAAGGACTGATCTTCATAAATCAGAAGAGGGCAAATGCAGCGGTGAGCCATGCTTTCCTAGGTGTCGTAGTACTATTATTAATTACTTTTCTTCTTTATATTATATTAATGTCATCACTGTTATTTATTACCTGTGAAGGACTCACAGTAAAGAGCTATAGAAGAAAGGCCTTTAAACTCCCAGGAGATAAGATAATAGAAGGAAACCTTTACTCCTAGAAAAGTAGAATTAGAATCCCATTTTCTTCCAAGGTATTACGAGATTCAAATTTTAGTTCAAGTATAATAAACCTAACCTTGCTGTGTCTTCTGTTAAAAAAAGAATGACTTGTCAGTACTAAATAATAACAATGTATATCCAAACTGCCAAAAGGTGACATTTCAGCTCTATTCTGTTACATACAACCAAACAGCTCTTAATTCTGTTTTGTCTGTTTATCAGCCTCATGTCACTGAGCTGCTTAAGAATCTCCAAATTTGCTACGCTGTGAATGGAACTCTTCAGGGATGCAGTCATCATAATGACAAGCAATATACCGTACCTAAAACAAGGCCAATTACTCTAGGAAAGGTACGTCGAACCTAGCAGTCATCTCATGTCTATTATTTCATCCTGTCAACCAGTACCTGCAGGAGACTGATGCCTACAGCTTCAAGTACAAACATCGTTCTATATAGGACTTCTGCTTTGCCGATGTAGAAACGTTTTTGGAGGGAATTTGATTTTGAAACGTGACAAGTTTTTTGGCAGCCCAGCAGGCAAGATGCTGAGGCCCCCATCCTGGTAGGCTGTCAGGAAGGTGGAAATCCAGAGCCTTCGGCTTCTAGCATCCTAAACTTGCAGCTTCCTTGGGTATATTCACGATTTCTCTCAGCAGCAGCTGATGAAGAGTGTTTCCAGAGTTTCTAAGCACTGACTAACTGCCAGAACATCCATTATATTGATAAGAATCTATGTACCTCTGAGACTTCGGGCTAAACCCTCCAAGCTCCAGTGCTAACAAACTATCCATGGTGCCTCGCTCACAGCGTTCTGCCAGATAGCCCACTAACACCTTGAGAAATCTCAGATCAGGGAGTAGGAGTGCTAGCTTTCTATTTTTGAGATTAAATCTACCCGATAAACTGTATAACACTCCCAGAGCTAGACTGTTCCATAGCTCCACCCGCTGTGAGCAAGAGCTTAAAATGTTGCCACATAGCTCCTTAAATCCATTCAGAAAAAAAAATCCAACAGAGTGGTCCCTTTTTCAAACCAGAGTCTGTCTGCAGTTTCACATATCCCATTGCTGAATCTGTTAGGCCTTCTACATTGCCTCTGTGTGATCATGTTTTCTAATGATACTGAAGTTTGAAAATGGTTGTCTCTTTTAGAAAGTATCCTGCCCTTTCTTTTGATGCTTGTTTACTCTCCAGATGGATAAATTTGCTAAAAGAAAATCCTGAAATCATGTAAAGTGTATTAAGTTTTCAGCCCTAGAAGATTTCTCACTTTGAAAACAATGAAAATACAATGTTTTCGGTTTCAATTTCTCAGAGAGGTGGCAACAGCAAGGTAAGATTAAAGTTTGTTCCAGCCAATAGGATATTTTATCTCTGGTGACATTTTTCTGTGATAAATACTGTAATGTTTCCTTTGAGTTCACTGTTATCTTGAGGCTATTGACTGTAGTCCGGCCAGGTACCAGTAACAGAGTTTTGAGTAGCGCCTGCAACTGATCAGGAGGAGAACATTCTTACCAGCTATGCTGTTGAAGCCCTGGACAAGTTTATAGGATTTACTGAGGTAACCCAGAGCTGTGAATGAACTAAAAAATTCAAGCAGGATATAGCTGTATGGTACCAACAAAAATTTGCTCCTGCTAAATATGAAAATACATCTTTATAAATAAATAAATGTTATTGAATGTTAACTAAATGATGTGTTCAGGACCTGTAAGTCACATCTCCATGCAAGAGCCTTCTCATTTTATTTATCTGTCCATGTTTGATCATCACTCTTGTCAATGTCCTTGCATACATTCAAAAAAAAATAAACAGTTTCTGCAAATAGTGCACAGAAAGTTCTGCAGAGTATCAGTTCTCATTATCCTTAGGACAGTAACCACAGCAAAAGACAGTCTTTAGTAGGGGAAAGTAAAGAGACAAGACAGCAAAATCAGACAATGGCATCAAATAGTTTTGACTGATTAGTCTCTGGAAGTTTTATAAGGATCACTATAAAGATTTAAAGGTAGGTTGCAAAGCATCATAGTGCAAGAGGAATTAAACATACAGAATACAAAGTGCTCCACAGGGGAGGAAAAGTTTGAACTATTATTACAAATTGATGGGTTCTACATGACTTCAAAAAACAAGTAAAAGACTACAGTGTATAAATGCAAAACTTTTGGGGTTTGCATATAACACCTTAATATTTGCATATAACACTTTAATATTTGCATATAAACTTAATATTTGCATATAACCTTAATATTTGCATATAATACCTTAATAAATATTTATGAAATTACATTACCTAAATAAGACTATAAATAAATCCTTACTTATGGAAAACTCCTGTAAACTTAATTTAAGTTAATTCTTAATTCGTCAATTTACCCATTTCCAGTTGTGACCTTAAATTTATGTCAGGTGTCTTTGATATTTAAAAATACTTTCACTTTAATATTCCTTAGCATGTCAGTGTATTAAAAAACTTACAGGTTTCGGTTTGCACTGTTAAGGACCTCTACATAAACTGAAGAATCTAGCAGACTGACCAATACTAAGCAATAGCATACAGAAACTACTATTCTGCTTTATCAAAGATATTTTAATCATGACATCTGCTGATGGCTTTATTAGAATGATAACAGTTAAGAAATTTCAAATTCCATTTTTGGTTTTCTTAAGATTACCTATATTCTTGAATTATTGACACTCTAAAATATCAGTGTAGAGTGATAAATGTATCCTAAGAGTGACAATGATAATATAGCAACTATCATTTTCAGGATGTTATTTTAAAGATTTTTACTATGCCTTAGTTACAGATCATCTTTTGCATGCAAAGAAAGGACTAATCATCCACAGAAATTAGACTTTTCTAAGCTAAAGTGAAATAAATTATGGAAAATGTTCAGGGCGCTATTACTGCTGGGCCAACACTACAAATCTGTGAGTTGATGCCCTGCCCTCAAAAGTTTGCAAGATTTAGGACTTATTTACTTAAAAAAATAATAAATACCTGGTCTTTTAATTTTAAAAAAGTTTCATTATTCATCTAATTGAATCACTGAAGTTAGGGCTTAACTACAAAATGAAACAAAATCGCGAACAGCCTGCCCAGAGAGATCTTCTCTGGGAGTCTCCTTCTCTGGAGGTATTAAAAACCCGCCTGGATGCGCTCCTGTGCAACCTGCTCTGGGTGACCCTGCTCTGGCAGGGGGGTTGGACGAGATCATCTCTGAAGGTCCCTTCCAACCCCTACCATTCTGTGATTCTGTGATTTAGCAACACCTAAACCAAAGTAATTATTCCAGGGAAACAAATTCTAAGATTCAAACACATTAAAGTTAGACTATTTCAATGTAGTTATCTTTTGTTTGGAGAAGCTGAAAGAAAAAAATACGCATTTTTCATAAAGGTCAAGACTCTTGCTTCTTGACTCGTACTAAATAATTATATTCTAAAATTAGTATATTTTTTTACAAGCTATAACAATTATTTTCTACCGTTTTATTTACAAAGCTGTAGAAAATAATACAGAAACCCTGAAATAACCGAACTAGAGCTTCATTACTTCATCCCATTTCTCAAACCGTTGTTGCAGAATAGGTGTAAGGAAAAAATAAATAAGATAGAAAGATAAAAATCATCAGTGCCTTCAGATGTAAAATGAGGATCACAGAGACAGGGGGGTAGCTTCCTTGAAAGGAAGCTTTTAAACAATAACAAACTGTTTTTCATTACAGAAAACCAACTCGGTGAACTGTTATATAAATCATGGACAATATATATGTGACAAAAAGCTGCAAGTTACTGTGAGTATGGGTGTACAATGCATCCTTACAGATTTACCAAGAAGTCCTTTTTCTTATGGCTTTCACACATGACAGATCTTATGTCTAAAAAAGGTCTCTTATAACTCAAAAGCCTTTCAAAAGCTAAGAACATAAAAAGAAATTGCATGTATGTGTGTATGTATGTACATACACACACACAAAATTATAATACATAAAGTGCCTAACTTCTAGTGTCACATATTTACATTAATCACTTAATTCGAGAATGCGCTTGTAATAAAGAGTTTTCATGCAATCCATATGCTTATCATAAAGGCATGATTTGAAGAACACTATACGCAAAGCCTGAAATGTTAAAATAGCAAGACACTAACCAGAACAAGCAACAAGAGAACTGGCAAGTAGAACATCTTAAAGTGATTCAAAGAAGTACTGGGTTAGTAGACTTAGAAAATTGCTTGATCTTCAGCTGTTTTCTTAATTTTGGTTTTCCTTTCTCCTTTAAAAATGTTTTATTCCCATTTCGTAAAGCCTTTATCATTTATTGTATAACTTTTGTTTTAGCATACGTCTCATCAGGTTTGGGTACCCTGAGATGTATTTGAAGAACTTAGCAGCAGGAAGCTGCAAACAGCAAGCCTGAACCCTAAAAATACCAAACCGCACATGAAAGCGCTACATCTCAGAGCAGCTTTTTCTTTCAGAGATATAATCGACCACTATCTAGTAACCCTAAGGAACAGTCAGCAGAAAAAAAGCTTCACTCCAGTACAAAACCAACTTGTAGTAATATCAAAAGAGGAAAAATTATTTGAACTTCCATTTACTAAATGAAAAAAAACCCAAACCAACAAAAAATATCAAAACCAAGAAACACAATACACGTACAAAAAAACCCCACACTTAAAATTTGAACAGCAGGAAATTTAGAGACTTATTTTTAAAAACAGAGGTGACAGCTGCACTTAGTGTTAAGAGCACAATGCAGTTGCCACGAAATGAAGAAGAACTCTGCTCCACACCTGCATGTCTAGGCACATTTGTCCGCTAAATGCTTGATCTTTCATGCAACACGGTGAAAATTAGAACCAGAGCTTCAATTCTCACTACGAAAGATAAAAATCACAAAAGAATTCAACTTATGCAGAAAGGCGTAAAAGAGCTGTCTGAAGCTTTTTCTGATGTTTCTTTCTGACATTATAAAGTAACCAGATGCAGATTATTACAGAAACAAAATTCTGCCCTGCAAATATTCACACCTGGCATGCTAGAAAGCTATGTACTGTGAGCATATACACATACACATTTACTTTTTCTTTCTCTAGTTCTCTGCTTTCTTTTCTCTTTCCTGCTGTAGAAATAGTGATTAACTGTTGAGAGAACGTTTGTTGCTAAGCAAGCTCTCATTTGTCAGTAATGCTCACAGATCTACCCTTTTACAGAACAGCTGCGACTTGTTCCTATAGTTCATTAGCCAGGTCCTGGCTGCTAATATACTCAAGTAGTAAGGTTATATTTGGAAAATCCTTCCTTCCATGTAGTTGCTGATAACCTTATATGAGAGAGATTACTGTCTGTTGCAACTTTATAGGCTTGAAATTTTCCTTCAGCTGCAGATCATTATGTAGGCTAAACCTTGAATTCCACTGGTATTATCACTTTGTTAACCTTTTCTTCTGTTTAATTTGCCCACCTTTTCAGACTCTGATTCAGCAATTATTCAATGTATAGAATTTTAATCTCATATTAGTTCCATTTCTCTGCTCCACCTAACTTTCTTCATTTTTTCGAATAAACCATTTTAATTCTGGGTCACTTGCTAATCAGTCGAAGAAATAAAAAAAATTAGCTAAACCTAAATCACTGTGGGATCATCCTTTTTCATACCACAATATTTAAGATGGTATATAAGCACAGATACACATTATATACAGGATGTCTTAAGTACTGGGAAATACACTGACACATACTAAGTAATTCTGTCATAGGGTGGTATTATATTCAGTAGACCTTTTCATTTTAAACAGCAGGGTCTCTGCAAACCAGATAAATCTAGACATTCAGATTCTCAATGTCCACAGGCAGTATTTTAATAAGCCTATGGGTTCAGACATACAAAATTTCCTGTGGCATGCAATTTTCCTGATTGAAAGATTATGTTACAGAGATATATCCAACACTTAGAGGTATTATTTCAAGCCTAAACTGACTGACATATAGAAACATATTTTTTTTAGCTGTGAAGCAATATTCCCTAAGCTGAATTCCAAGGAAGTTGTGCTCCATTTCACCAAGGCCAAATCAAGGGAAAATTATCAAACAGCAAATAGTTTATGGTTATGGACCAGTGCTCCATTTTTACTCCCAAGTTCCATTTCATTTGTGATTTCAGGTTAGTTTGGTTAATGGTTTGATATGGATATTTTTTTTTCCTGCCACCAATATAATGACGATCATGACAATTCTCCTTTTCAGAACATTTACATGAGAAGTTTGATTTCACTCACATGATGAAGAGAAATTAGGTCGTATATCTGGTACACTGAAGAGTATCCCCAGAACTGGATTATTGGCTACTCTGAAAAATATGATCTAATCTGTGACACTAACATGCATATATAAAGTACTTAAGTTTGAATTGATTCAGAAAATCTGAAAGCTACTTCTCTGCTCCACTAGTAAGACACACATGAAAGAACGGGTATGCCTGAATTCTATTATCAGCTCCATTGAATATTTAGTTATTGAAAATAGCACTATAATAGTAAAATCCATCTACTAAAATGCCCACAGCTTGTAGTGAAGGAATTTTTTGTGGAATATTCAAATCACTCTCCTCAGGGTAAACTTTTTATATGTAAGGTTATTGTCATTATCACTGAGGTATTGATAGCAATATAGTTTCACTCCTCATCTCCCTCTTTTCATTTAATTCAATTTGAAATAAACATTTTGTGTTTTACAATTTAATGAAAAAATGGAAATAAATATATTTGAGTTCAGTCCAAACCATCCAAAAAATTCTCTGTGGTTTGTCAGTGAAATGGCAATTACTTATGTGGCCATCCATATGGCCCTTACCCCTTTTGAACTATCAAAATCCACATTTAATTGGCAAAGGAAGCACTTCACAAACATTTTGGGATGAAAATCAACCTGTCGTTTATTTAACTATGTAAATTAAAAAAATCTATATATAAACTGTTGAAGCAATGGAATAGTTGTAGGATTTTGGCAGTGGAAGAGGGAAACATGGTTGTTTTCCATTAATAAGACAGGGAGGATACCTGCCTGAGCAATTAAAGAATTCCAGGAAGCATAATAAAAATAATTTAAAATTATTCATTAAGATTACATTGAATATCAAAGATTATGTCTCCTGCAGTACTGCAGATGAAACTATTTTTGTTGAGCAACAAATCAAGTTTGAAATGAAACCAGGAATTACTAAGGAAATAAAAACGTTAAATAGATTTAATGAAAAAAAACCCCTTTCCACTGCAAATTAAAATGAGTTTAAGATCAAGTTAGCAGAAATTAATTCAATGTAATTTGCTTCAGAGAGCAAATTTTCTGGAAGAAATTAATGAAACATCTCTTGTTTGATCAAAGTATTAAAACTGAGGGGCTGCCCAAGAAGCCATGCTTTAAGATGGAAGCCCACACCTTGCAGAGAAACATGTTCTTCCAAAGAATTGAAGGATTAAGAATGAATGAGAAAAGTGTTCCTAACTCCATTGGGAACTCCTTGTAAACCCAGTTCCAAAGACAATGGTATTTCAGGGAAGATTTTGCTGAATTAAGGAGAAAGGAGAAGAAAAAAAAAAGGAACCTTGGTACTTTTTCCTTTCAGCTCATAGGGCCACGAAAGCCACTTTGACGTCAAAACATTCCTTTTGGTTTATCATCTGTTTTGAACTACTCTCGTTTCATGCAGTCCAAGTCGTTCCTTTGATTTTGGCAAGAATTTGTCACTTGATAAAAATTTTTTGCTTAGATTTTTAGGTACAAGGCTAAGGGGAAAGAGTGGTAATTGAAATAATGTGGTAGTTGCTTAGCCGCTCCTTTGTTTACTTGCTTGTCTGTTTTTCTTGTCTTTGTTGGATGTTTTGTGACCATGTTGCACAGCAAGTTATAAATACACCATCAAATTAGATGATGGCTTTTTATAATGTAACACATTCAGTCTTTTCTCTATGTTTCATGATGACATGAGGCAACTTATATTAAAATGTCAGATTAACATAAAGAACCTGGGGAAATACAAATAATTGAAGCCATGTTCTTCTTTCAGACTCCCTATAGCACACTGTATTTATTTATAAATGGAGCGATTTTAACTCCTGAATAGCAGTGTGCCCCCCAAAATCCTTTGTGAGCAAGGAGAAGGGCCGTGCAATGCGGTAAGTAATCTTACCCTTTAATTGTTTAGATCAAGTTGCATCATTGGTCTCTACATAGAGCTTGTGTTTCCTGTGCTATTCATGGCATTCCAGCTAAAAAATTCTGTTGCAAACAGTAGCAACAAATCTCAAATATGTTGTAAAGTTCGAAGCAAGAAGTGGAGGAAGATTTTTATTTCAAAGTAAAATTGGTTTCACCCATTCCCATGTATGGTGGCATATGCACATATTTATAAGCAGCTAAACGTGTATTTCCACCTAGTCTGGACAGAATTACCCGAGGTGAGGCAGAGGACAACAGACACAACCTTTGGAGGCCTCTTCACATCTCTTGGATTGCCCTTAGGTGGAAGTCTGTCTGCGTGTTTTCCGTTGTGCTGTGGGAGGAACAAGGGGAGCCCAGCGGGCTGGCCAGCAGTGCTGGAGTGTGCGGAGAGGCTGTGGGACTTTGTCCGGCAGCCTCCCAGCGAGGCATGGGATGTTATCAAATGAACGCTCTTGCCATGTGTGCCTGGCGATGTGTTCCATGGCCACAGAAACCTGATGGGACCCTGGGAAGATGCAGCCAAGACCTCAGTGACCGGCACGAAACACCAGTGGCCAAGCACAGGACAATAGGTGGGAGAGGGAGCGGGCCGTGGTGGTGTGGTAACCCCAGATGCATCCGCTGTTTCTGCAGGTCTGATGGGGCGAGCGCCATGTGCAAAGGCAGCCCGTTTCAACATCCCCGAGGAACGGACTGTGACATCCCTGAGCGATGGGTTCTAACGTTACCAAGGGATGGAAGGTGACCACGCCTCCCTCGCTGCCTATGTCCAGGCAACAAGTCTCACCTAGCTGGCTCGTGCCTTCACTCCAGCTGAGTGAGTACATGAAGTTTGGAGTGTAGAGCAAGGCTTTCGGTTGGCGCTGGTGTCGTGCCTTGAGAGTAGTTGTTGACTGCAGCTCCCTGCGCACGTCCCCACAACCCCACACCATAGGCTTTCCCCGGCCCTGCCAGATTCAGGCAGCCGGGGCAGGCAGGCACGCTTGCAGCAGCAGAGGTGAGCTGTACAGGGAAGCTTCACCCTGGGGAGCTGGGAGGGTTTCCTTCCTGAGGGACCTGAGTGTTTTCTTCACCCCTGCCCAGGCCAGCCAATGACCATGGCCTCTCTTCCTCTTCTAGCGCGACACGGGCTGCTGCAAGCACCAGCGAGAAGGAGCGGCTCGTGATCGGCAGCTCTCCTCAGCCCACTGCAGCAGACGGAAAGCATGGCCACGGAGCTGGACACCCGCTGTCCCATATGCCTGGACAGCTGGGACAAGGCCAGCTTCGTGATGCCATGCTGCCACCGTTTCTGTTTCCCCTGCGTCCGGCAGTGGGCTGACAGCAAACCTGAGTGCCCCCTCTGCAAGAGGAAGGTGGACTCCATCGTGCACTCGGTGAGGGGGGACGGTGACTTTGAAGAGTATGTCGTCAGACCACCTACGGCATCACCACTCGTCGTCCACCACGTCCCCCACAGCCCTGCAGCATCCCCACCGCCAGCGGCTGGGGAGGTGCCCAGGGCTCCAGTGGGCAGCCTCCAGGCCGAGACCTGGGCGACGCTTTTCTGGGACCACCCAGCCCTCCTCGAGCCCCTGCTGCCCTGGCTGCACGAGGTGCTGGGGCTGATATTTGAGGACGACCGCCTGCAGGCAGCCATCGTGCAGGACGTCATCATGTCCAGCCTCGTCCTCGTCGGACTGGATGAAGAGGTCCTGGGCAGGCTGCTGGGGCTCTTCCTTCATAACCACACGGCGACATTTGTGGACCATCTGATTGATGCCGTCGTGCGACTGTGCGGCGGGGAGGCCCACCGCCTGCTGGGCCTGCAGGATGCCCACGCTGCTGGGGGGCGGGAGGGCAGCCCTGCGGCTGCCCACAGCCCCTCTGCCACCCGAGGGGCGTCCCCCGCACCCAGCCCAGCCCCCTCCAGCAGCCCTGCTACGTACAGTGCGGATGAGCTCCCCGGCACCTCCACGGCTGCCCTTGGTGGGGATCCTGGCAGCCCCCGCTCTGCCCCTGTTCCCATCCCGGGGGAGCAAGAAGAGCCTCAGGAGGAGCCAGAGGAGACCGCGCCAGATCCCCCCACTGCCAGCGGGGGCAGGGAACGCTCCCCTGTGGAGACACAGTGACCCCGAAAGAGGAGGGCCGGCAGCCCTGAGGCCTCTTCGCCACCCAGCAAGAGGCCAGACCGCAGGCAGCACCAGAAGAACATCCCGGGAGCTGCTGGAAGCAGGGCTGGATCATCATCTGGGGCACGCGCTGGCCCCCAAGAGGATCAGAAGTCTCTCCTTGGTAGTCTAGATCTAATGCTCAGAGAAAGAAAATGCAGGCATGAAAGCTACAGAAGGACTCTCAGTGTTACTAATAATGCAGGTGGCATTGCTGTCCTCACCCGTGCTGCCGTCTCCCCCTTTTCCTGGGCCTATGCCCACTGTTTCCCCTCTTTGTTCTTAGAGGAACACCGTGGGCTTTCTCCACCTGGCCTGTCACAACCTCGTTGCCCTGCTTTGACTGTCGTGGGGCCTGGAGCTGTGCTCTCTGAGTGCATCTCTCCCCGGAGCACAGGCCCATGGGTCTCGGCCCTCTGCTCTTGCAGGGCCCATTTCCCTTGAGCAACGTGCCGTAGCGCCCAGCCCTGTGCTCTTGCAGTGGCCCTGTTTGAATCACGTGTTACGGATTTTTCTTTTTCTTTTTGCTTTGTTAAAGAGAGTCTGCTAGTCTGAAAACATTAAAATGGACTTTTTCTCATAAGTGTATGTCTAATACCTCTGCATGTTTGATTCATTCTGATGAGTTACTTTCTTTTACTATGGAATGGTGGCAATATTAGTTTACATGTTTCAATGTGAAAATTGCATAAAATTTTCAAGACGAATGGGAGAAAAGGGCAGCCAAGTTAAGTAGGTGTGGATACACTCACTTTTTTTTAATATTATGAAGGAAACAAGTAATTACAAACCAGTTTGGACTTTCAAAACTCAGTCACAGATGATTATCATGTCTCAGAATTCAGATCCAAGATCACAGAATGAGTGATGTTGACAGAGACCTCTGTACATTGCGTACTCCAACCCCCTGCTCAACTAGAGCCTACAACAGGTTTCCCATGCTTTTGTCCAGTCGGTCTTTGAATATCTTTGCAAATAGACACTCCACAACCTCTCTGGGAAACCTGCTCTAGTGTTTGACCGCCCTTACAATAAAATTAAAAAAAAAAATTTTTTTATGTTTAAATGGAATTTTCATGTTTAAATGGGATAGCTTGTATTTCACTATTTGTCTCCTTTACCCCCTATTGGTTATTTGTACACGTTGAGAACCTGAGCTTTCTCTTCTTAAGGCTGAATATCATCTTCCCATATGATAGATGCTTCGCAGAACTTTAATCATCTTCGTGTCCCTTTGCTGGACTTGATCCAGTACATCTGTGCCTTTCTTGTACATGGCAACCCAGACCTGGATGCAGCACCCAGATGTGTCTCACCAGGACTGAGTTGAGAGGACAGAATCACCTCCCTTTTATTGCTTGCAACACTCCTCAAAATGCATAGAATCATAGAATATCTCGA
>VYZM01000721.1:41594-77059 GCA_013398915.1 Dromas ardeola | reverse complement strand
ACTGGAGCTGGTCCTCTCGGCGAATGAGAATTTTCTAATCATAAGTTCATCTATTAGCGTGGAGCTGTTACACCTCATTATTTTAAGCCTTGATCCAACCTTACTGTCTGGTAGCCCCACATCTTTCCTCACCCTTCTGTTATTCATAAACCTAACACCACCTTTTTTATTCGGATCCCACAACACCGCAGCATTAGGTAATTGTCCTCTGCTCTCTGCTCTCCTCACCTCTCCCACAGAGTCACCTTTGCTGCTCAGCCCTTTGCTCCCATCCTCAGACCTCACCACTCACTGCTCGTATCCTTCCTGAGGTTGTTATTTGTGGAGTCAACTGGGAGACTTCCCTACCGTTTCCTCCCCCCTCCACTAAGTTGCAAAATCCATGGTTTTGGACCCATGACTTAAAGAAACCCCACACCTCCTCCACATTTAACTCTGAGCCCCTGCGTCCAGTTGACTTCCCTAAATAGCTTTCTTACTTTCTCCTAACTTGCTCTTTTTGAAACCAAAACCCCACTTAGAGGCTTAGTTGTTTCTTTCCCCTCCCCTTTAATTCAAACTGAATAAACTCCCAATCACACAATTCAAGGTTATTTTCTATAACAAGTTCTTCTATAGACTCTTCACCCCTTGCCAAAACCACATCTAAAATAGCATCCACCTCTTATTGTTTCCATGACTAATTGATGAAGAAAGTGGCCACTGTTCCACCCAGGAATACCTGGCTCCTCCTATTAATAGGACCACTTATCCCCCAGTCTGTAGCCTATAAGATGATGCTTACTGCTATATTCTTGTTACCAGACTTTTCAGCTCTCAGACTGAGACCTGTAATCCTCTTTACAGAGAATCTTGAATGGATTTTGTATTGACTCTAGCTATGTAGGAAGACAGGTTTAAGGAGATCTACAAGATCTACAATTGCTATCCAATGCTCATGCTAGAAAACTACTAAAAATCATGTTCAATTTACTCAAATAACCTGTCTCCCTACTGCAGCTCTGCAATGAGATACAGACGAGCTTATCTGCAAAGAAAATTCATTCATCGATAGCTTTGAAAAATTACAAACTATCATTTTAGACCCTGAAATGGGCAGTGATTTTCCAGTACAGTGCCTAAACTAAACGTGCCCGTGGTTAAATCATTTGCCCGTATTATCTTGTGTTGGACATAGTCTCCAGGAGAATACACAGCATGTTAGTTCAGGAATGGCAGTGCACACAGCTGGGCAGGAATTGGCCACTGGCCTCTGCTGCTATTGTGTCTCTAAATATGACATTTATTAGCATCAGTACCAGGGGAAGATAAAGCTCAGGTACAGTGACCATGACTGTGTAATTTTAATAGACTCTTAATTTCAGTTTTCCCAGCTTAACAGTATTTTAAATCACACTTTAACTTTACAGTCAAATGATTTCTACAACTGCAGAGTGAAAAACAGAATTAGATTATTATTCCATGTTTACTGAGCCTTGTGGTCTCAGAACCACAAAACAGGGACCGAATCCAGCTTTGTCATGGGACGTCATCTGCTTATTTCCATATTTTCTGAGAAAAGAACCAGTATTTGAGGCAGACAGTGTGACAGTCTCCCCACAAAGGGCTCAGCAGCTGGAATGGGTTGGGGTTGTACCCAAAGGATGCTGTTGTGGGCATTTTCACAGGCGATGCTGCCCACCCATCATCCCCGCACATGGGTGCCTGAGGAAGCCGGACGAGCCCTTAACACCTGGAAAATGCTTCAGTTTTTGAAAAACTGTGATTGCCTTTGGACCACTAGAGGGAGGTGCCTGTGCTGATGGGAGCTCCGGAGCCCAGCAAGCGCTGCGACTTTAAAGCGTTTGTAGATAACATGCAAACATCAAAAAGGAACTTGAATCTGTGTTACGGGGCTGACAAATGGCAAATGAAATATAAAATAAAAGCTGTCAAGTAACAAATGTGCTGCTGAGGGTATGGAGAGCTGCCGAAGGAATCAGGCGGGATGGGAAGGCTGTGGGTGCAAAGCTGCTGCGGGGTGACGGTGGGGAAGGAGCTGGGGGGTGTTGTGCCACAGAAGCGGCCAGGAAGGGAGATAGATTTGAAGCAGAAAAGGTGCCAGATCCCCAGAAATTGCACTGCAAATTCTACTTTCTGTCAAGTGTCTGGTCTCGAGCATTGAGAGCCCTCCAAACACCAGGCTTATCCCTGCCTGCATCCCCCAAGACATGGGAGCAAAGCTGTCCCCCAGGGCTGCAGGGTGGGCTCATGGGGAGGCAGGGGAGCTATGAGATGGCTACGGGCCTGCGTCAACTTGTGGGAGCAAATGGGCTGTTGGCCCAGGTCTGGTGTATTTTCAGTTTGGGATGGAGGGGGAACTTCACCCCGCAGCGTGTGCAGGAAAATGATTTGGGTAATTGCATTTCTCCCAGCCTCCAGTGCAGCAAAGCTGAGAATGAAGAGGAAAAGAGGGCAGTGGTGAGATGGGCCAAGGAGAAGACATATGGAGAACAAGTCCCAAAAACTGCTGTGGGGAATGAATTTTCCAGTTGCAGCATCTGCCCCTCAATTTCATCAAACTGTACATACTCATGTGAATCCGCCCGTTCACGTACTTTACCCCTTCCGTCATGGGACAGTGTCGTTGTCACCGTGTCTGCCCCATGTGTGCAAGGTGCAGGGTGGGAAACGCGGTGCTGCTGTCACCTGCTGCCTGCCACATCCATCCCAGCACCCAGCCTTTCCTTGTCTGTCACTTTGTTATGGGGAATGTACGGCAATTAGCAGCTCAGGCTTCTGACTGTTTCCTGGTTTTTGCTTTTTCTTTCATATATTATTCATTTTTCCTACATGTATCAGATGTTTGCAAGTCTTTCTGCTTTGAGCTATGAAGAGAGCATTGGGCTTGAAATGCTTGATGGTGATGACATCTTGGCTATTTTATGCTAGTGTTTTCTTGGGCAATTTTGTGTATGAAAGTGGAATTGATGAGCCAGGAAGGGAGGGGTGGGATGTGTGAACCAAGCTCCATCGCTGCCATGGGCGCTTCTGGCTCCCACCTGTCCTGGAGGGTGCTCCTAACCCGCTCTGCGCACAGGCTCCTTCCCATCCCAGCTCAGGTCTACCTGAGAGATGTAGGATGCTGTGGAAGAGTGAGGCTTGAATGTTTTTAGATTATCAAGTGTTTTTTTGTATACTTTCTGCAAGGTATCTGTCCGAAAAGGCCCCTCGTAATGCAAAATGCCCAATCTGTGTTCACCCAAAACAGAAAAAACTGAGCTCCTTGCCCCGCGTCATTGAATGAATTTGCTAATTGTTTCTAAGTAGGTGCCTCTCACTTCTGCAAAATTCTTTTATCTATTCCTGAAGGATCTATTAACAAAAATGGATAAAAAATTATTTTAGCGAGCTCATGCTAACTCACCCCTTAGCATTTCCCAGAACCTCCATGTGAACATGCATTTCCATCAGCACCCGAAACAAGCTTCTGTGAGGTGCTGGGGTGAAGTATTTCCTGGAGAAGGTTGACTGGACAGGCAGTGTGTCCAGACAGAATGGCTGAGCACATTTCCACACTCAAATGCCAAAGCTAAAATGATATCAGGAGGAATATTAATGGCACACACCCCAATGTAACTTTTATTTGGAAACTGCCAGGCAGTAATTTTAAAATGCAGCTTCTAAAAAGATGTCTGCCTTTCAACATTTAAACAGTGATTTTTAATTCAGTTCACATATCAATAACGTCCTTTGAACACAGGAGCTGGCATTTATTTCACCTGGAGTTGCAAGTGCTGGGCTTTTGTGAAAATAAGGTCTCAAGCGCAGAGCTGTCCACAATCGTATTAAAAAATCTTGCTCTTAAATTTTTGAAACATACTACATGAGTTTTGAAGGGTCTGCCTTCAGTGCTAGACATATTCAATAGTCCTTTAAAATCTGATTATGGCCCAAGCATCAACATCCTGTTTCAAACAGAGATTGTCAGAGAACAGAAGATTTGTCCAAAAAATTTTGAGAAAGGAACATATATACAGGGGCATTTCTTGCTTTTGTCAGAAGAATGAAATGACAAATCTCAGCAGATTTTAGACAAAGAATGGGAAGTCAGAGCTGGATAACTTATTTTTCAGAAGGATCAAACCAAATTGCTGCAAATGACCCTTTCATACAATGTTTAATTTGATCAAAACAGAGAAAGAACACACTCACTCAAGTATTTTCCTTCAATAATGGTATTGGTGGTATTTTTTCCTCTTCCAACCACCCTTGAACAGTATTGGAAGCGCTGATATACCCATTTATGATTTTAGTGGTATCAGTGTTTTATCATGCCAGAGGAGTGGGTTTGCCCACTCTTACTAAGATTTTGGTTAATATATTCAGGCCTAGTGGATGCTGTTGTTGTGTCCCCAAAACCTCCCCCAGGAAGAACTGATCCCCAGGGACAGGTATGGAGAAATCCAACAGCTCAGTCCCTACACACTATTATAGAAACATCCACAGGGACTTTGCTTTGGTCAGACCTGTCTTGAAGGAATAATTATTTCAAAGTGGATCAAATCATGCCATGTGGGATGGACTGAGATGCAAGATGGGGATTTTTTTGGTGTTCTGCAGAGATTCAGGCCTGTGGGGAACCATTTCTACAGCGGTCGGCAGGCTGACTGGCCGGTGCTACCAGGCGGGTTTGGGAGCAGCAAACACCAGGGGGTTTTGAGGGAGATCAGTTTTGTATCTACCACTTGTCCAGATACATTTTATTACAGTTGCTTTGCAGCTGTGCAGGAATTTTAAGTAGGATGGAGACTGGAAGGACCTGGCAATGATAATTAATGTGGGAACTGGGACTCATCTGTGTGAGAAAACAATAACAAAGTTAAAGCATTTCAGCCTCTGTCTGTAGCAATCTCCAGGCCTGGGATAATTCTGTTAAAAGGCCTAAAAAATCTTTAGCAATTGATGCTCTGTGTCATTGTATCCACACAAGAACCAGGGAGGAGGAAAAGCTGTCCTAGACAAAACGAAACAAAAACAAGTAAAAATCTACATTTGCTTTTCTGATGGAAAATAGTAATGAGACCAAGAGAAACATGGGGAAGTTTAAAAGGATCCTGCGGTGGAGGACAGAGGAGACGGGGCAGGTGGCGAGTTCTCTGTGTGTTGTACAACTTGTTGGGCATCACAGGTTTGGTTCTTGCTCCGCTTGATGGGTCTCACACTGAGCAAACTGGAAGTGGTTCCTGACCTGTTGGGGTTGTGCCCATGTATGAGGACATAACCTCCTCTTCAGCTTCACGCAGGTCTTGTACCCACCTCCCGCCACCTGCGGAGCGAAAGCCAAGGTGAATAGAGAAGGCCAGCAACAACTCAAACCCTAAAAGTCCTCAAAAAGGAGCAGCAGCTCAGCACCGGAGAGATTCAGAGGCCACTTTCCCATCGCTGGGAGAAGCCTGGGGGAAAAAAATCTGCCTTTATCAAAATGGGTAGGCTCGGTTTGAGTCATGGCACAAGTCCATGGGCTCCATCAAGCAAGGTATGATGGCGAGAATGGACTCTCCTCTACTGGGGGAGCCCAAGCCTTTTAATATTAATGGTCGTCAGGGTTTTGTGCTCGGTACAGACATGCCTGGAACTACAGAAAGAGCTCCAGGGAGTTGCAAGGTGTACAAAAAAATTACATTAAAAACTGTCCAAATTGGAATAATTTAAAGAGAGTTAAAAAAGGGTATTCAAGAATAGACTTGTTCTAAATGTCTCCATGCTGATTTCACTGCCTCTAAATGTGAGGTACAGGTATTTGCGGAGTTATAAGTAGGTCAGTTATTTTTGTCACTCATTATTACTTGTGAAAAATGTGTGTAGCAAACGTACTAACATACTGTAGCAGCTGAATTTGGGACGCTAGTATTTCTTTTACACGTTTTTAGGATATGTCTAAATGACACGATTTCCTGATTGCAATGTAAAAGCCAATTATTTCCAAAGTCCAGTATATTGGGACATGCCGTATGAAACCCCATTCTGCTGTCAGAAAACTGCCTCTGAAAAACACTGTGTCAATTTGCTGTTCTGCGGTTCTCGAGGGAGCTGGATGCACCTTGCTGAAGCCTGGTGAGCTTGGGTCTCACCTGAGCTGCAGGATTAGTTCTTTTGCTGTTATTTACAGAAATGTGTTCAGCCACACAAAGCACACAGTACTCAAGACCCCCGGCAGGCCATGTGTGGTGTCAGGGTAGGATACATCTCCTCTTGCTTCAAACAGCTACACTGTGTGCCTCCATACTCAGCAGAGAGACTTGGGCACCCTCAAAGGGGAATCCACTTTGTCTGGAGGTGGCAGCTGAACCTTCGCCATGCAGCTTTTATCTCTCTATGGACTTGAGCTGGAGATGGGCAACTTGGATGTTAATGTTAGGGGAGACGAACCTAGGGTCTATCAACATCAGCAGGGATATTTCCACTAGCTGATGGATGCCCTTGGTGTTCACTCCTTACAAAAACCCTATTGTAACCAGATGCTCTAGTTGTAGCATGGAGAAGCTCAAGTAGCAATGTCCAGGAGCAATTCCTGAATGTCAGCCCACTGCAGAGGCTCAGGTATGGCTGGAAAATGCACACATACCTTGAAAGTAGGGCTAGGTTGGGATGTGGGGGCTGGGGACAGCTCTTGGAAGAGCCTAAGCTCTGAGCATTTTGGGTAGATGAGGTGCAAACGAGGGCCCATCACCCTTGCACTGAAGGACAACAGCTGCAGGGAAATGAGGTGCTGTCTCCTGAACTTCCTGAGAGCAGACAGGGACAGATCAGTCTGCAGGACTGTCCCTGAGGAGTGTGGATGGTCAGAGGGGAAAAATGAAATTCTTGGCCAGGTGGCATGCCTGTTGTGCTGGGCGCCTGGGTAGGGCAAAATTAAAATGGCAGCTACGCAGATTTCAGGATAAATCAACTCTTTCTGGAAAGTTGTTGAATATGCTGACTCATGCTTTTTGTTCCTGCTTCTTTCCAAATGGTAGGTCATCTTCCAGCATCCTGCCTTGAAGGGGAACTGCATCTGTCTGTTCACAGTCAGGAAAGAAAAATTTTGCTACTTTCTTATTTTTCTTTTAAAGTACAATGGATGACAAATATCTGAGTGTCTCCTGGGTTAGGAATGTCCTGATGGAGAAGTCTCTCTTCCTCTCTGACTGCATTTGCTTCCAGCACTGCCAGCTGTGACTGATACATGGAACATTCCAGCAAGAACAGAGTCACTTTTGGGCGCAGAAGATGCACAGAGCTCATGGGGACACCTATGGGAAGGTGAGGTCAGCCCCACAGGGCTTTACTGGGATTTTCCTCATGCTCCTTGGAGTGTGCAGGGGTGATGAAGGGAGGATGGGTTCCTGCACTGAAGTCCCAGTTTGCACTTGGAAATGTCAGTAGCAGCGTAGACGTTCTCTGCTCCTGAGCTGGCAATGTTCACTACAGCTCAAAAGTAATTTTTAGATATTTTTCAGGTAAAACGAAGAAATTTTTCCCCCACTTGCTCATTTCGGGTAATCTCTTGGGGCTTTTCTTCCTCCTTGGGGATAAAGACAAAAAGAAAAAAAAAAGTTTTTTCTACATCTTGCACTGGAGGCTAAAATTCTGGCCTCAGGGCTAAATTGTGACTTTGAGTCCCTCAGAGTGATCATTTATTACATTTTCTTTCAGTATTTTTAAATTTCATGTCATTCAACTTCACAGAATATTCTTTGGTGTTCCAAATATGAAAATAACGAATCAGAAAATTACTTCTTTCCTCTAGTCCATTCATTATTTCCCATTACCTCACCCAGTCCCCACTTTTTTGTGTGTCATTCAAAACTTAATACTCCCCATCTTTGAAGTCTGTCTTCACAAGAGAGCCCTTCTCTTTCTGTAATACCTGTTTTGAGATGGAGTTCTGCTATTCAGAGATGCCTAAGGGTGATCCTCAAAGATGTTTAAACATCTAAATTCCACAGATATTGAAGGGAATGAGCTTTCTAAATGCTTTTGAAAAGCTGGGGCTTGTACTTCTACATTAGGTGTATTTGAAAGCCCAGCTCTGAGCAGAACTGAATGCAGCCGCAGGGATGACACGCAGACAATCTGGGCAGCGATTTTAGGATGTCCTTTGGATATTTTTTTTTTTTTTTACTTGTTCCAAAAAAATCAGTCAAAAGGCATTTATAGAAAATTGTTGGGTCCATTTGGACATGCTCTCAAAGTGAATCTGTAATTTCATTCTAACAACGGTGTGCGAACAATACTCTGAAATATTCCCTCACTTAAAAATCAGAAAACTTGACCCAAACCAGAGAAATCACGCACAAAATTATAGATGATACTCAGCAGGCAAACAAGGCATTTGCTGTTGAGAGGTAAGCACTTGTGAGCAATCCAGAGCAGTGTTGCCAGTTGCCTTATTACAATACTGACCTGCGGACTCAGATATCCATGGGAAATTTCCCATTCTCCTTGAATAAATTTTCCATCTACCAAATATCCCCCTTCTTGTTTAGACCATTCCACTCATTTGATTTGAATTTTAATATGTCTGAAACAGAGAAGTTTAACTCACTTTTAAAACTTGGACTCTTATTAAGGTAGCACACTGCCAGCAAGAACTGGATTTGGCTAGGTACATATATATATATATATATTTATTATTTTTTTTCCCCGGCTCAAGGAGAACCCAAATTACTGTGTGTCCCAACCAGCGGTAACCAACCCCCTATTAAACCAAGACAGGCAGTCAAAAAAACAGCAAAAAAAAAGCCTACACCTACAGTGCTGTTGTAAGAATATATTTAAACAAAGCCAGAGGTACAGGACTGAGAAGTGAACATAAGAAAGGAAACCTGGAGTTTCTTTATCTGTGCAGGAAAGCACCGCTCCTCTTAATTATGTAGGAATCCCGGTTCCCTTGTGACTTGATCCCAGGAATCCTATGCAAAAGCAAAAGGTACAGCCTTCTGAATGCTGTGGTAGATCCCTGCTTCCACGGAGACATGAGCTTAAAGCTGGAAATTACATTTGAAAAAAGATTTAAAAAAAAGGAGGGTGGGGAGTTGCAGTGGAAGGAATATTGTCTTGAATAAAAGCTGCCCTCTTCCTCTTTTTGCATTTTTTTTTCTATGGTGTTTGCTTTGCTGGGAAGTGGCAAAATCTCTCACCACCAAGGATCCCTCATGGTGTGTGATGAGTTGGGGGCTGAGAACGCCTCCAGGGGAAGGGACCAGGGCTGCTGCAAGGAGCCTGTGCTGGGCATAGGGGAGTGGAGAAAATAACTCACCTGGCCACTCATCATCCCACTCTGCCCACAGCAGGGCTGACAAATGGCTCCGTCCCAAGAAGTGCTTGTGGACCTTCTCTGTGTTACGCACTCCCCATCCGTGTCCCTAGATAAGGGGATGTGGAAGAATGGAATAAAGGAGGCAAAGATTATTTTGTGAAATGCCCACTACTGGTGCCGAGAGATATAACTGAGCAGCCATGGTCAGAAAGGAGCTAGAAACGCCCTGAACTGTGGACGTGTTATTAACCCGATTTAGTGTCTTCAGCCACTGAGTGCGTGGAAACATGTCATGTCCTTCTGCTGGGCTCGCGGTGTTTAATGGAAGGCAAAACCTGACTTGAATCTGTATTATGCTATGGGTTTTAAAAATACAAACAGAACAGGCTAATTCCAGACATCATTCCTTGTTTTCAAACCAGGCTTTCCTTTGCTGCAGCTTTACAAACCATTTTTAATAACTGAGATGAAACATCAGACTGTGAGCTATCACATCACATTGCATCAGTCAAGTTGTGTTACATCCAATAATAAACTACTGCAACTGATGTTACCCAACATGACAAGCCAAATATAAACCTAGAGCTGGAGAATTCAAAGAAAAGTGCAGTTTTGATAAGCCAAGGTCTTAAAAATATCCGAGCTGCTTTTGATGGTGATTCTTAGATTTATTCTGAAGTCTAAAACCCTTGGAGAAATTGGACTGGCTGTGAGCAGGCATATTTTTCTAGACAGTTTTGAGAATATGTGTCCTATAATTACTTTTAAAATAAACTTCAGCTACTGTTTCTACAGAAACAGCACTTCCTTGCGTGAAGTGAGTAGTGGAGGAACAACAAGAAAACTAGGACCTAGAACTAGAAACTCAGGGTTGCAATTGTATCTGGATTTTATTAATCCAATCATCCAGTTTCAGGATGCTCCAGGCTAGTGGTGGCTGCCTGTCAAAAGAAGAATGGGTGAAAATGTATGGTAAAATCAGAGCATTTCTGACTTTTTGTTGTCATGTGGTTCAGTTAGAAATTTAGTTGCATGGGAATTTTTACTAAAGGCAAGAAAATCTCATCAGTCAAGCCAAACCAATTTGCTCTGGGTGAAACATTTTGGTGATTTTGCATTCGGAGAGCTTTGTTGTTTTAGGACACAGAAAGGACACAGAAAATATATTTTAAATAGACTTAGTTTTAGGTGGAGTGGAATAAAAACGTAAAGTCCTTCAACTTGGAACTGAAATAAAAACTCAGTTATTTGCAAAGTCCTAATTCTTTCCCAAGGAGTAGCATCAGCTTCTTTTCCTACATCCACTGTATTTTAAGGGTGTGCACAGGAGGATGAACAACAGGCTCAGATCTGTGTGTAGTTCAGCAGAGTCGTTTTCAAAACGTGAGTGTCTTGGCATGGTGTAGCCCTATTTGTTCGTGGTTACTTTTGGTCTGGTTTAGTTCTATATTTTGACATGGCTAAAAAAAATGTGTACTCTGTAGCAGCAGTATGGTATGACTTGGAATAATCCCATATCTAGTAGGCATCAAGAATAACATTTCAAAAGTGCCTACCTTTATAAACCACTTTGCACCTGCATTTGAGAGGTGCTTATGCATTCAAGTTGTAGATATTTACTCATAAATACCTATTAAAAGCTACTATCTAAGAGTCTAAATCTCATCGGCCATACTTTCTGGTCCTTCTGAGCAGTAGGCCAATCAGGATCACCATCTGTGACAAAATCATTATTATTTTGAACTGTGAAAAAATCATCAGGTCAGTCAATTATGTTGGTAAGTGCTGTTTTGGGTCAAAAACTCATGACTGCTTCCCTGAAAATTCATCCAGAGCCCAGTTCTGTTGTTCTGGGGTCCGTAGTCTCCACATCGGTGTGTGTGACAACAAATGCTTTCACACAGTGCAATTGAAAGACTGGGTGAGAAGGCCATAAGTGTTTTACATAATAAGTCATGAGTCATTCAAAGGAAAAATCATATTAAAGCTCAAAGTATTTTACTGCTAAAATAAAAAAAAAATTGGAACCCCCCAGATTTTGAAATATCCCAGTCTATTTACTGGATGCTTTGATATTAAACAAAACTCTGTCAAGTTGCATCTACTCTTAATATTTCTGTGTTCGTGAGGGAAAAAATCACACATAGTATATCCACGGTTTCTTACTCCTTTTCCTTTATTTCACACAAAAAGAGAAAAGAGATTGATAGACCAGAAATTTGAAGCCAATCTCAAGGGATTAGTTTCATATTCACTTAGTTTCCCGTAAAGCTTCTGCATTTATAGTTATTTTTAAAGAAAAACTAAGTGAAGGTTGAAAGCCATTAGCAATAACTCACTTGGATTTTAACTCATTCTGATGTTTACTTATTTTGATTTTAATGTATTCTGATATTCTTATGCTGTTTGTTGGCATATTTCTATGTACTGAAGGAGCTGAATTGTTCTTATTTGCAACACTGCAAGCAAGAAGGAATACAGAGTACCAGACCCACCAAATCACCAAGTTCCTTAAGATTTAATCTATAGATTTAATGTCTATTGATAAAGATTTAGTTTAACAACTTCCGTAATTTTTTCTTCATCCGGTCTAGGGGATGGCAGGAATCAGTGCTCAGCACAAGAGGTTTATAGAAACCCTACAAACACTGTTTGTGAAATAATAGTGCAAATAACTCACGCTATGGGTGCTCACCAGCTTCACCAAGAGCAGAGGATGGGTGGGTTGTGTCCAGCACTGTGACTCCAGGCCACACGCAGGCAGAGGGTAATTCCTGGCACTACTAATGAAAACACAAAGCATTAGAAAGCCGTGGGTCTTGTCACGTGCTGGGAACAGTGATGATCTCTTCCATCCCTTACGCAAAATGTACCAGAAAGCTCATGGAGGATCCTCAACTGCAGGGCTGACAGGCAACGCAAACTCAGTGCTGATCCGCTGAGATGCAGGGGAAGCTATTTTCGGCCAGCAAAAATGTTGGCAGTGTTAATGTTAAGACAAAATGTTAAGACAAGAGGTCCCCAGACAAATCCTGGGGAAGGGCCTGTGCTTCAGATGCCGTGATCACACAAGAGTTTTGTATTTCAAGGGAGCTTGAGGCTTTCTCCACTGCCTTACTGGTGTGCCGAGGGCTGGCTTCGCAGCTCAGCTCCAGAGGAGGGGCGGACTGATCTGCTTTTTCTTAGTGCCAGGAGAGTTTGAGCAGGACTGCTGAAAGCAACGCCTCTCCTCCACTGCATCTCCCTGAGCGGTTCCTCCCACACAGACCCTGCCCAGCTCTCCCACAGGTCTTCTCCCAGTCTGCCTGCCCCCAGCATCCCCTCCACCGCATGTTAGAGGTGAGGGATGTGCGTGTGGCTCATGCCTATGCCATGGATGCATGTGTGTGCCCAGCATGCACCCTCCCAGACACCACCACCGGGTCCTTCAGACACAGAATAGTAAAATATATTCCCAACACACCCATTCGCACTAACACACATGTGTGAGTACACACCCACCCACCACATTTCCACTCTGACTCATTCCCAGCCAAATCCCCCAGTTGTCCTAACAGGGAGTAAACTCAAGCCTACAAGGCATCCAGACTTCCCTGGACAGATCCTCGTTTTCTGCTTGCAATCTCCTGCATGCCTGTGAAAGTTATTCTTTTTCTTCAACTAAATAAAAAGCTATCATCAAAAAAAGTGAGTGCACTTCTGGCTGTAAAGACTTTATTCAGTTCCTCTTGTATGGGTGGCATTTCCAACAGATTTCACCAGGATAAGAGCCAGTTTGACTTTCATCAGCCTTTCTTTCATAATGCTCATGGCGGCATTCAAAGCATACTTGTGAAATCCACCTCTGTGCATGAGGCTGGGAGAGGTTGTGAGTGCTTCATGAACAGCATTAGTGATCATGAGATGTTTGATGAAGAGTGTCAACATCTTGGAGAGAACAATAAAAATGATGAGAGATTGGTAATTATGACCTCTGAAGACAGGTTAAAAGAACTGGGTTTCTGTAGTCTAGAAAAGTGGAATAGTCAGTAATTTCTCATGGCTGCTTTGGAATAACTTACAGAAAAAAAGTTACACTGTGTTCAGGGTATGGTATTGGGGTGGTTTTGCATTGGACTAGAATATCTAGAAGAGTTGTAGAACTTCTTTGTTGTGATATTGAGGCATGGGGGAGCGGTACGCAGCACTTCTCGGAGCAGCACAGTGGACTCTTGGTCAGAAGGTGTCAGCTGAGGTCACACTTGCAGGTTCCCAGCTCTCAGGAGTGGAAGGAGGGTGCCCTCACTTGCACTTTGCTTCAGGAAATTGGGACCAAGTACATATGCATGGACACCAGTAGCTTGTCATTGGCCAAAGGTGATTTTCCAAGGGGGCAGCCCTGGCTTATAGACATTTGGAGATGACAGAACCACCACTTTCCCCTGTAGTTTCTCCAATAGTTTATGCTCCTCGCAGTTAGGAACTTGAGCTTTATTTCTCATTTCAGTTAAGTCTGCTTTCATCTTCTAGCCACTGCTTCGAGCCATGTTTTTGTCTGCCAGGTTAGTAACCTCTTGCTCTTGCTACATCATATATGTCCCCATGAACAATGCAGTTAAATCACTTCACCATCTTTTATAAACTGAGACCCAAATTCTACTGAGCATATTTGTCTTAGATGTTGTTCCTCACTGGCACCTACTGCATCTCTTTTATTAAAGGAACTGATAACATTGAAAAAAAAACCAAACCAAAATTGAAACAAAATGTGAGCCATCAAAGCTATAAGAGTATAAACGTTCAGAACAGAAACCTGTTGTTTGGACCTTTGGCTGTCAGTACCTGTAACCACTCACCATGAACCTTACTCTTCTGCCATCTCCAGGCTATCACAGCCACTGTATTACTGTTACCTTCCATGATTGCTCAGTGTTAGCGATCTTTTTAATACACAGTGATATCCCTGAGTGCAGTGCTTTTTTCCAAATGCCATGCAGCACTGCAAGCAGCCAGTACGATTTGAGCTGTCATCTCACCTGATGGGAGAGCAGTGTCACCAAAACAGAAATAAAGCTGCGAAATCTGCTTGGAAACCTGGCAAAATACTCATAAGTCTTGCAAGCTGAGCTTCACTAACAATTCTTCATCTGCTTAATTCTAATTAGCGTAGTGTTGACTACACTAGCTCCATTGCTCCGCCGGGTTGCAGTGTAGACACTCCGGCACACTGCGCTCCGTCCGTTATGTCAGCTGCAATCACGCCTGCAATGTGAGAAAAGGAGGAAATCAGGTTTGTTTGAAATGATTTGTTTTTCCATAAAATCCTGTTGATTGACATTCGCCATCTTGCTAGCTCTGCTTTCATTAGCAGTTGGAGCTGATCCCACCTTTTCCATTCTTTTGCCAGGGCTGATGTTGGTTTGAAGTTTCTTCAGGTATCCTCCCTCCCTGCCCTCTTGGCATACAATTACAACTGTTTTCTAGATTTTTGCATTGAACTCCCGGATGAGTTAAAAATGAACATCTGTAAGACAGAGACCTCAGTCAGCTCTCTCAGGGCTTTTGGTACAAGCTACCCAAGCCTGCTGATCTTAAAATCTTCTTGCATAGCAGATGTAGCATAATGTTTTATCTTTGGTTACTGATGATCTTGGAAATACTTCACTGACTTTATGTAGGAAAAATACATCAACCTCCTCCTTTCTCACCATATAACAAGTATTTATTGCATATAGCTGTTCCCATTTTTAAATATCCTCTTGACAGTAAATAACTACCAAAGTAACAAGCATTTTTAAAGTGCCACTGCTGGGCAATCTGCTGGAAAATAAGCATGTGGGTGGTTGTCTCCAGGCAGTGTGGATGCAATTATCTCCTCTTCTTTTTGAGATGTCCAGATCGCTGAGGCATCCCTTTCAGAGAATATAAAGCTGTATCCTAACTCCATCCCATGGCCTCACACAATGGTAGAAATACTCTCCAGAGTGGTATCACCACAAAACCACCCTGCCTGGGGTCATTGTCTGCAGCACTGATTGCCGGAGAGAGAGGAGGATACCAGAATGCAGCATCTAACATCAATAAGGAATAAACAGCAGGGCTGCTAAAAAACAAATCACACCAGGCAAACCTGATGGCTTTTATTTTGCTGTATGGCTGAATTGTTCCAGCTCTGTGGCTTTTTTTGCTGGGAAAATGAATCTTTTTCAAGCTTTTTATAGTGAAGGTCAAAACACAAGATGTTCAGGACAACGCTTCTCTATCCTGGAATGATCTGATAAACTCGGGGAAGAGAAACAAAAAATCAGTGGGAAAAATGTTTGGAGGGATTTGGTCCTGGAGAAAGAGTGAAAGCATTAACTGCATTAAAATACTTAAATGAATACAGTAATATCACAGGGTAGATTCTGTCCTCAATATGTGCCTCCAAACATGAGTAGTGAAATAAGTGAAAGAATCAGAGTTTTGTGGATTTGCATCATCAGCCTCCCACAGATAAGAGAGAATGGGATTGAGTACCGCTCTCCTAAAATATTGTTGAAATGATCTGCTGCAAAATTCTCTGCTCAGATTTTGGCAGCAGACCAGAACTTGGATTTCACATCAATGACAGCACGATACAATGGGTTTTCCCAGCTTGAAAAGCCCGTCGGATGAGATAAACTTTTGTCTAATTGGTCCAAGAGCGAGGATGCACAAGAGATACCAGATAATACTGATATAAGACGCTCTATATGTTTAATTTCAGACTCCTTTCTTCCCATTGCACAGCCAGGATGCTCCACCTACTGCTTATGGTGGTTTTGCTGCAACGGCTCTAGCGAAAGTGCATTCAGGTGTCATGTTGAACTGTGCTGACTGAAGATGTCCACTCTGCAGATGAAAAAAACCATAAACTTTCACTTAACCTGAACACTTTCCAGCCCCAGTGTATTGAATTGAGTCTGGTTCTGACTAAAAAGGGATTTAAATTGCCCTCCTGTAGGCAGCAGCACTGCTGGACAAGCAGGCATCCTCTGGAGTTACATGCGTAGCTCCCAGCGTCTTGGTCTAAGAGTCATTTAAGACTCTGTAAAAATTGCATCAATTTAACCAAAACCATATAAAATGGTGCCTTTCATTGTCAGAGTCAACTCAGCATGCAACAAAACCCATTGATAACAGGGGCTAGACCATGTCAGGGCAAGAATAAAGTGTGTTACCCCAGAGATGGTATTTGGGAGCTTCTATCACCGTGAACAAGTTACAGGTGTCCTCTGGTACAGCCATCCTGGTGTGACAGAGGTGAGGACAAGACCTGTTTGCTTTTGTCTCAGAGTCATTCTGCTAGTGTTATAAACAAAAAATACGTGACGTTACCAGTTCACAGAAGAAATTGGTTTTGTTCCAACTCAGAACATGAACAAAATGTTGAAACATCAAACTGGAAACTTTGGCCAGCTGGGAGGGGGAGCTCCTGCTGGTTCAGCCCAGCCTGCAAGCAGAACCACAGACGTGGTGCCAAGAATAAGACACAATTAGTGAGTGGTATTTCATCTTCTGGTGAGATTGAGGATGTCCCCCTGCTGCATGTGGGTGGTGAGGACGTCTGCCATAAAATAACACAGCTGGAATGACAGTGTCTCCAAGGTTTAGCAAGTCAGAAAAGGGAAATTCCTGCCTTGACCTGTGATGAGCTCTGTACCTCACCTTTTAATTCAAGCCAGTTTTGTGCTTCAGTCCCTGTCCTGCTGTGAGAAGAGACTGAAACTGCCACTCCCAAACTTATCACATCCAAAAAGCTGAATCCAACCTAGTTTCAACCTTCTGATCGAGTGCAATGGGAAGGAGCAACAAGGAAATTATTGCTTTTAGGAGCATAGTCACCTGGTATTCCTTAAATATACACAGAAAATGTACAGTGATTAATGCCAGTGATCAGCACTAAAGGAAGATTAGGAACTTGCTCAAATACAGTGTTTCCACCTTTGATATATGCCAATAGTTTAACGAAGTGTACCTATGCATTACACTTGATGAGCTGTGATCTTCAAGGTACTTATTTTGGATGGACCTTGATCTAATCCATTTGTGTTGTGAATTATCAAACCTTACCTTTTCCTTGCTGCCATCCTTTTGGTCTGCTTGTGATTGTCCCTCTGCCCATGGTTCATAAGATTCCTCTTAGGGCTGCTGCTATGGGGAATAGTCGGCACACATTTTGCTATTTCTATCTAAAAAATCCCTTCTCTAGATGATCACCTTAATCATAAATAACTGCAGGAGTGTCCAATGCCTCGTGAAACACTGAAATAAATGGGAATTGCAAGCTCCTCTGGTGCCTCTGACCTCCATGAGCTCTGGAGAGCAAGAGGAGGTCAAAGTGGCTCTGGAATGGACCAGAGGCACCAGAAGGGCCTTTTGGAGCATCTTCTGTCCATATGACCTCTTCCTGTGCTTTGAGCCCAGCAGATCTCAGGATCAGCCCGAGCTGACTTTCCTTTAGGCAGGGGAGTTGGACTAGCTGCTCTGCAGAGAAACTTCCAAACTCAGTGTTTCTGCGGTTCTATTATCCAGTATAATTGCACTCTTTTTCTCTCTTCTCTTTCATCCCATCCGTTCTTATCCTGCCTCCTGGCACAAATGAGCTAATATACTGAGATCAAGACATCAGGTTGCTCTAAGACCCATCCCTGATTTGTAAAATGAGCATAATAACCGTCTTCTATATGGCAGGCGAAGTACAACACTGTCCAAGACATGGTAAATCACCTGCCTCCATATCAAAATGTGTAGTAACAGCTCATGCAAAGCATTGAGTTGGCACAAAACACTCTGCTAGTTCAAATTTCTCGGAGATTGTTTACAGGGGAAGTTTGCCTTAACAGGCTTTTGCCTGATCTGGTATTGCCCATCCCACAGCCAGCAGAAAGACAGCATTAATGCAATGTCACATGGTCTGGTTAATCCAACAGGAATGCGATCCATGCTCATGCTTGATCTGGACCAAACTTGGAATGAACGGTGAGCTGAGACTGAACAGATTGCACTACTAGACACAGCCTAGGAAATGTCACTCACCTTGAAACTCAATTAGAGTAAACCTATTATTTTGCTAAAATATGAACATTAGGAACCCCCCCAAACATTACATTAATCCACAACTGCAACGACAGAGAATTATCAACAAACATCGTGCAGCCACCTCCTATTACCTTCAAACCTCCACCATCTTAGGACAAGGCCCTATGCAAATACTGTTGGGAAAAAGTCTGATCACCCCATGGGGCACCTGTGGTTCGTCCCTCTTAGCTGTCACAAAAACGCTCCTGTCACCGAGTCATTTGTGGGCAGACCCATCACTCTGATCATAGAATCACAGAATGGTTTGGGTTGGAAGGGACCTCAAAGATCATCCAGTGCCACCCCCTGCCCTGGGCAGGGACACCTCCCGCCAGCCCAGGTTGCCCAAAGCCCCATCCAACCTGGCCTTGATCTCTGCAAACAAGATAAAAGCTCACCTTCTCAACGCGTCCCTTTAGCACACAGGCAAATTTGCTAACATCCTGAAGAGAACTGAAGCGTACAAAATAAAAAGCAAGTTGCAAACCCAGCCACAGCCATGGTGGCTGGAAGGGCGGTTGAATGCTTTGCTTCTCCTGTGAAGTGCTGTCAGTTCAAACTGCGGCTGGAATCTCAAATAAAATGAACTAGTTTTTCCTGTCTGGAAACATCCCAAGACTTCCAAGTAATCTGGTGTCACATTGCCAGCAGAAGTGGGCAAATGATTTATTCCACAGTTTTGGTCTCTTTTTTTCCTCTTGCAACATCTGTGAGTAGTTCGGGATGTCTTCAAATATATTGCTTGATCAGATTTCTTCAATGAAATGATGGCAGGGCTTTTTTCCAGTCGGTGATCATTATGCTAGGAAAATCAGACTTCTGCCTTATTGTGAGCTGTGTTGCAGTTTCTATTCCTGTACAGTTTCCTGACAGCCTTACAGGCTGAATTAAGAGTCTTTAGATGTTACCCCAAGTACTCCTGGGCAATGCATGCTGGGATTTATATTGCCTAATGTATGTAACTCACAGGTGCTCAAAGCAAAAGGAGAAATTTTCTTGGCTGAGACAAATATTATCCCAGTTCCTCTTGTGGGACTGTTTGGGATGCGTGGATGGTGTGTACCTCACCCAAAGAAGAGGGCTGGTGGATGTGTAACGGCAGGAGGAGAGCCATGGTCACCTCTGGAGTGATGCCCCAGAGACAGGGGTGTTTGTACAGCTGGGAGCAGGAGGGTCAGTCCCTCTCTCAGCCTGAAAGGGGGGTGAACTCATGATCTCACACCTCAATATTGTGCCCCAACAGCCAACAGTGTGAAAGACCAGGGCTGCAAACGCACGGGGGCTCCAGACACCTACTCAAGCTTGTAAAGTCCCACTGAAATATTTGGGGAACTGAGATATGCGGGATGGACTTGGCCCAACCACCATTCAAGAGACCTAAGAAGTTATGGCAATGTCTAGTGCACAACTCCAGAAAAACTGTTATAAGAACTTAAAAGCCCACTAAAGACGTTTAATGAGTCTGTGAAGCGAGGGACAGTGCACATGGACAGGTGAATATTAAATTTAGGTACAAGGTGGGGGGAAATGGTGGAGGCAGCTGGAGGTTGCCAGTCCTAGCTCAGAAGAGTTCAGGCTTTAGAACAAACTAGAAAGAAAGAAAGATTAAAGGTGTGGTGGAAAATGGGATTCCATGCAACAAGGAAATTGCCTTAAAAATAATTCAATCTATTCTTTAAATGCTTGGTGTATCAGACAGTAAGTTGCAGCAGAGTGTTTTAGAAATATATTTCACTGAAAAAAAAAATCATATAGTGCAGATAAGTGTTTCCCTCTTGGCAGCTAAAGAAAATTCACTAAACAAAGAGCAGAGAGTGGCCTAGCAATAAATGTAATCCAGATGAACAGGTTTAAGGTAGAAACCAACAATAACTGCAGGCGGCAATGCCTAAATGTGATGACACTTCCCATTATAAGACTCAGTTTTCACTTTTTGATAACTTTGCTACTTTAATTCACTTGGGCTGCGGATCTCCCAGCCCGGGTCTGCTTCAGACTGGGTTTGAAAAATTGCTGCTATGGACCAGGGCTAGGGGTAAGGTCTTTACAAATTTGTTAGCCCTGACTCTGACAGCAGCGTATGCAAGAATGAATCCCCGTTCTTTTCCTCCAAAATGCTTTAAAAATCAGGAAACTCATCCAAACATTACATTAAAAGGAGAGTGAGGCTCTAAAGGGAAGCACCAAAGAATTAGAAAATGGCAGTGAGGAGGTTGCCCTGATCTGTCGGCCATATGGCCAAAGAGCCTCAGGTTGCCTGCCAGGCAGGACGGTTGTGTAATATCACTGCAAGAAGTCAAGAGGTTATAATGCCATATAATACCAGATTTTCCATTTTAGCCTGAGAGAGAAAAGATGTGTAAAAATATGACTTTCACATTACAATTTCATTTGAAATATTTACTGCTGTCTGTGCATAACTTCAGCAGCGGAGAGAATCTCCCATTTCAGGTTTGTTATGACTATTTCAGTGAGGGTCATCAGTTACATCCACAAATGAGTTTTGGTGCATAAACGTCTCTTCAGCTGTTTAAATCCAACACACAGGCTCCCCTGACGCCCACTAATGCTCTGCTTAGCAGCCATCTTCTCTTGGAGAGACTCAGACCTTCTGTGCTTTATGGGCTAACCCACCCCAAGTCCTGGCACTACCTCACTGCTCGCAACCCTGCCTGGAGTCTGCTTCTGGCCGAAACCCGGGTTAAACTCTATGTCTGATCCAGACGCATGTTCAGAGCTTTCCCAGCTCTGCCAAGAGTTGACCAGAGGGAGACCCTGGACCCAGCAGAGAGAGCTAAACAAGTGTCTTATGTATCTAGAAGGGTGCCCTAGGCCAATGCGGACAGGCTTTTTTGGTTTCCCACACAGGGACAAGATACTCACTGGTCGGGAAGAAAAAGGCTTTAAGTGCTTCTGCAACAGCTCAATGGCTTTGGCTTTGGCCAGGAATTGAGGATAGCCAGGTTGGCACCTTCTTCCTTTGTTACGGTGTGAGTCAATCAACACTGGAGCAGGTTGCCCGGGCAGGATGTGGAGTCTCTGTGCTGGGAGACATTCAAAACCCAGCAGGACTCGGTCCTGAGTGAGCTGGTCTAGCAGGATGAGATGACCTCCAGAGCTCTTCTCAACCTCAGTGATTGTAATACTTCACAGTTATCTCAGACTCTTGTCTTCTGAAGACCTATATCCCATTGAGGAATGAAACGATGAGATCCTTTATTTTATGCAGACTAGACGAATTCTCAAAATTTGAGGGTTTTATGAAAAGCATATGCTAGTGTGAGATGATAGGAATCTGGGATAATATGAGCTAAATTTGATTTTAGGTTAGTCCTTGGAACAGATGCTTTGTGATGCTCAGAAAGCTTTTAAATCATAGGCTGACCTTGCCGAGATTTTCAGCGTCTTGCTTCTTTTCTCACACGGTCCCATACCGCAGATGGGTGGAGATCACGTAACACAGTTTTCTTTCCATCGGTTTGTTCTGTATTTGGGCATTGTTTGGGTCAATAGTGGCAGGATGTGGCCCTTTATAATCATGTTCAGCCAGTGCTTTCATCTGCAGAACAGCTCCAGTCCTGCTGCTTATGTGGATATTACCTTTACCTGGCATGTATTCTTAGATGAAGTTTCAGTGCGGATGCCACTTTTCCTCAAACAAACATGTTCTAATCTGTTATTTAGAAGGCTGCTGACCTCCAAAAGTAGCTGAGACACTTCTCCAGCAGGTCATGTCCATTAGAAAAGCACAAACTGGTACTTGGAGTTTGAGGTGTGCTCCAAAACAGCCCCCCAGTAAGAAACAATAGTGGCTAAAAGTGTCAGAGGGTGCTCAGTCCTAGGAATGCCTGTTCTTATCACCATGAAGTCAGAAGAAATCTCAGCACTGCTGCTGCAAATTTCAAAGGAATCCAAGGACGCATATGGATGTAGGCACATGGATTTAGCCTGCTTGCAAAGGAAAATTCAGCAACTTCACTCTACCAGGGTAATTATACTCCTACAAGTACAACTCCTCACATGAGCACTTGTATGCCGCAGAGTTTTCTGTTTTATCTTGCATTGCGTTCAAAGCAAAGCAAAGCAAAGACACAAAACTCTAAAAAGCATCTGTAGGAAGGGACGTGAGTGGGAGTTGTACTGGCAAAATTATAACGGTGGTATAATTATCCTGATCAATTTTCCATATAAAACAGACTTCAGAAGAACTCATTTGTTAAACTATGTAAGCCTCAGCCTTTACTCTAGTGGCGTTTCTGTTCACCAATCAACATAATGAACATAGGCAATTAAGGTGCACCAGAAACCTGGTTACATTTCCTAAAGGCATTTCCCAATGTCCACATGCTTGATTTGCAAAATTAATGAGCTGCTACGGTCCCTTGGTATAAATCAGCACATCTCCACTGACTTCAGTTGAGATCCTCTTATACTTACCAGCTGAAGGTTGGGTCCTTTGTAAGCCAGAGACTGCTCTGGGAAGCAGAATTATGGTTATTTTCAATATTTACATTTTGATCCTTGAAGTTAATTTGGACAATGTAACCAGTGATTGAATTAAATAGCAGCCTCGGCACAACCGCAAGCACTTACGCTAAGAAAAAAATGGCAGTTTCCTATGGCGCAAGATCTGCATAGTGAGGTGCCATTCAATGCCCTACCATAATGGCCAGGCTTACGGCCCCCAGTTTTCATCCAAGCAAATTTCTTCCCAGAAAACTGCATAAAAACTGCAGGATTTAGCCCCCCAGAAATTGGGAACCAGCACTGCCTCCTCATTAGCAGTAGGATATAATAGTAGCTGTGGTACATTTGCCATTTGCTAGGTGAATACCATTTAAATGTATAAAAGATTCTGGTACGTGATTGTTCAGCAGCAGAAAGCGAATGGATGTCAAGTCCTTTGCTCACAACTGTGTTGGCTAATGCTGCCCTCAGGGGGTGAGACTCTTTCTAAAACCTGAAGTGTTTATGGCTGATTTGAGTGAAAGTGATTTGCTCAAAAACCTCCCTGTATTTAGCGGTTTTAGCGTTAAAGGACCAGCCCTACTCCTACAAAGGATCTGATTTCAATTCTCTTACCAGCACGTTGTTCCAGAAAAGTGTCAAGAGGAGAAAAAGTGCAGGGAGCAGTGTCAGCGAGGCAGCGAGTCCCACCTCAGCAGCAGTGTGACCCCACACCTTCATCACCCTGCCCGCAGGCCGATGTTCTTACACCCCCACTCACGCTCGGGAGCAGCACTAATTTCCAGGGAAAGGTGCCACTCGAGAAAAGGGAGGAGTTCGGGATCTCAATTTGCTCCATAGCTGCTGGCTGCATCCCTCTCCAGGGCTGCTGGCATTCCTCAGGCTCATGCTTAGGAGATGTCATTAGGACAAGATTGATTATTGGGCCGCCTTCACTGCTCTTTTCTTGCATGCTTATTCTTATTGCAAGGCTCCAGGCTATGCTGTACTAATCAAACATCATGCAAAGTAGGGCTTGTGTATCCCGAGGCAAAATCCCTAACTTTGGAGGCAAGAGTGTTGGCCAACTAAAGCAGATGTATGGAAATCCTAAAGGAGACGTGTAATTTTAAATGGGTGATGAATTAGGGCTTTCCCATGAACCTGACTATGTGTGACTGCTGGCACATTGGTCTTGTCCCATTATCAGAAAGGTGACTGCAGCTCTACAGCCGAGCTACTGCCATGGAATAGAACAGAATGGAATAGAATAGAATATTTCAGTTAGAAGGGACCTACAATGACCAACTAGTCCGACTGCCTGACCAATTCAGGGCTGACCAAAAAGCTGACCAAAGCATGTTGTTAAGGGCATTGTCCAAATGTCCTCTTAAACCCTTACAAGTTTCGGGCATCAACCACCTCTCTAGGAGGCCTGTTCCAGTGTTTGCCATGTAGTATAGGGAGGCAGCTGGGGGACTTCCAAACAACATTTAGGGATGAACATCCCAAGCAAAGCCAGCAGAGCACTTCTGTTTGCCAGCTCCCAAAATAACCTGAAAATTAAGGTGCACATGGTGACAATGAAGGACAAATTCTCCTGTGCAGCCAACTGTCCCAAAGTATCACTGAGGCCATGGGACTGAAAAAGAATCAGAAACTACCCCAAACATTATAAAGACCATCAATGACTCTTAGGGGAGTAAATATGATTGCAATAAGCATTTATGTTTCTGGGCACATTAAATCACATTTAGAGGCTGGTAGAACTTCCCTCATGTCCTTATGTTTGCAGTCATCCTCTTCACCTGGCTCAACTCCTCTCACACACGTGCCTCGTTTCAACTGGTATCAGACCTGGTGGACCAAAGTCTGAATTGTTTGTAAATAGAGACTTACACTGTTGATGTTGGGGTTTATTTCCTGTTGAAGAAACCGCTTATTAATTGCTTTGACAGAATGTGAGGTGTTGGACTCTAAATCTTATACTAAGTCAGGAAATTTTAGTGTTTTCCCAAGATACCAGCCATGCCACAGAGAGAAGTCAGAGCACATAAAAAAACACCCAAAAAACAATAAACAACCACTCAGTGGCAAAATTTTGGTTTGCTTTTGATAGCAGCTGTTACATAGATGCTCTGAAGGCTGGGCTATCAGGAATAACTCCGTTAGAGAAGATGGGTAGGCTGGTGGGGGACAGATGAGACAGTCAGTGCTATGAAACAGAAAGACATTTTCCTTGTACATTAGTCATGAGAAAGATCAAGGAAAGGTTTGATCTGCTATTTGAGTAGAGTAAGAGATGTCAATAGGTTACAGGAAGGTGACCAAAACATTTAATGGCTCTTTGGCATTCACTGAAAAAGTCAAATGCAGTCAGACAGAGATCACAATTAAAACCAATGTTAAATGGAAATTCCTTAGCCTTAAATATTTGCAAGGAGTTGTAAGGGAAGAAGATATATATTTGTATTCAACAAGAGCAAATTGTCTGCCATTTATTTCATTTAATTCTAAAACTGGTAAAGGAGTTGTGTGGACAAAAAAGGAATTGTACACCTGTACTTTAAGGACATAACATTCAAGTGTCCCCATTCTTGTAAGCAAGTGAAAAAAAAAAACAAGGTCAGAGTGAATCCATAACAGGTAGGCACACAGCTGAGTACCAAGGGAGTTGTCATCACACACAGAGGGATGCACTGAGAGGGGCTCCACAGATGTCTGCCCCGGCAACTGGGTGAACAAGTAAGAATGTGCATTTTAAAGCCATGGAAGACCCGAAGTCCAAAGGGTCTATTAACATGTCAAAAGACAGGGTTCATTTTCAAAATTTCTTGGTAAACTTGAGAAACCTGTTCGGGGGGAAAAAAAAAGGGGGTAATATTCAGTAGTGCTTTGGCACCAGTGGTCCTGGGTGGAACAGCTGGCTGGAGAGCAGGATTTGGGAAGAGATGGAGGGGTACATAAGCAGTGATATTCTGCTGCTACAAAAAGACCAAGCTACATACAGGAGTCTATAAATGAGTGTTTCACCTGCTAGATATGGACCACAACCCTGATGTTCTTCTTAGTGCTGGGGAGGCCTCAGCCAGAGGTGGGATCTAGCCTTGGGCTCTGCACTTCAAGAAAAACATGGTACAGTTGGCATAGAGGAGACTGATAAAGGTGACCAGAAGTCTGGAAATTTGTGGGTTGTTTAAGCTACAGTAGAGAAAGAGGAAGGATGTTGTCCAGTCTCTGGGGCAGGCAGGATGAGAAATGGGGGCTGGATTTGCTCCAGAGATGATTTGAATTAGCTGCTCGGAAAGCCTTCCTAAGGATAACTAAGCACATGAACTGCTTTTGTTGGAGACTGTTAAATATATGTCTTCGTTAGTCTCACAGAAGGATACGCTTCTCTTGAGTTTCACATAGACTGAGCTCATCTGGCCCTAGGGCAGAGGATGGACCAGGCAGGTCCATTAGGACCCCAATGATCTTCTGACTGTAATTGTGAAGCACTCAGTTGTTTGCCACAGCACTCTAACATGACTTTTGTGCTCCCGTCTCTGTGCATAGTCGTAATCCTAGATAGACATACTTGCATGTATGGCTTAAGCGTTTAGCTCCATACGGGCTCCGCCCGAAGAAAAGCCTGGGAGATCAGCTATCAAGGATCTGTTCAGCAGCAACAGGACTATGAAGAAGGGCAGAGATGGTGCAGGGAGCAAGAGCAGAGCTGTTGCCCCACTATGAAAATTAATCCTTGTATTTCCAGGAGATATTGAACCACAATCTGGCCAAAGCACAGACTGTTTGAAGAACCCTACACATTTCGAGAAAGAGTTGCATTTCTTGCAGTGCGCAAATAGGCCAAGCTGAATGCCCTTCACAGAGCAAGGACACTGAAGTATTTCACATGCAGGATTTAAAGCATTTTTAATGGCTCATTCTTTACTCACATTTATTATTTAGGTCTGACTGTTTCAGAAACCTGACTATTTCTCCTTATTCTTAAAGACAGATACTGATGCTGAGCTGGAAGTTTTTCATCTTGTATTTACGTTGAGTTGACCTCTGACAACTCCTAACATGAACACTGAAATACAGGAAGACAAATCCAGGGTCTTCATTCTGTTCTGAAGGGCACAGAGGCTAAAGCCTTTCCTATCGTTGATAAATTGGTGTAATACAAGTTACATCTTCACCTCACTGGGCATCTGGATCAGGCTTATCTCTTTGTATCATGAGTGCCTCATAGCTCTGCAGAGTCCACCCCGCTCTTCCCCTGTGGCACTCTCAGACCTCTTCTGACACTCATCTGTTTTTGATAAAGCTCTAAATAATGACATGTTGTTCCTCACTGAGCACCCCAGGAGTAACACATGGCCCTGCCTTCTGGAGAGGGTCATGCCAGACCATGTCAAGAGCCATCCTAGCTCTGGAGGAGCTAAATCAGGAACAGGAAGAGGAAGCATAATCAAAGAATCATAGAATGTGTTGGGTTGGAAGGGACCTCTAAAGGCCATCTAGTCCAACCCCCCTGCAGTGAGCAGGGACATCTTCAGCTAGATCAGGTTGCTCAGAGCCTCATCCAGCCTGGCCTTGAATGTCTCCAGGGATGGGGCAGCCACCCCCTCTCTGGGCAACCTGGGCCAGTGTCTCACCACCCTCAGTGTAAAGAACTTCTTCCCAATGTCTGATCCAAACCTGCCCTGCTCTAGTTTAAAACCATTGCCCCTCGTCCTATCGCTACATGCCCTTGCCAACAGCCCCTCCCCAGCTTTCCTGCAGGCCCCCTTCAGGGACTGGAAGGGGCTCCAAGGTCTCCCCGGAGCCTTCTCTTCTCCAGGCTGAACAACCCCAGCTCTCTCAGCCTGTCCTCACAGCAGAGGGGCTCCAGCCCCTTGATCATCTTCGTGGCCCTCCTCTGGCCCCGCTCCAACAGGTCCATGTCCTTCTTGTGCTGAGGGCTCCAGAGCTGGACACAGTACTCCAGGTGGGGTCTCACGATAGAAGAGTAGAGGGGGAGAATCACCTCTCTTGATCTGCTGGCCATGATTCTTCGCTGTACTTTGAATTAACTATCTCAGTTCATTAGTCCAGCACACTGGCTAGCTTGCTTTTGCTACCACAGTTTGCTCTTTGCAGGGCTGGGTATGTCTGCACAGCGTGGTGCCATCAAAGAGAGGGTCTGAGGCCGCCGAGACTTTGAGATGTTTCATACGGCAGTGACAGATATATTAAATAGTGCCTGCTCAGGAGGGACCGAGCTCAGCTGGAGACATTAATGTGTCATGGTTACCGTAATCATCACACATGCTGAAAGCAAATATTCACCCATCTCTTTGAAAATAAGACTTCAAATGAAAGTCAGCCTCCAAATTTTCTGCAGCAAAAGCTCAACAGGCAGGGATGAATCCTGCCACTGGCTGCACCTCTGTGTTTCAGGGGGTTATAATGGTTTAAATGGGGTAGAATTTGGTGTCTGGAGGGGGACAGACAGAGATGGACACAGAGGTTTCCATGTAGAGCCAGTTGTTTTAGCCCATGTTTCTTATTTTACAGGTTTTAATGTGTTCATTCTAATTTCCTGCTTTGGTAAAGCCTCTAAAGGTTGCACGTCAGAAATGTGTGTAGGATAATGTCAGTCTTGCACAGATTCTGTAGATGGAGATAGTGTTTTCTGACCTGAGTCTGGGAGGGAAAGACAGGGACAAGTCTCATCCTGCATCTGCAGGTACGTAAGAAAAAGTCTTTTACCTTTATAACAAGTCTGAGCTGCAGCCTGAATTCTGGAAAAAAAATGACTGATGGGGACCTAGCAACCTTTGGTATTTTAGTTCTCATTTTACAGTATCCATAGGCAATTAACATTCTGCAACCTCCTTTAGAAGCTCTTGTGCCCCCTTAGAAATACTCATGTTCTTTTTGGGAAGCTGACAGGCTCTGCCAAGTCACTGCGTCACTTCAATTCAAAATGTTCAGAATTGCTGTTATCCAGTCAGGTGAATATAAAAAAAAAATATTCCTGTTTCTGAGGCACAATCTAGCGCCAGGGGTATTTTTATGGTCGTACTCCTAAAAACCACAGTGGAAACTGGGGGTATCTACTGTAGGGTGGCATTCACACAACAGCTCCTTGGCTGTTCAAAGCCTGTTCCCTGCAAAGGGAAATAAATCTGTTTGTGGATTTTTTTTTTGTAGTGCTTTGGTTTTGCCTCTTCTGATGCCTTTATTTCAATTTTATATTAAAAAGTTCAGTCCTGTTCAGTCCACAAAAACCTCTGGGGTATTTGGAAGTAGATTAATAGGTGTAACAGCCTAGAGAATGGAAGTTGAGCGGTCACAAAGAGAAAGCAATGCTGAAAATGTTTTTCTGTGTGTACAAATAAACTGAACTGTGCACTAAAGCTTGAGGTCAAACAAGAGGAAACATTACATTTTGGTAAAAGCAAAGAAAAAAGCATTCCCCCCTCAACTTGTCTCTCTGTGACTAAATATTGTTTCTTTGTGTGGGTCAAGTGGCCAATACAATTTCTGGCTTTGAAAACACATACAATTTCCTATCTCTGTGGATATCAAATTAGACAATATTCTGTAAAGACATTGTGAAGAGGGTGTAGGAAAAACACTTGTGAATTCCACAGTCAGTAAGTGGAGGTAAAAAGCCTACAAGAAAATAAAAACTGTAAATGAACTTTAAGGATTTAAAGCTGTTTTTGTTCAGTTGCAAATGAAAATCATGTGGAGGCACTGCAGAAAATGTTCTGTGGATATTTTATTTTCTTTTATCATAGGCTAAGTGGTCCTTCAAGTTTAAAAGATGGGGAAACACTCGTCCATGCATGCAAAAGGTAGGCACCCGCTTTGATAATTTGGGCTGGAGAGGACCCCGTGATGGTCTGGGGAGAAGACGAGGCTGCGAGCAGAACAGAGGAACCACCGCATCCAACAGCGCGACAGGCTGCTCCCATGCACTCCCCAAAGTACAAGAACAAGGACCACAGTACGTCCCTGATAATAGATTTTCTGAGAAACCGCTATCTTTAAAAAAGACTGAAGACTTCAGAAGCGTAGTTCAGAATGAGACGTAGCCTGCTGTTGTCATTTTTTGGTTTTGCTTAATTTTCCCAACAAACCTATAGACCTGAGAACCTGCGACTACACACCTGGGGTGAAGGACTTGGAGGCTGTATTTCTAATCTGAGTCAAGTGTGGCTGAAGCTATTTCAGTCAGATCCTTTTCAGGACTTCCAGCCTGAAATGTTGTGGGAGGGAAATCTATAATGATTTCTCCTGAAGAAATACACCAAAAATAAAATGAAAAATAGAAGACAGGCTTCACATATGGTGAAAGGAGCTGAATGCTAAAATCCCTTCAAACAATAAGCAAAATGTGTCACCCAGCTCTGTCTCGGTTATAGATGCTGAGCTGTCTGTGTGTGCGCCTTGGTGTGCTGTGGTGGGACACGCGCCGTCCAGCGGGGCTGTGCTCACGGAGATGGTGTGTCGAGCACACGCGGCTATCGGATGCTCTCAGTGTGTAGCCGCATTGCCATCTCTCCTTGTCCCCTTGGGTCATTTGCTTTGTGCTGTGGGACCTGCAAGTGCCCAGTGCCCTTCCACCCAAGCACCAGCCCATTGCTTTCGCAGTGGCAACGACTGGTCCCTGGGCAGCTTTTGAAAACTAAAAATGAGAAAATGGATAGAATAATGTCTAATAGATGGCTTCAGTGGAGCCATCTTCACATATGGATCAATGCCACAGAAACCTGGGCTGCACCAGAGACGTCTTCTCTGGTACTGGCGGCTGTGACCTCATTTTGTTAGACTGATCTCCTGCTCCCCAAGGATCAGTGAGCCAGCGATGTGCCCTTGTGGCCAAGAAGGCCAAAGGCATCCTGGGGGGCATCAAGAAGAGTGTGGCCAGCAGGTGGAGGGAGGTCATCCTCCCCCTCTGCTCTGCCCTGGGGAGGCCACAGCTGGAGTGCTGTGTCCAGTTCTGGGCTCCCCGGTTCAAGAAGGAAAGGGAACTGCTGGAGAGGGGACAGCAAAGGGCTACCAAGGTGATGAGGGGACTGGAACACCTCTCTGATGGAGAAAGGCTGAAGGATTTGGGTCTCTTCAGTCTGGAAAAAAGACAGCTGAGGGGGGATCTTATCAACGCTTATAAATACTGACAGGGTGGGTGTCAGGAGGATGGGGCCAGGCTCTTTTCAGTGGTCCCCAGCGACAGGACAAGGGGGAACGGGCACAAACTTGAGCATAGGAAGTTCCACCTAAACATGAGGAGGAACTTCTTTTCTTTGAGGGTGGCAGAGCCCTGGCACAGGCTGCCCAGAGAGACTGTTGAGTCTCCGTCTCTGGAGATATTCAAACCCCGCCTGGACGCATTCCTGTGCCACCTGCTCTGGGTGACCCTGCTCTGGCAGGGGGTTGGACGAGATGATCTCCAGAGGTCCCTTCCAACCCCCACCATTCTGTGATTCTGTGGTTCTCTGAGAGTGATGTTCCCCAGGGAAGGAGTAGATGTGGAGTCCAGGCACGAAGTGTCATGCAAAGTAATAATAAAGTCTGGGAAAAGCTGTACAACCCTGGGCCAGGTTTGGTGTGGGTTGTATGGCTTCAGGTTTAGGACTCCTTGGCTTTGGCAAGGTGTTTGCCTCATATGAGAAGTGTCTTCTACAACACCCCTCTGCTCTGCAGGTTTCTCAGAATTTCTATTTATGGGTGATGACAAATTTTTGTGTTTCTGGAGTGCCATCTTCTCCTCGATCTTTGTCTGTCTGTCCTGTTCACCCAGAGAGGTGCTGGAGTTTGACAACTGGCAGAAAATTCCTGTCCACCCTGATTTCTGTAGGCAGCTTTCACTTAATTAGGTCCTCATTACGGTGTCTTTGTCCAGACAACACCTTAGTGCTGTGCTCACCAGATTCCTCCCCCGACTCACAGCTAATGGGCTTTTTAACCTTTGAGTAAACATTTTTATATACATATAAGGAAAAAAGTTAGGGAGGGAAATGACTTTTGAAGCAGAATTGAAGGGCACAGGGTGGGAAGAGGAGTGTTTTAAGCAGATTTTGCCACCAGGCTCTCCAGAAAGTGAAACTTTGCCCTAAGATCATCACACAGATCACAGCAAAACCACCCCAGGCAATGCCTGCTGGACCCCGTGTCCCAAAGCATGGGCTGAAGAAGGTGGGGATGTCCTATGATGTGGTGAGGCTGCAGCTTGGCCTGATGAAGGGGAGAAGCAAAGGAGAGAAGTGTAGAGGAGCCTGTGAGGGAAGAAATCAAGAGGGAGAAGTTTAAACATGGTAAATTGAAAGGACTCGAAGCAAATTCAGATCCTGCTGACACTGGCTCTCGACTTGAACTTTTTACCCTGCTCCTCTCTTCAGTGGCGTGGGTATCTCTGATGGAATCAGAGGCTTTTGTCTTTGGTGGTTGCTCTGCTCCTATGGGTTCTTTTGGCTTGCTGGAGCCACCAGGGAAGTGACCCAGCAGCTCCAAAACCCCATGCATATCTGCAGCTCTGGCAGCATCTCTTCCCTTCTGCCTCTGAGCTACAGAAGGGCAGTTTGGCAGGCCAGGGCAAACAGTGGAAGTAGGATTCAGGGATGCAGATGGATCAGATGGGTGGTAAGAGTGAGTTGGAAACACAGTCAATTCTACTTAAAGCATGTGTCTGTTTTGTATGGGTATGAACGCTTTCTGAGACCTCAGATACAAAGGGAAATTCAAGAAACGAGAAGCCAGGAATGTGAAGTATGTGCGATGTCAGGCAGAATGGTATTTAATACTCTGGACATTTGATGATGCAGTTTGAGGCAAGAGGGTGCAACACAGTGTTTGCTCTGGAAAGAGAGGCGGGTGGGAGGCAGAATAAGGGACCTCTCAGAGGTGCCGGGCGAGGTGGCGGCATCGCTGTCCCCAGGCTGCGCTGCAGAGGATGTGCAAACAGCGACTGTACGCGCTGGAAACCCCCGTGATGGGAGCTGACCTGCTCCTGGCAGGAGAGGGAATCAGTTCTGTTTGTCAGGTGCCTGAGACGACGGGTAATCCCAGCAGTTTCCCATTTCATGGGCTGTGCCAGCCCAGACCCTGCTGTTAGGCACACTGCTAACACACCAGTGAGAGCTTTTCCTTCCGTTACCAGAGGTGAGTTTTGATGCTGCTGTCGTGTCAGCATTGGGCTGACAGTGATGTGGCGGCTGCCTTAGGAGAAAACTGCCTGCATCCGTTCATTAAATACTAACCCAACTTGTATTTGGCTGTTAGTTATTCCTGTATTCGTGTGCCCCGCGCCAGCAAAGGTCTGGGTTTCCCCCGTCCCCTCTGCCAGCGGAGCTGTTCTGCGCCGCTGAGCTCTGCCATGATTTCTTCTTAACCAGAGGAGAACCACACCGTTCTCGAGAGATGACTTATTTCAGAGGGAGCGTGCGGAAGCTCAGTGACTCACCCTGCAATATTGTACATGTGAACTGAAAGACAAAAGGGCAGGTGCTGAGGCGCAGCAGGGCCCCGGCATTTTGGGGTGAAGGACGGGGCGAGTAGGGTGCCGTCCCCCCTGGCCCTGAGCACCCCACCACCACGGCTGCCAACGGGGGACACCGGGTCCCCTCGTGTCATGGGCAAAATCTGGGTACTGCCAGTCCCTGCCCATGGGAGCAAGAGGAGCAGAGCACCTCGGGTGATCCTCCTTCGGGGGCTGCTCATCCCCAAGCCAGACACTTTTTGGAAAAGCTAGATATTTTTTGATACAATGCGGTTTCTGTCTTGTGAAGGTCTGGCAGTGCCTCCAAACCCAGGTGCTGTCAGTCGTCATGTTCACCTTCACTCTGCTGCTGACACGACTGAAGTTGTCCAAACTAGCACAGATTTTGTGATTGCCACTAATTGCTGTGCCGTGGTAATCAGGCGTGTTTTGCCTTTCCTACAAACCTGCTAACTCTATTTGCCTGCCTGTTTGCCTTTTTCATATTAAAGTGTTTAGCAGTTGTGCTTTCTAATTCTTACCGCTTTTAGAAAATAGATTAATATACAAAATAACATCATAAGCAGCAGGGATCTGATAAACTCAATTGGCTAAATGACTGATGGCAGTGTTTTTTCCCAAATTGGAAATCATTATGTAAGGTACAGGATTAAATGAACAGTGAGGCTCGATATGTTGTCAATGTGTGTGTGCAAACGTGTGTGTGTGTCTACATAAGCATTTGCGGGTGTTTTTTTTTAAATCAGCTCAGCATGCAAATATGTATTTCTGCTGAAATTATGTTCAAACAGTCAAAGTAGAAACAGATGTTTTGAAAATATAAATACAGGGCTTAATAAATATTTTATCATCAAATATTTCAAAAAATGTCATCTTTAAAAACACGAAAATTCAGCCTCAGGAGGACCAAAATATTTAATCATTCTCAAGAAATTCTTAAAAGGGAATCTCTTTCTATCAGATTTCTTCTAAACAGAAGAACGAATTTCCAGGTGCTGTGAGCTATATTTATTTTAATCAAAATCAGTCACTCAGTTAAAGGAGATAGAATAATCAGTGAGGTCATTATTAAGTGAGATAACAACTTCTGAATGAATGCTCTCATTAATCTAATTATAAAATGGAATAATATCTTACTAATCAGGCTGTTAATTGAATCACTGAAATTGTAAGGCTGTAATCACCGTTATTTGAACCACGCCAGGCTCCCGACACCGATGCCGTGGGAAATGAGCAGGAATCACGCTCACTGCAGCCATCCCCATTTGCACCAGTGTGCATGGGTGATGCAGGTACCTGCTGGTGGGGTATTACCTGCAGCTCATCTTCACACAGCTGAAGGCCTTTAAAAATTGTCTGAAAACCTAATAATTATGAAATCTGCACGTGGCAGTGCCCAGTGCCTGGGCTGAGGGCTGAGTTTGGGGGATGCACATGGGATCAGGCTGATGGTCCCTTCTGAACCTCTGCCTTCTGCTCCACCCCCCGGTGTTACCCCATGCCTTGGACACGTAGTGAGACCCCATGAGCGTTCCCAAGCACCAAGGGTCACCATGACCTCCAGCAAGGCCCGTATCTGCTTTGCAGAGCAGGGTTTAAAGCTGGGGGGACTGTTGGAAAAGGCGATGTTTTTTGGAGGAAGCAGGTTCAGCTGGGCACAGGCGGGTGAGGAGGACTCTGGACGGCCATCTGGACTGTCTCTCTGCAGTGGGTTTCACAGCCAGGCTCCTGACACCCCAGCTTCTGTTTAACCTGGACACACCTTTGTAGACACAAATACCTGGGTTTAACATTAGGACTTCAAAGACCCTGGTGGTCTTCATGCAACACACCTGGCATGTTCAGATCCGCCAGTGCTCAGCTCTACCTACCCCAGTAGCCTTTGCTTCCATTTTATGGCATCTTCCCATTTTCTGTGTATGTTATGCATTAAATTAATTTCTGAGGGTTTTCATAGCCCAACCTCTGTCAACCGGGCAAGCTGTCCCTTTGGCCTTTGGGCATCCAAACACACCTTCCCCTGTCTTAGCAAGGTCCACCCCACCCATCGTTGTGAGAAAACGGCACAATGGCAGTTTCCTCCACCAACTTTTCTCTCTAAATTGGTGATTGCTGGTGGTTTACCAGTGTCGGTGTTCCTGGTCCGTGGGGTTGCAGAAGCCGCAGTGTCTGTCA